>CM053616.1:42296772-42324589 GCA_028646535.1 Procyon lotor
GAGAATGGTTCTTCTGAGTAAGAATAATAAATAATAAAACAAAAATATCAACCTCATAAAGTTTAATAGGTATTAACGTTATATATAGAAATCTCCATCTTTCATTATACTCTGAAATTGGATTTATTTTATTTTATTTTTTTAAAGATTTTATTTATTTGACAGAGAGAAACACAGCGCGAGAGGGAACACAAGCAGAGGGAATGGTAGCGGGAGAAGAAGGCTTCCCGCCGAGCAGGGAGCCGGATGCGGGGCTCGATCCCAGGACTCTGGGATCATGACCTGAGCCGATTGCAGACGCTTAACGACTGAGCCACCCAGGTGCCCCTGAAATTGGATTTAAAAATTCAAATCTGTTTCAGTTAAAAATAATACATTTCAATATGTCAATACTTAAATTTTTTTATTACAAAAATTAAATAAAGCGCAGAAAAATAGTTCTATAGGTTGAATAGTGTCCCCAAAAGATATGTTGAAGTGCTAACCTCCAATATCTGTGAAAGGAATCTTATTGGAAATAGGGTCTTTGCAGATGTAATCAAGTTAAGAGGAGGTCCTACTGAATTGGTTGGCCCTAATCCAGTATGGCTGATGTCCTTATAAGGACTGGAACAGAGACAAAGACACAGAGGAAATATGGCCTTTGATGAAGGACACAGAGATTGGAGTTATGCTGCCAGAGCCTAGGAATGAGTGGGTCTCCCAGCAGCTGGAAGACAAAAGGAAGTATCTTCCCTCAGAGTCTTCAGAAGAAGCATGGGCCTGACACCTTGATTTCAGACTTCTAGTCTCCCAAGCCATGAAAGAACATATTTGTACTGTGAACTACAGAATCATGAGAAAATGTGTAGTTTCCTTATCAATAATTTTTTGAGCTCCATGTTTGATTTGAGCACCAGGTTAGTGCTAGAGATTCAGAAGTAAGTTTGCCTACTTCCTGATGGGGATCACAGTATGATGTGTGATGTATATGCACAAATGTATAAGATTTCATAGCTAAATTAAAACTAATCATAGGGGGAAACCTCCTAACACATAAAAGAGTATTTTACGTGAATCTAAGAAGCTTATTTTGCAGATTAGAAAACTGATATCTGAGGACATTAGATTGCTACAATAAAGATCAAAAAACCTCATAGAAATACTTGGAACTCAAATTTCTACACTCGTTCTGTGATATTTTTTTGACACTCCTATTACACTTGCACTCAACACAAAGTGTGGACAACATGCTATGTCTTAACAGTGGAAGACCTACGATCTTTTATTTTTCAATCTTTCCCCTATCTGATAAGAGAAAAACATGCATTTAATGAATGAATGAATGAATTATACTCTATATTTGAATTACATAGCTGTATTCCATAGGAAGACATTCCAAAATCACTAGAATAATCAGAATTAAAGGCTATAGCTATAAAAAATTAACCAAATTTATTTAGAAGGGTCATTAATATAGTTATGAAAAAAATACAATGATAAGCAAAGCTGTTGGAAAAGGAGGATTCCCAATGAGGAAGAAGTATGACTGTGTATCTTATCATATATGCATGTTTGTGTTCTATCTAATGACCTGGTTAGTCTTTACCTGCCCTCCTTCCCCTGCCATCACCCTACCAATATAGCAAAGGCATGCTAGCAGGCAAAACAAGGACACCTGGATCAATTTCTACCTACTTAGCATAGTGAGAAGGTAGGAGTAATTAACTACAATTTGGGTCCACTTTAACTGAAACGGCTACACCATTATTATAATTACCTCATTGATCATCACCTCCTTGTATTCATACACTATGTCAGCAGTGAATGGACTATTAGGCAAAATGTACCTGAAAAATTAGCCTTATTTAATGTTTTAAAGGACAACATGTCCAGATTCTATTAAAGTGTACAAAGTGCCTCAGATAAAGGTCTTTGAATAAATTTTCAAAATAAATTAAGAAGACAAAAGTCATGTTCTCAGTCTTATTGGGAATGTTGTTAAGTATAACAGAACTGTCACTTAGCTCCCAATGGACCACTGACAAGTCCCCAAAGTGTCATGGATCTAACCATTGTCCTCTAGAAATCTTGTATCCATTTCAAGTCAAGGACAGATGTGGCCATGCCAACTTTAAAAAGGCCAGAACACCACCTCACGCCAGTCAGAATGTCTAAAATTAACAAGTCAGGAAATGATAGATGTTGGCAAGGATGTGGAGAAAGGGAAACCCTTTCTTACACTGTTGGTGGGAATGCAAGCTGGTGCAGCCACTCTGGAAAACAGTATGGAGGTTCATCAAAAAGTTGAAATAAAGCTACCCTATGACCCAGCAATTGCACTTCTAGGGATTTACCCCAAATATATAAATGTAGTGATCCAAGGGAGCACATGCTTCCCAGTTTATAGCAGCAATGCCCACAATAGCTAAAGTATGGAAAGAGCCCAATTATCAATCACCAGATGAATGGATGAAGAAAATATGGTGTGTGTTTGTACACACACACACACACACACACACACACACACATACACAGTGGAATACTACTCAGCCATCAAAAAGAATGAAATCTTGCCATTTGCAATGCCATGGATGGAACTAGAGGGTATTATGTTAAGCAAAATTAGTCAATCGTAAAAAGACAATAATCATATGATCTCACTGATATGTGGAATTCAGGAAACAAAACAGAGGATCATAGAGGAAGAGAGGAACAGATAAAACAAGATGAAATCAGAGAAGGAGACAAACCATAAGAGACTCAAACAAAGGAAACAAACAGGGTTGTTAGATGGGAGGGGGTGAGGAGATGGGATAATTGGGCAATGGACATTACGGAGGGGACATGATGTATTGAACATTGGGTATTATAGAAGACTGATGAATCACTGACTCTGCCTCTAAGACTAATAATACATTTTATGTTACTTAATTGAATTTAAATTTAAAAATGTTTAAAAATGAAAAAAAAAGAAAAAGTAGGTAGAGAAGATTTTTTAAATTAATTAAAAACAGTTATATCAACACAAAACTGGGATATAAAGGACAAGTAAATTAATTTAAAAATTAAAAAAAAATAAAGGGTCAGAATAGTAGGCAAGATTTTTCCTAAATGGAGGACTTTGTACTTAAACCACCAAGATGCATACACATTAAAGCCAAGCACTCAGTAAGATTCCTTTAGATGCTAAGAAATAGTATTTTATGACAGAAATTCTCAAAACTTCCTGCATAACAGTGATAATGCTTGTACACACTGTACACAACCATGGCCCACCCTATCCCAGATCAATTATCTTGGGTTTTCAGATAGGGGAATTTACATGTGAGTAATTATGAAGTTTCAGGTTGTTTTAACGAGCACTCAATCCTATGGACTCTTCTATAGATTGATTAAGGCTCTATCCTTAACAACTTTTAGCTGAAATCGGAGGCCCTCAATGCATTTCCTAAGAGAAGTCAGAATAAATACCCCACTGACATTATAAGCTTTTACGTTCTATCTACTAATAGTGTTAAATCTTAGAACATAGTAAGACACTATCGAGAATAAACCGGAATCTCCACACCACAGAGTAAGTTTTATTTCACCTTCCAGCCAGTAGAACAGATGGAGGAAAGGGAGTTTCATCACAGGTGAAAGAAAATGAAGAAGTAGATTCAGTATCGCAAAGACACTCACATTTGTCTCCACTCTTCTGCATAGACTTAAGTACACACTAATCAAAACCCTATAAACAGCAGCCCCAACACAGCCAATGCAGAAGACTAGCTTCTGAACACAGAAGCAGAATAACTGAAAAGAGAAATGAGATTGGAATCATTTCCCTTTTAAGATTGGAATAATTTCCCTTTGAATTTAAGGGAGCCCTTGTTCATCTTAATGAAGAGGAATTCACCCAAAGATCAGTGAAGTGACCAAGATATTCATGGCTTTCTGGCTGTCACTTACATTTCATTTATGAAGAAATTAATTAAAATAATTTGGTAAAATGAAAGTCACAATCTGTTGACAATGTTTAGCATTTCGAAAAAAATTCCCGTGTTTGGTTGACATACTTTAACACTAAGCAATGTTTTCTAAAAACCCTATGAACATTTTCCAATTTTCAGCACCACAATAATAAAAGGTAAATTACAACAAAAGCACAATGTTAATTTCAAGCTCCATTAGAAACACAGGGTAGAGAAAAGCTACTGTTTTCCAATTGAAAGGGATAAAATTAGTAGGGAACCAAATTCCATTTAAAGTCTTAAAAGGGGATTGCAAACAAAAGGCAGTAAAAAAAAAGAAAATTACACTATGAAAAACTATTTGACAGTATTATTTTAAGGCACATTATCTCACTTAATGGAAATACATAGCACTCACTTAATTTCATCAGTTTCCATACAATGAGGTAATGTGCTGTAAAAGTTAAGCACTTGTAAGGGGGAAAGATTACAATTTAAAGTTTCATGCTAACTGCTAAAACCCTTTATAATACCTTTTATGCGTGTTGATGTATTCAATGCTGTGTTCTACTCTAAGCCTGAAGTAATCAAGGGATAAGGTTTTATTAAAGTTAGTTTAATTTCTTTATTCAAATATATCAAAAATATTTCTTTAGGTTACTTAAACAATTGACCAGATAAAGTGGATGCTAAAACTCAGTATGAAAGGAAAAAAATTAAATGCATACAACTCTAAGTGTAAAGGGAGGATGACTTAGGTGCAACTGACATTAACAACTAACATCCATGATCTGTTAGCGAAATTCCCATCAAATACCTCAATGTGCATTTCAAAAATTCACATTCTCTGTGTCATAAGGCATTCTCAATACACTGTTCTATTTAAAATAAAATTGACAGTACTTCACTAACAATATTGAAAAGAATGGTGTTGGGAAATCTTATGCTTCCTGAACTGACTAGAGAACCATCCAAGTGACCTTTATAATCAACATAATTGGTGTCGTCTGTTTGACAGTGTAAATATGCTATTGTATATCAATGTCTTTAGTATTAGGAAAACTCTGCTTTCCCATTCAGATTGCAAATATAACCTTTGTTCAAGACGGTATGCTAATTTAAAATGCTTACAACTAGAAATGGCTCAAGAAAAAAAAAAAAGAAAGTTTCTGTGATGTTTTATCCCAACTGAAATAAAAACATTCAGTTAAAAAAAAATCCTAGCTTGGAAAATAAAGAAGGTAACATCTACTATTAGGTAACATTGACTTTCTTTATAAATTAACTCCCTGAAAGTTAAATAGGGTTGAGGTAAATTTCATACCTCTTCCCTGCTACACAAGCTTCATAAAAACAGTTTATTTCATATTTGTTACCGATTCCATTGATTGATGTGTGCTTTGAGCATTGATAAGAAAAGCACTCTTTGATCACCTGTGAAGGAAGAACATGCAGGATAGTTAGAAGACATAATTTTATTATATAGGTCAAAATATTTTCATAGTATTTTCCATTAAAGAACTTATAGATCCCTTATTTCCTCTGGATTTTTTTTTTTTTTTAATTCCCTAGTGATCTGATTTCCTTGTTAAGTCTCAATATCACTGGCGAGTGGAGAAAGAAAAACAAAAAGGAATTTCTTTCAATTAATGAATCTGGTCATATCCAAAATTTTTTAACAGTCTCTGAAGGCATCTCAGTGTTTTTGGAAACACTTGCACACAATCTCACTTTTTCTGGGCTCTCACGTGCCTGAGTGTCTGTTTCAAGGTAGTGTTCCTGGATACGGTAGACTCATGGTAAGGCATGAAGAGTGTGTCTTCAGCTCATGAATTTCCATCAGCTCTTCTCTGTCGGCTCCATGGCCGGGTCACCAGCAAGGTTTGACTGGTCATATCTGGAGAGACCATCTGGGGACATTCACTCTTACAGGTTGTGGTCTCATCATCTGCTACTGATCCTGAAATGTACAAACATAGACCCTTCCAATTCCAGAACTCATCGAGCAGGCCAGCCTCTCAGCACCAAATCCTTTAGTGCACAAACTTCTTATATCTTTATATAAGAATTGGCAGCAGGGAACCAGGAAATTCCACAAATTTTAATCTATTCCATTTCTGCTAACACCTCAATAATACCATTGCCACACATTTTTTTTTTTTTTAAGATTTTTTTATTTATTTATTGGACAGAGAGAGAGAGAGAGAGAGGTCACAAGTAGGCAGAGAGGCAGGCGAGGCGGGGGGGGGGGGGGGGGCAGGCTCCCTGCTGAGCAGAGAGCCTGATGCGGGGCTAGATCCCAGGACCCTGAGATCATGACCTGAGCCGAAGGCAGAGGCTTTAACACACTGAGCCACCCAGGTGCCCCTTTTTGCCACACATTTTTGAAAGGGGCCTCGTTTTTGTTTCTCCTGAGAGGTTTGAGGGAGCAAGCCACTACTGTGGACTTCCTACAGCTCCCGCACATACATCATGTTTCTGAAGCCCAACCCCCCACAGGTAGACCTGCTTCGTAGAGGTTATAGCAAGAACAGGAATTTTCTTGCCTGTTTGTTTTTGATTCTTTTCAGGGTGTTTAAGTTACCTTCAACCGGGATGGTAAAAAAGCAGGCCATGGGCCATTTGGCATAACATCGCCAGTTCCTTACTGACCAATAGAGCTAGAGGTTGCAACTGCAAATTGCTTCCTAGTCACATAATTCTGACCCACAGGAAAAAAGCCTGATGGGATTGTACTTGCATTAGGTTGAGTCAATTTTTCATTACATCAATTTTGCAAAACTTGACATCCAAACAATATTGAGCCTTTTGATCTATGAACGTGGCAATAATTCTAATTTCTTCTATAAATATTTTGGGGTTTTTCTTAAGTTTTTATTTAAATTCCAGTTAGTGAACATACAGTGTAATATTAGTTTCAGGTGTAAGTTTCAGGTGACTCAACACTTCAATGCATCTCCGTGGTGCTCATCACAAGCGCCCTCCTTCATTCCTAGCACCTGTTTCACCCAGTGCCCGCCCCCCCCACCTCTCCCCTGGGAACCATCAGTTTGTTCTCTATAGTTGAGAGTCTGTTTCTTGGTTTGCCTCTCTCTCTTTTCTTCTCCCTTTTCTCATTTGTTTTGTTTCTTAAGTTCCACAAATGAGGGAAATATTATGGTATTTTTCTTTCTCTGACTGACTTATTTCACTTAGCATTATACTCCCTAGTTCCACCAATATCCTTGAAAAATGACAAGATTTCACTCTTTTTATGGCTGAGTAATGTTCCATTTCTATATATACCACATTTTCTTCATCCATTCATCAGTCTATGGACACTTGGGCTGTTTCCATAATTTGACTATCATAGATAATGCTGTTACAAACATCGGTGTACATGTATCCCTTTGGATTGCTGTTTTGTTTTCTTTGGGTAAATATCTAATATAAATATTTTGAAATTTTCAGCATATGGATATTGTATAAGCTATTTACCCAAGTTAAATTAAAATCAGGTTTAATTATCTTTTATAAATTTAAATATAAATTATAGCATGATCCAGTAATCCAATTACTAAGTATTACTCAAGAAAAAAAAAATAGATAGCCACACAAAGACTTGCATGAAAATATTTATAGCACCATTACTGATAATAGCACACACTCAAAAGATGAAATATAACCTAAATGCACTCAATTATAAATTTATGTTCAAAAAGTGATCCACTGTTTCAATAAAATAATATTCATTTGTGTTTCTGATATTGAAAGTAAGATTGAATTGGCCCACCAAAAAAAAGTTTTTTTTTTTTAAGATTTTGTTTATTATTCGTTAGACAGAAAAAACACAAGCAGGGGGAGCAGCAAGCAGAGGAAGCACACTCCCTGGTGAGCAAGGAGCCTGATGTAGGACTCGATTCCAGGACTTGAGCTGAAGGCAGATGCTTAACCTACTGAGCCCCCCAGGCATCCCAAATAATAACAGTTATTTTTTTTAAATAGCTTTCATTTGACATTATAACATTAGACTCCTGAAATTTCAAAAGATCTTTACCTAAATATTTTCCTAAATTCTTAAAACATTTAAATTGGACTCCCACATGACTATCTGTAAAGATATTACCCATATTTAATCATTGCTAAGATAATTTTTTTCATATTGTACATATCTGTAATATTGATTTGCTTACAGTTAATAGTGTTTTAAAATCAGTGAAATATGAATTGCTTCCAAAGTGTTAATTTTAAGGCATGTATTGACAGAGCGCCCAAGCAAAGCCCTGAGGAGTTGGTTACTAATAGTAAAACCAGACGTGAACTGCTGGGTTAAATAATTAGTATTGCATCTATTGTTAAATATTGTCCTGCTATGTTCAGAGCAATTTTTTTAAGTACATCAGATATGTATCAAAATAGTTCCCTCTCAAATACTTAAAATTTACTCTAATGATCCCATCAACTTATTTCAGGAAGAATGAAAAGAATGGAAAGTGACAGTTTTCAGATAAACTATATTAGTAATAGATTTGCCATTCATCAAATTACCTCCAAACTTAGATTAAAAAGACAAACATTTATTATTTCAGTTTTGGAGGGGTCAAGAATCTCAACTTGATTTATACAAAATGGGCAAATTTCTTGAAAAACATAAACTATATAAGCCCATCTAGTGGAAACAGGTAACCTGCAAAGACCCATAGTAACATAGAAATTAAATTTGCGGTTAGAAGCATTCATACAAAGAAAACTCCAAGTCCAGCTCACTTTAATGGTATATTTTATCAAACATTTAAAGAAGAAATAAGGGAGTGTGAAGTTCAGTTTTAAGTTCCTCCAAGACAGGCCTAAGGGTACAAGGTAGGGGCCTGCCAGAAAAAGACAGGCCTAAGGGTATGGGTGTGAAACTATTCCTGGAATTTATCTTCCCTGCGTGATGCCTAGCCCCTGAGTTGTTCAAATGCACCAATGAAATGCATAGATTTAGGTAATTGCCATATAAAGAATAAGGAACTCACCTATGTGTGTAGTGACATAAGTGCTTGTTTACTCGAATGCATAAAAATGCTTCAAAGGAGAGAGGCGGTGTGCCGGTGGGAGCCCCAGCTAGCTGGAAATAAACCCTCTTGCTGTTGCATCCAGCCTGCCTTTTGTGGGTTCTTTTGGGAGGATCTCGATCCGGACATAACAGGAGCACCTGGGTGACTCAGTCATCCAACTCTTGATTTCAACTCAGGTCATGATCTCAGGGTTCTGAGATTGCCCCCTGCTTCGGGTTCCATGCTGGGTGTGGAGTGTGAGATTCTCTCTCCCTCTTCCTCTGCCTTCTCTCACTTCTTTAAAAAAAAAAGAAGAAGAAGAAGAAATAAGAACAATTCTAAATAAACTTAAAACAATGGATGCATACAGCATGGATGAATATCAAAATAATTATGTGGAATGAAGGCAGCCACGCAAAGGACAGTTCACACACTATGATTCCATTTATATAAATTATAGAAAATGCAAGCCAACCTACAGAAACACAGATCTGTCAGTGATTGCCTGCAGGTATCCACAGGGCAATAAGGGAAGAAATGATTACAGAGGAATTACAGGCAAATTGGGCAGATGGATACGCTAACCATCACTTATGTTTGATGGTTCTATAGGTCATTCCTATTTAATGCTTACCAAATTGTAAATGGTAAATATGTGCACTTTCTTGATGTCAATTATACCTCAAAAATCTGTTTAAGAAATCTATATATAGCAAACTAAAATCAATCAATCATGTTATATCTTGTAAATTACAAAATCTTTAGGTTTTTGACTCGCAGCTCTTGCCTTAGGAGGGATGCCACAGGAATCCCACTGTGACATAATATCTGCATGCAGGAATTTTCCTGGAGAATCTCCAAACCTTTTGTGATACAGACTTCTAAATCTGTAAGGAAGCACCAGATCTGACTGTAGCCATTCAGACCTGCCCTGGGCACCTAGTCATTAGAATGAGAACTACCTCCAACCTACCACTTCAGCAATGCTGTTCTTTTTGCCTAAGGCCTCAGATAAGGACTTGATGACTTGATTATGGGTTGCTAAAAGCCATATCCCAGGAACAAGGGAGAGGGCAATGTGGGGAGTGGAGGGTAGAGGTGTGGGGGGTAGGGAATGAGTGCTTAGTCCTGAAAAAAAGGATCTCAGTGGTGCACCACAACTTCAATTATAGGTTCCCTTTCCACTGTTCAAATCCAATTCTCAAATCTGCCCCATCAGAATGACAATTGATTTCTGCTTGGTCTTTGTTCCTGAAATAATTTACAAGAAAGTGAGTCGATCAAAGACCTCAGACCTACAGATGGTTTGGAAGCTGCCACTGGTTCTCATCAATTCCTTTTCCTATTCATTCTAGAGTGCTCTCACCTTCCCCTAACACCTGCGTCAGTTAAGGGGATTGCTCTGGGGACGGACCTAGTCCTTTATTCCTCAGGTATCAGGTCTCCTAATTAACAAGGTTTTCTCAGGGAATGGCTGTTTCCTTGACCATTCACAATCAAAATTATGCAGAACAGGGCAGTGAATTACCAGGATACCAAAGCACCCTTCTCCTCCCTGTTAAGTAACAGTAGCTGTATTTCCTTTTGATCATCAGGGACAATTAATCTTGCCAGATCCAAGATTCCTTTCTTTATCTACTACTTGGCACAAGGAGCTTAAAGTGACCTGGTAGCTGCAGCTTAATGTTTAATAAGGCTCTCACTCCTAGAGAGAGTTTTCTATTTCTAAGTGCAAGGACTTCTAGACTCTCACAGTCTGAAGTGGCAGGGACAGGATGCACAGTTCCCCCAAGTGGGTTACTGAGAGTGATGATAAATAAGGCCAGCATTTCCACACCTTATTTTCCAGACCCACATATTCGGTTTCAGTGGCCTCTTACAAAATAATGGTCAGTGAATGACGGTGCATACTGTGCTCTGAAACTGTCCATGTCGGAATCCTCCCCAACCTAGCACCTCAGTAGGCTTTCAAAGGCCTCTATCACGTGGCAACTGGTGCATGGTGTCCTATGCCCTAGGACCAGGGGATTGCACAGTGATGTAATCACCACTGCACTTCCTTTGCTCTAAGTTGTAGTGAGAGAGCATAACAAGGCTAACTTCATTTGTGCTACACCTGTCATATTGTATATATAACCCCCACACGACCTGCTCCTGAGAGAAAGGTCACAGAATGTCAGAACATTGCCTAGCCGGTCCTTGAACCAGTTTGAGTTAGCGGATAGGAATGCGGAATCCCTCACCGCCGCAGGATGTAAACCCCGCCTTTTGCCCGCCAAACTTGCGACTGGAACAATAGGCTAGTTCAAACAGTTATCTTACCCGCCAAACCTCCGCACCAAATTAGACCAGAGTAATAGGCTAGTTCAAACGGTTACTATAGGGTAAATTGTGATTCAATTGGCCACCTGTGTGTGGACTGACATGACTATGCAACTTTCCGTGTGTGTTACAACCTCATTGGCCACCTGCGTGTGGACCGACATGACTATGCAACTTTCTGCATGTGTTACAGATCTCATTGGCCACCTGCGTGTGGACTGACATGACTATGCAACTTTCCGTGTGTGTTACAACCTCATTGGCCACCTGCGTGTGGACCGTCATGACTACGCAACTTTCTGCGTGATCACTGGCCCCTATAAAACTGTTAAGCCCTTTAACCTAGGGGTCCAAGTCCTGACCCCCACTGTGTCAGATATACTTGGGTCCAAGCTCGAGCTTGCAAAGAAACCCTCATGCGTTTGCAACAGTATCGGCTCCTCGGTGGTCTCTCGGATTCGAAATCGGGGGCATTACAGTAGTTTCTTTGGTCCATGGTAATGTTATACTAGATACTCTGCTGCTACGGCAAACACTGTATAGGCGACTGGTACTGGTGCTGGCTGAATCCCTGTGGGTAGGAAAGGCCAATCGACTCTTGGTATAGGAACAATCCTAATCAAGATGAATTACTGCCCTGTTTAGGATGGAAGGAGCCCATTGTGACTGATTTGCCCCTAGGCGTTAGCTGGGCTCCTCCTGAGAAGCTGCCTGCAAGGGGCTCAGCATTAGACTCTGCTACTCGTAGTCCGTAGAGGTAGTCCCAATCAAGGATAGTTGGAAGGCAGGCAGGGACAAGGGGCACCCTCTTCGCCCTAAGAGGAAACCACCCTTAAAAGGATTTTATCCCACCCTTTCCCATGTGAATAGTAGGAACTGAAAGACTGAAAGGTGGGTGAACATGGCAGTTTGGTCTATTGGACTTTCTGTCACTTTCCTGCCTCATCCTTTCCATATTATGCCCATCTTGGAAAATGTGGAGGCTGAGCCCACCTTACGTTAGGATGCAGCACTCTAGTCACTTGGTATCTCCCTGTCAGACGTGCCATCTCTACCTGGGCCAGGAGAAAGGACCTGGGTGTCAGCAGTACACAAATTTTCAAACAAATATAGGATTGTTAATAAAGGATTGTTACTTTGCTGATTGTCTCCATGTCATCTATGGCCACGCAAATGGAAAAGTAATGGACTGACCTTGCCATATATAAGATCTTGATGATTAGGGGGGAAAAAAGGTATTTCTTTCTTTTTTGTGTTTAAATGATCTATTTATAGATCACTATTTAGATTATAAATAGATCATTTAAATGATCTATGTCTATATCTATCCTTCTTTTGAAGAATTAATAATGAAAAGAGGCAATTTAGTATTTTACTTAAGACCACTTTTAGAGGGCAGTCACCTTCTCCCAGAAAAATTCCGTAATAACCCAAGGAAGCATCAGAGAGCCTGTTTGTGTCCCCTCATCCGATCCTGTACTCTTTCTCCCCACTGAATACCCACTTACAGTACACTGTAACCTGCTACAGCTAATGTTCTCAGGAATAGAAGTCCCAGGAAATAACTCCGTGGTAAAATAAGTTTGAGAAATTCTGTGTAGACAACTCCCTCTTGGAATTGTGTTAATATATTAAAAATTTGCAGCGGTGGAAGGGGCACCTGGGTGGCTCAGTCAGTTAAGTGTCTGCCCTCGGCTCAGGGCTTGATCCCAGAGTCCTAGGATGGAGTCCCACACCCAACACCCTGCACAGCAGGGAGGCTGCTTCTCCATCTGCCCCTCGCTCTGCTTGTGCTCTCTCACTCTCTCTCTCTCTCAAATAAACAAATAAAATCTTTAAAAAAAATTTTAATAGCCCTAAAGATGTTACAGAAATCCTTCCAGTGTTCCAAATTTATTTCATCACTGAAAACTTTCCATTCTTTCTCTAAACACAATTGTTTCTTTTTTAATATGGCAGAGACTTTTGTGAAAAGGTAGATTAAGTAATTTTATGCAGTTCCATATGCAGGGCAATCAGACTTTCATCCAGGGTGATTACTTGATTACTTGTCTGCTGCTAATACTAGTATTTAATGACTTTAAGTGTAGAAACTATCAGTTTTTCTTTTCTAAGTGCCATTGACACACATATAGTAAGTTATCACTCAACATCAATGTATATTCCTTTTAATAAGTTATATTTTTTGACAGAACTTATATATGATAAAAGAAAAACCCTTTAGGATAGACTTGTTCTAGTCAGTTGCCAACGTTCTCTGTAGTATTATAAGGAATACTATGATTATAAAAAAAAAATCAAACTCAAAATGTAGTTAAAATTATTTAAAGACTCATTTTGTTGTTTTACCTTAATTTAAATTAATTCCATTAAAAATCATATAAATGTTCTGTAGGTAATGTTAATTTAAAAATAGAATAAAACTATTGAGCTGAAAGTATGGAATTCATATATATTGTGTTTTCTATAAGATGTAAACTCCTGTAGATAATGGGTGATGTCTAATTCATATTTGTTTGCCCTGATTTTAGCACATTTCTTGGACCACCATAAGGTTCCAATGAATACTAGGGGAATTTATTATTCACAATTATCATTTTGTATTCAAAGTATTTTTTAAATTTTACACTTGTTTAGTATTGTTCTTGAGGTATTTGATTATATATAAATCATTTTTATGTCTCCTTAGCATTTAAAGTGTCCACAAGTGCTTTGAAGATGCCTAACCTGTTTGTTGACTAAATGATTTAAAGTGATTATACTGGGACACTTGGGTGGCTCGTTGGTTTGAGCATCCATCCAACTTTAGGTTTCCACTGGGGCAGTGATCTCAGGGTCATGGGATCAAACCCATATCAGTCTCTAAGCTCATCTGGGAGTCTGCTGGAGATTCTTTCCCTCTCCTTTTGTCCCCCCCCCCATGGCTCTCTCTCTCTTGCTCTCTCTTTCTCTAAACTAAATGAATAAATCTTTAAAAACATAAAAAAAGAAAAACAACACCAACAGTAACTACATTGGGAAATCATCGTTAGTAAAAGGTGTGTTAGATAGCCAAGCTAAATAAATGTCAACAGTTGTCTTAAATTACTGTGAAAAAGAAAAAGAAAAAAACCTTACAGCTGAGCATATAAAGTAAGATTAAAGAAAAGAGAATATTTCAAGATCGAATACACTCTTAAGAGCTCTCAATTAATTTTTAGAGACTTGTCATGGCAAAGGTCAGGAAGTAGAGGGGGAAAGCAAGACACCAAAGTCAAGAGGAGTAAAATGTCATGGGGCATAGATCTTAAGAGACAAAATCTCATGAGAAAAGAAGGTCAAGAGGCAAGTTTTGGTAACAAGAAGCAGAGGACTGGAGAAATATCAGCAGTACCCCAAGCACAAAGTGTAAGGAACGTAAAAATTCAAGACTATAATCAAAAGGTGAGTTTTCTCAGTGATTTTCTCTGATTGGCTTCTTGGAAAAGTAATGACCAACTTAAAGTTGGTAAAGGCATGTTAATCTAGGAAATCCTGCCAAGTTGAGAGACAGTTTCTCTCACAGCTTATAATGCTAACATATGCAGAAAACAGTGGTGGAGGGCATTATTCACTGTCATTTATTTTCTAGCTTATAGAAAAACCTTAGTTTTGAGCAATTAGAAGAAAACATACATAGTGAGAATTTTTAAATTGCAAAGTGATGGAGTAAAACATAAGCAAGGACGTTGGTTTTCCAACTGTTAAAAGTTTCCACAGGAAAATAGAAATGCTGAGTTTAGGTCAAACATTTATTAAAAGTAGAAGAGTCAGCAAAATTGTATACCTTCTATATATAAATTATGCATTAATGTATCTTTTATATTTATATATCTTGCTAAGTTCTGTTGAATTTACCTTAGCAACATATATCATTCTACCTTCGTATCTCACTTCCAGATTCTTTAAAAACTAATTTATTTTCCAAAATGTTGTCAGATTAATTTTCCAAGGGACAGTATTTTTTAAATCACTTTTCTGCTGAAAACATTTGTGGCTCTTCAGTGAGTGATATTTAAGGTTTTCCGTGACCTGTTCCTATCTAATTTATCACAGACTCCTCTTTAATTCATTTCTTCAGACTTCTTACTCAAGTCAATGCAAATTATAAGCTCTCCCTTATTTATCTTGGCTTCTCAGTCCATGTTAAACCTTCACTGTCCCCATTGATCGGTTTATTATATACAACTCCCATTACCCTTCAAATCCCATCTGAAAACCACATTCTCCATGAAAGAGCATTGTGATTATGAAAGTAACGTTTCTACTGCATTTACTTTGTGCTCAAGTCTTTCCAACTTTAGGGACACCATATCGTGTTTCCCTAAATCTAAAATATCTGTGAGTGCTTCATAGTTTGCATCTGCCACAGAGCCTGTCACAGAACCCTGCAAACACTATATTAATCTGTAGAATACAGATGAATATCTGTATAATATGTATAGTATGATATATATACTGTATAGTATGGTATATACTACAATATAGTATAAATACTGTAAATTAAATCAGTGATTGATTCAAATGATATGACTTTTAGTTTGGTAAACCTCTCTGTCTTATCCTGCTTAAGTATCATTCATTCTGTTACTAATAAAGAATTAGCCACTAATAAAGAGCAATATATTTCAAAATACCTATTTTTCGAACTGTCAGTTAGTGAATCTCAGAAAACACTGTTGAGTATTTTGAGATCAAGGTGAAGACTTACATATCCCCAGGGCCTATCACAGTCTATCCCATCAGGTAAAATGATGTAAGCACTCAGGAAATGTTGAATGATTACATGAATAAATCTACTGTCTACCATGTCGAACAAAACATAATATCATCTCATAGTATCTACCATAAATTTGATCCCAATTGTAGCTGGGAAGCTCAAAGTGTAATTAAAATACCTAGCTAGGTAATTTAAATATTTTAAAAATTAATTTTCAAGTTCTTTTCTTGTGGAACACTGGTTCTATAATATGTACATAGTAGTGTTCCATTTCTAACCCAATATAGTGTTAATCATTTGTATATTTTTCAAAAAATTATCTTAATGTAGATATTCTCTTACATTATTTTCTTTATAACTTGTATAAACTACTCATGTATCTGATAATTAGTGCTAGCATATGACAAAATGATCAAAAATATATTTATTATATTAGTTTATAATAAATATAATGAAAAAGCTATAAAATAACCAATCAATTTAGGTTGGAAAATTTCCTTCCCTACTCTCATTAGTTAGAAATTACCTATTCTGTGACTTTTTCCATTTAAGTAATAGTCATTTTTAAATTGTAATAATGTTAGAAAATTTTGTGATAGGATTTCATGCATATTGTCTGCTAGCATGGCATTCAGCACTGATTATGGTGTTTTACAAATGCTTGAGATCTCAAGGTCAAGTTATCCAAACAGATTTGAAACTCACTGACATACAGGAATTTTTATATAATCCTCCCTTTCTTTTTTGATACTATCATCCCCTGGTTTTGAAGACTCACTCCTTTTCTACTTCTTCTCATTTAAAATTCATCAAACTTCACAGAATTGTCCTAACTCTTTAACCCCAACAACACCAATTTAATCCATACCTTTGTCAGTTCATATATAATTTGTGATCAAAATGATTCCTAATTTAACTTTACTTCAGTTTGCTCTTGTAAATTTTGTATCTCTAAAATATTTGAAAGTACAGGTAAAATTCAGGAATGTATAATAACAACTTTTTTCTGTCCACTGATTTCACTCCACACATACATAACATCGTACCTGCCTTCCAGATTACATTCTCTCACTCTTTCCTTGTCTTAGTGGTAAGGTTAGCTACAACTGATAGGAAATCCAAAATGTCAGTTGTTTGAATAAGAGAGAAGTATAATTATTTCTTTTAAAAAAAAGATTTTATTTATTCATTTAAAAGAAGGAGAAAGAGCACAAGCAAGGGTAGAGGCAGGCAGAAGGAGGAGGAGAAGCAGGCTCCTCGCTGAGTAAGGAGCCCAATGTAGGGCTCCATCCCAGAACTCCAAGATCATGACCTGAGCAGAAGGCTGATGCTTAACTGACTGAGCCACCCAGGTGCCCCATAATTATTTCTCATATCGAAGTCTAGACATGGCTAGCGCAAAGCTAGCATGGTACTCCATTGTGTCATGGATCCTAGCATCCTACATTTTTTCTGTGCTATTTGTCTCTCTATTCCCAAGTAGGACTCATAGTCCAAGATGGTCAGTACAGCAAAGCCATTACTTCCACATTTCAGCCAGCCAGATAAAAAAAAAAAAATGGAAGAGTACTAATGGTCTTTTTAAGGATATTTCCAAAGAGTCACAAAATCTATTTCTGTTTACAGGACACTGCCCATCAGTGAGTCACTCTGCCACACAAGCGAAGCTGGGAAAGATGTCCAGCTAAATATAAGATAAATTAGTACAAAAGAAGTATAATTTTGATGTTGGAATAAATTAGAAATCTTAGCAATGCAAACAAGAAAAAAATTCTCCAACATTTTAGGGTCTCTGGCTGAGACCCTCTGTTTTATGTTAGTCAGACTGTCTGACTAACATAAAAAAAGATTAACAGGAGAAATGCATACAAGTTTTATTAAAATTTTTGCATATACATGGGAGTCCTCACAAGAGAATAAAGGCTTGAGGCAGTGACCAGAGAAGAAAGCTTTTATACCTTTTAGTCAAAGAAACAATGAATTTAAAAAGGATTGACAAGACAGAGGGATTTGGACTAGAGGCAGTAAATTGTGATGAAGGCACCAGAAGATAAGTGTTAGTTTAACAAGGTTTATTAATACAGATTTTTTCGGCCTCTATTCCCCATGTCTGGTGATAAGAATGTCTTTCTTCCTCCTGGCACAGAGAAGGCACTTTTCAGAGGGAGTTTTTACCTCCTGCTTTTGAAACTAAAAAGGAAGGTCAGAGTGCTTTTCTTCCATCTGTTGTTTCTCAGATGCCTTTAACTGAAAATAATCAATATGCCCAAGTGGCATATTTTGGAATAAGATGCTCTCGATTCCTTTAGCAATATATTTTTCTTTCCTCATAAAATCTTTACTCTTTTTCAAAGTTCCATGGCTCTCTAATGGGGACAAATGAGCATAGAAGCTAGTCATAGAGTTTAGTTGAATCAACATCAGAAATTTGTCAAAACAGTTTGACCTAAAGTACTTCATTTCAAAAATGAAGTTATTAGATAATCCTGAAGTAGCCATTTCTAAAATTTTTGAACAGTGTTGCCTTTGATATTTTAACCAGACTTAACTCTGGTTTCTCTGAATCCCTAAATATTTGCATTTTTACACATATCATTTATTTAGAAATTATATCTTCTCTAAAGTTCCACTATCATTTAATAAGTGAACATCTTATTCTTATGAAAAGAAAATGTGCTCTTAGGTCAGGGAGTTCTGCTTCTTTTTATGTCTTCTAAATTACCTATTATGCTAAATAATAGTATTTCTTCATTCACAAATACATATCAACCATTCAATCGGTTCTAGTCACTTTCTAAAAATACAGAAGTAAGAATAAAGCAAACTAGCCCTTGCCTTCACATAAATTATCTCCTAGTTTTGAGAGGTGACATTAGACAGCCCCGAGGGACAGCAAGTAATAGAGAGGTTCCATAATTACTCAGTATAAAGATGCTCTGAGAAGGTGATGGTTGAACATGGTCATGAATTAATCCGGGAGATTATTAAAGTAGAGATTTAAAGGAAGGTCCATCCATCTAGGCCAAGAGAACAGCACATTTAAAAGCTCTGAGTTAAGAATAGGTTTTGTGAGAACATTAAGGGTAGAGATGAGACAGATGGTGATTTACCAGTCCGCGATGAGGAGCCACTGCAAGTTTTTGAGGAATCGGGCAAAATATTTTGAAGTAGCCTATCTATAACAAGGTTTCTCTACCTCAGCACTATGGACATTTTAGGCAGATAATTTTTGTTGTGGACAGTTGTCCTGTGTTTTGTTGGATATTTAGTGGCGTCTCTGGCCTCCACCCACTAGGTGCCTGTAGTACCTCCTACCCCCCAATTATGACAACCAAAACATGCCCTTAGACTTTGCCAAATGTCCCCTAGGCCACCACTGCTGAGAACCATTGGGCTAGCTTATGTGAAGAAAATAAACTGTGGTGATCATATAGAGGAGTAGATTTCTAGTAAATTGCCAGAAAATTAGAGAAGCCATACGATAAGAGAGAAGGAAAAGAATAGTAAATTGGCAGCAAAGAGCAAGCAAAATGTCATTCCCATTTGCAGGTATTTGGAATCTGATTTATGGGAGAGAAATAGCATCACTGGAGCTGTTTACAATGATAGCTGTGTCCTTGAGCTGAACCAAGATAGTAGCTAGGAAAAGAAGCTGAAGAAAGAGAAGGGATAATTAACTTTCTCCCAGACTCAGTGGAATGCTTTGGGATTTAGTGATGTGTTGTGAAGGTGGCTCATTTGGGGAAGAGACACAGAACTCCATGGGAATGAATGTCTGCGGGGATAAGGGATTACCTGGGAGTCTGGGCTTCTTGAAATGTATTAGAAGGATCTTTTAGGCAAATTATGGTGGTGAAGCTAAAACTGCAGAGTGAGGTCGGATAAGTGGAGAGAAGGCAGAATCTTGACAGTAATTTATAAAGTTTGAAGGGCCTACTCCTGGTGCTGGTGTTGGGCTAGTAAAGTACACTGTTACCAAGAAACATGGCGGACTCATTGTCCTGGTGGGTGCCGCCACCAGGAAAGGGTGCCACTGGCAGATCCTTTCCTGACAGATTTTCCTACTAGTATATGTTAAAACTATACCTATATGTTAAACCAACTACCTAACTGTGACTCATTAACAGGAAAAAAATTGATGCAATTATTCTTAGATTCTTAAGTAAAATACGATTTTTTAATAATTAAGAGAAAGGGGTTTGGTAGTTTTAAAATGTCTTCCGTTAACGATGCAGATTTGATTAATTACAATCAATTATAAGTGCTTTCAGCATTGTAAGCCACAATAGTTCACATTATTAATATTTAACATGACAACTACAAAGTTATCAAATATAATGCAGGGTTTTTTTGTCTTTGATTTTATAAGCAAAGGAGGTCAAGGTTTAAATGAGCAGAATAAATTGATTTTAAGCTCCATCTCTTCCAATAAAAGTGCAACCCAATTAAGTACAACAGCTACAGCTTTAGACAAATGTAAAACATTCTGCAGAAATTTTGACAAAAATGTATTTGCCACAAATGGGATGTAGCTATGATGTGTGGAGTTGGAAAGAAATGTAATGAGCTGTTAACAGACATTTTTAACCAAGGAAATAGGAATTGAATTTGGCCACATTTTCCATCTGTTAGAGTGAGTTACATAAGAGCTGATAAAGCAGATGAAGTACAGTTGTCTGGCAGAAAATTAACGTTAAATTATGTGTACCAGTGAGAAATGCTACTCTTAAACTCCAGTGAACTGATTCAGAGATTATTTCTTTTCTTTCTGCATACTAAAGAGAAATGGCTTTCTAGAACAGAAGTCAAGAAAGGTTGGCCCAGCACGAGCCAAGGCAAATTGCTGTTGGCTTGTGGAATGGACTGATTCGCCAGCCTTGTCCTGCCCAAAGCAGGACGGGAAGAGAGTGGCAGCCATGAGGCATTTCCAGCCTCGTGGGTTCTCCTGCATTTAATGGTTTATTCCTATCAAAAGCAAATTTGGCTAGCCCTGGCTTTCTTCAGATTTAATTTTAGTAATAAGTGTGCTCCAAATGAGCAGAATGAGAAACCTTTCTAAGCCAATTTTTAAGTTCAACTGAGGTTTCAGCTTTGTTTTCAGAAAGGAAATTTATTAATATGCACTTAACGAGCTCTGTAAGATAATACATTTAACTCTTTATTTTGAAATAATAATAATTTTGAGACTTATGAAAGAATTGTAAAATCAGTCCAGAGATTTTCTATATATCATTCACTGATCTTCTCCTAATGTTGGCCACTTACAAAACCATACACAGTTATCAGAACTAAAAAATTAATATTGAGTAGTAGTGAGTAAACCACAGACTTCGATAAGATTTTTTTTTTCTACTTTTTTGTCTTTTCTGTTCCAAGATCCAATCCAGGATCCCACATTGCCCCGAGTTCCCACTCCTCATCTTCTCCTGTCCTTGTTCTTTCTTTTTCTTCTACGACCTTGACATCTCTGAAGAGCATAAAGTAGGTATTTTGTTATTATCCCTCAGTTGAGTTTGTCTGACGTGTTCTCATTAACTGATCAGGGTGTGGATTTGAGAGAAGAGCACCATAGAGGTACTGTGCCTTGTTCCACATACTATATCTTATGGTACGTGGTGCCCATACCTCATGATTACTGAGGTTGTTAATCTTGTTCGTTTGGTTAGGTGGTGTCTGCCAGGTGTTTCTGCTGCAATTAATAAATATTTTGAGAATATGTAAGCATCTTATTTCTCCTCAATCTTTGAAATGAGTTATAGAAGAAAACCTAGGTAAGACCTTGTTAGAGAATGAATTCACTGGTATAAAATCACACCTTAAAGATACATTTTGAATGATATGGATACAAATCAACACATCTCACATTGACTCTATGTATATGAGAGTGAGTGGTCCACAAAAATTTAGTTTAAAAATTCTTAAATTTCTAGCTTAATGTTTTCTTGAAGTTTAAGGAAAATATGAGTATACTCTTAGTTAAAAACTTAATTAAAAAAAAGCTAAATTCCACTGTAACAAGCCATTATAGGCTCAAAATCAGAGGTTAACAATATTATCAGTTTCTATTTGTGTGTGTGTGTGTGTGTGTGTGTGTGTGAAAAATAAAGTTGTGTTTCTAAGTTTCTTTTAAACTAGCAGTTATCATAGGATATGTATTGCTTTGTAACTTTTTATGCTCAATAATTTATTATGTCAAATTTTTCTCAGTTCTACATTGAGATCTATTTCTTTAGCATTAAGTACTGTTTACCTGTAATTGGCATGCTGTATTGTTAACGCTCTTTAGTTGTTTAAAGTCCTACAATGGGTATCTCTAAAAAGGGCATTTGGTTACATACCTAAGAATTGATCTTGAGTGCACATCAATATATGCACAATTATTTCTGATTCATAAGCTCTGCACATTTTTAATTTAATAGATAGTGTCCAAATGCTGTGTCAAATTGTACCAATTTCTACCCACACCTGTATTATATGAGAATGCCTAGTTCTCAATCTGTTGTTAGTGAATATGAGAACCTGATTTGAATTTCAGCTAATTTAATTGGAAAAATATTAGCTAATTATTGCATAACCTGTTTTCCAGTGATGACTTACATTGAGAATTTCTCCTAGGTATATCTTCTTCACTGGATTGCTTATTCATATTTTTGTGTATTTCTACTTCTCTTATTTTTAGAAGTCTATAGTATCAATCAAAGGTATATATTATCAATCTGCTCTACATAATGTAAATATTGTTTCCTAATTTGTCACTTGACTTTCAATTTTTTATGCTATATATTTTTGTGTATAGGATATTTTGGTTATTGTTTTTGGTTTTGATGAACAGGTTTATTTCTTGTTTCCCTGTCTCCTTTTAAACAAAATTGTCCCTATAATAAGCACATACATATATAAAATCTTCTTCAACTTTTCTAATACTTCTAATACTAACATTGTGTTTTTTTTCATACTTGTGAATTTAATTCATCTGATATATTTTTTATAAATGAGCTTAAAGAGCCTAATTCAGTTTTAACATAAAACAATTTAGTGATTTCTCTTTGCTCTACCAACTTGAAATGTCATTTTTCTTATTTATTCATTTATTTATTTAGTTAGTTAGTTATTAAGTTTTTTATTCTTTGAGTAGAGAGGAAGAGGAGGGAGAAAGAGAAGCAGGCCCCACACCCAGTGTGGAGCCAGATGTGGGGCTCGATCACAGACCTGAGCCAAAATCAAGAGTCAGACGCTTAACCAACTGAGCCAACCAGTGCCCCTGCAATGTCATTTTTCAAAGATATTCATATGCCTCCTCATGTAATCTAATATCATGATCAGCTTATTAAAAGGTTGATCTATTTATTAATCTCCATGCCAATATCATTATGCTTACTTATTTAACTTTATAAACAGTGTTAATTAACTAATGATCAATCTTCTTCTCTTTTCATTTATTCCAAAATATGGTTGGTGACTCTGGTGTCTTTTCTCTTCTTCATGAATTTTCATATTTGTGTTCCATAATATAGTCCTCTCAGAATGTTTATTAGAACTATACTAAATTTAGAGACCAAAGGAGATAGGAAATATCACTTTACAAAATTAATATTCCAATTCTTCAGTTGTATATTGTACTTGGCTTATGAAGTCATATATACATGTTTATATACATTTATGGAATGTTATTACTAGCATAAATGAATTTTTATTTTATATAGTAGTTATATAATTTTTTAATGTTGATTTTGCATCTCACCTTTGGGAGCTCTCTTTTTGGTTTTAATAGCTAGTTTTATTAGTAGATTCACGTAAATGGTCTGTTGCTGGAAATTAGCTTTGCATAGCAAATAGACAATGGTTCCTCAGGAATATAGATAATTTTTATTCCTTTTCTTTTTAATGGTATTGATTACAGGTGTAGGAACAATGGCACTTGTTGATAATAATGGACAAGATTGGGCAGCTGTTCACCAAAACTGATCCCAATTCTTCCCAGGAATTCTCACACTCTTTCTTCCTTATTCACTGGCCAAGTGAAGAGGATGATGAGACTCTAGTACATGTTGAAACCAGGGGACAAAAAAGTTGACACGTTTCTTTTTTTTTTTTTTTAAAGATTTTATTTATTTGACAGAGAGAAACACAGCGAGAGAGGGAACACAAGCAGAGGGAATGGTAGCGGGAGAAGCAGGCTTCCTGCAGAGCAGAGAGCCCGATGCGGGGCTTGATCCCAGGACCCTGGGATCTGACCTGTGCTGAAGGCAGACGCTTAATGACTGAGCCACCCAGGCGCCCCAAGTTGACATGTTTCTTAAATGATTAACTGGAGCAAATATCCTCAAAATGTACATCGACCTGGAATAGAAAGAGAATGTAAATTGTCTAATTGTGTAAAGTCACTAGGTTTTGAGATTTAGCACCTAACTCTACTAGCAATGATAAAAAACAGACTTGCCTCTAACTTTAGTTAAAAACCTTCTTTTTTTTATTGTGTTTTAGCACCTAACTCTACTAGCAATGATAAAAAACAGACTTGCCTCTAACTTTAGTTAAAAACCTTCTTTTTTTATTGTGGTATGTTAGTCACCATAAAATCATTAGTTTTTGATGCAGTGTTCCAAGATTCACTGTTTATGTATTACACCCAGTGCTCCATGCAATACATGCCCTTTTTAATACCCACCACCAGGCTCACCCAAAACAGAGGCAACCCATGGAATGGGAGAAGATATTCGCAAATGATACTACAGGAAAAGGGCTGGTATCCCAGATCTATAAAGAACTTCTCAAACTCAACACCCAAAAACAGATAATCATGTCAAAAAATGGGCAGAAGGCATGAACAGACACTTCTCCAGTGAAGACATACAAACAGCTAGCACACACATGAAAAAATTTTCATCATAATTAGCCATCAGGGAAATTCAAATCACAACCACATTGAGATTTAGTTAAAACCCTTCTAAGACTTTTCCATAAATGATGAATTTGCTTCAGGTTTCTGTCATATTTTTGTGTGAATTTATGTAACACTTAGTTAACAAAGAATTTTTAATATGAATGTTTGCTAAATTTTATTCAAAGGTATTTTGAATTCTCCAGAAATGTTTCTAGTTCATACCAAGTCTGGAAATCTCTACTCTTGATGAGTGATTCTAACTCACTTACGTGTATGATTATTCAATTTTCTCATGTTCTCTCATTTTCTTTTCAGTGATATTTCTAGTTTTTTTTTGGGGGGGTGGCAAGAAAGTGGATAGGGTAAGAGTCCAGGAAGGAAGTATAATAAATAACTTTTAGTTTAGACAGTACTGGTGAATGTATTGTTAAAAATTAAAGTAATTGTCACATGGTTCTCATTAAATATTAACTATTTGATCTATATAATGTTGATGATGTTTAGAACATCAAAATTTGGGCTGATATAAAAACATTCACTACTGTACTGACCACTAACAAATTTGCAACTTGAACACTATTTACTGTTTATTGCTATATGTCGAGCAAATGTCTTTCTAGAAATGTCTTTATCTGAAATACAGAAACATATTTATTGATCATTAGGATGAGTGTTATTCCTAATAATAGTTGAGGAAGATAAAATCAACAAGAATGACACAATATGTATTTTAAAAGCAGATGAGTTAACTGAAGGAAATTCTTGTGAAATTTGAGAAAAGACTTCAATTATAATGTCTTGCAAAATTTATCCTAAAAAGTGATGATATTCCTACAACTCTTTCCTACAATTCTGTTATGAGTGTGTCAAAATATCATAATTTATTTTTTCTTTATCATTTTTAATTTGTTGTATTCTTTGATATTACCTTAGGAAAGAGTTGTAAATACAAATATAACCAAGATATATATTTACTAAAATATGTGACAAATTACACTTTTAAAAATAATTTCATGTTTGGGGCGCCTGGGTGGCTCAGTGGTTTAGCCTCTGCCTTCAGCTCAGGTCATGATCTCAGGGTCCTGGGATCGAGCCCCACATTGGGCTCTCTGCTCAGCGGGGAGCCTGCTTCCCCCTCTCTCTGCCTGCCTCTCTGCCTACTTGTGATCTCTGTCTTTGTGTCAAATAAAAATCTTTAAAAAAAAAAATTTCATGTTCAAGCTCAAATTACCAAGAATTTTGCCCCCTACAGATGATTTTTATTTTTTATTTAAGTGAATCGATTTAGATAGCACTTATATAAATTAACATTTGGTAATGAGAACGTGTTAAATTTATGAATTATTTCTCACAAAAACCAGATTCAAGTTAAATTTGAAGAAATGAAAAGATATGATAATCCTCGAACCATATCTCAATATTTACAATAATTTGCTGTAATTGAGTTCTGGCTTTCATTCTATACCTTGCCACAAATCTCACCAAATTCTACTGCATTTGTACACTGGCTCATGTATTGAAATTTCCTCTTTGAAATCTCTAGACATTCACTCACATTTCTGATCCTTGATGCAAAGTGTGCAAGAAAGTCACTACTAGGGTACCATGAAAGGACACCATACAATGCAGCCATTTGGCTTTTTTTTTTTTTTTGGTCTTTTCTGAGAGAGAGAGAGCACTAGTGTGGGGGGAGGGTGGTACAGAGAGAGAATCTTAAGCAAGCCCCACGCTAGTGCATGACCAGACCTGGATCTCAATCTCACCATGAGATTGACTAAGGCCTGAGTCAAAATCAAGAGTTGAACCTTAACTGACTAGGCCACCCTGGCGCCCCTTATTTTGCTTAGTTTTTAACACTGCCCAGTGCAAAATAAAGATGGAAACTATTTTTAACTGTAAAATAATTGGAAAATTTATCTTCCATAATTGGAAAATTTCATTACACTAATTTCTGGTAAAATTCCCACTAAAATAGTTGGCTCTTTATTTTTAAGCAATTTTTAAAATTGTCTTGTGACAGAAGACAACCAGATGAGGAAGCAACTATATGGGAAGAGCAGCTTAGTAGAAATTAAATGGACTCTTCCATCACCCAACACTAGTAAGGTTCTGCCTCTTACAAAAAGACTATTCTAAAGATCAAAGACACTGATCGAGACCTCTAATAAAGAAATGCAGTGCTATAGAAGACAAGTTTAACTTTTCAATGAAATCTTTCTAAAAATAACACTTGTAATTAATGAAGCAAATGCCCAACATCCCGAGGTTCATCACCTTAAGGTCTTATATTTGACACCAGGCCAAATACTTTGTAAAAGCACACAAAGATATTTTGAGAAACATATAAAAAAGAACTCTGAAAAAATCTTCATGTAATAATAAACATTCCATATATAGCAGCAGAGGAAATCAAGACATACTTTTAAACCATAAAAGGCATACAGAAGATCATTTTTGTATTAATCTTTTATACTATTGTCCCTTATTGACACTTCACTCATTTTCTCATTGATGAAATGCAGATCCCAAGAGGGTCTACATTATAGTATTGTTCTAAGGATTGGATGAGTGAATATTTTAAAACATTTTAAACAAGATCAGTGTTAATATAAGGCTAGACAAAAAAATACATAACTGAATTCAATCAACAATAGTTGAGTATTTTTTTAAGCATTGGAGATAAACAGTGAATAAAACAAAGTCATAAAGACAATAGATAGTAGCAGATGCATGGATATAAATATTAATTTAGAAAAAACTGGAATTATGGCAAAGGACAGAGTTATTGTGATGTTGGGCATTGCTATTTTATCCAGGGCGACAAGGGGATGCATGACTCATAACACGGTACTGGAAAAGTGACACAAGGGACATGAGAGAGAGTCACACAAATATCTGCTGCATGAGGCTTCCAGGTAGA
>CM053616.1:42325089-42363506 GCA_028646535.1 Procyon lotor
GTGCCCCTGAAATTCCACTATTCTAATGTTTACTTTTTATTACAGGAGGTTCAACTAATCTGCCTCTTCTAATCTTGCTCCAATTTCCTAAATTTGCAATATAATTATAGAACTTTGATGAAATATTTTACATTAATTATTCTAGCATCAGCTTCTCATAAAATACAGGCATTCAATGAACATTTCTGGAGTAAGCTGATGCATTAAAATGTACCAAAAATCAAAGCCAATATTTCCAAAACCAAACCCATCTTTTGTTCAAAATCATTTGTTTCATCTGTCTTTCTTAATTTCTCTCTCTCTCTCTTTCTAAATTCCAATGTAGTTAACATATAATGTTATATTAGTTTCAGGTGTACAACTTAAGTGATTTGACAAGTTTATACATCAGGCCATGTTCACCCCAAGTGTGGCTATCATCTGTCCCCAGTACGTCACAGTACAATGCAGTATCATTGACTGTATTCCCTACGCTATGCTTTTTACATATGTAACTATTCAATGTTGTTGAACATTCATATTCAATCCCAATAATGGATTGAATAGTTACATAGCAACATGGCTGGATCCATTACAAGGCAGTACTTCCTCTGTAGCTGGAAACCTAAATCTTTTTTAGGTTTAGGTTAGACTAAAGACTAAAACCTATAGTCTTTTCATTTTCAAGAAATTATTTATTACCAAGCACCTATTTTGTACAGATGAGTTATTTTTTGAAGTCAAACAATACAAGGCTAATATTAATTAGAATTACCATATACCTATATTTTAAAAGGAACAGCAAATTAAACAGCATAAATAGATGAAAAAAAGTGAAGTGCGTTAAATTCTCAGAGAGAGAAATGTGATCTTCAAGCTCTAGTTTTATGATAAGACAGTGAAAATAATGTCATTAAGATGATTAATGCTTTAATAATTATAACCTTTTATCATAAAATAATTTGGCTACCCAGTATTTGAGCATGAAATTAAAGGGGTAGATAGAGACATTTCAGACAGAGCATAAGAAATACATGATGAAAACTAGAGCAGGTTATACTTTGTTCTATGAGGTGGGACATATGTAATATTTTTGAACCATTTTGATGATGTATAATATAATCAAATTAGCTTCAAAAATATATACAATATGTATGATTTACAACATATCTTAATATAGTACATATATGAAAATTTGAAGCCAATTTGAATATATATGTACATAACACAATATATATGATTTAAAATACATCTTAATATATATTATATATGACAAATCTGAGGGCAATTTGTATATACATTTGAATACATGTACATATGTATGTAAAACCAAACTAGGTCATGAACAGAAGCTTCTGATACTAGAGAGCCTACCCAGAGAATAATTATCTATACTTTAGACTTCCTAAAAGTGGTTGACTATAATTAGTTATAATTGATTACTGATATTGAAACAAATCTATTTTTGTTGTCTAACAATTAAAAGTATATTCATCAATTGTCACTTCAATGACTTATGCACAACTCCATAGAATTATGGGATATAAGATATACGAGTTGAATATGAACTTGGCAGGTATTTATTATAACACCTTTTTTTTAGGCATTTCACTTGCTGCCCTGAGATCATGTGGATTGTCCATTTCCCAACAGGCTTATCTTAGGATAAGTGTAATATAAAATTTATTATGAAACACAATTTAATAAACTTGGTCATAGTGCATATCACAGAATATGGTATAATTATTGTTGATTAACCTGGGAAATCCAAATTTGCTTTTCAGAAAGTGAAAATAAATAGAAAATTATAAATAGAAACATAATAAACAAAAAGTAATTAATTACTAATTCATTTACTAACAATATAAGTTTTATGATACTCATTAGGTAATATCTAGAGAATTACTATAATTCACCACCAACAAAGATATTATTGTATTATAAAAACACAAATATTTTCACCTGGTTTTGTTCATTAAAGTCATTATAAACATTTGTTTTGAATTTCTCACTACAGAAAATAGAAACACAAAGGTATTAGTAGCAAATTCCGTGGCTCAGGAAATGATACTGCTTTTAGAATAAGAAAGAATACTCCATTTTTTTATATTGACTTTAGTTTCATATTAGTAAAATTTATAAAGCTAAAAGGAGTACATATTAAAATAAATTACCCTTGGTTTTCTGAGGTGATATAATGCATTATTGGTAGGATCAAAAAGATGAAAAAGAATTTGGATAAATATGAAATGCAATAATGTTAAGATCATTTTACTTGGATGAGATACATTGTGAACACATTACTTAAAAGATATTTGAAAGCTAACCAAAGTTAATTTACAGATATACAACTTTGATGATGAAAAACTTCCAGTAGGGATTCGTATTCTGATATCACGTTCTAATTAAGTGTGCACATAAATAAAACCCAGCAATTGTACTCCACCATGTAGACCTCAAAGAAAATTTTCATAAGTCTAAAAAGTGATATATATAAAGTTATTTATTGCAGCATTACTTTTTGTTGTGATGAATTAGAGGGAAACTATCCATCTATCTGAATGACTGGATGTGTTTTAGAAGGAATATTATTTAGCAAGAAAAAATAATGGATTGAATAGTTACATAGCAACATGGCTGGATCCATTACAAGGCAGTACTTCTTGGGAAAAAAATAATATACAATAAATGTATCCATACATATATACATGTGTGTATGATTTGCCTGAATTAAAAATATGTAAATATAACATTGTATGTCAACTATACTTCAATAATTAAAGATGTTTCTGTAAGAATACATTAAAACAATAGATAAATATTAAACAAAATGTACTGAGGATTACACTGATTATAGATGTTTGAGGATAAATAAAAATAGGAGAGGGGCATGGGATAAAGAAGATTATTAAATAAAAATGGCAGCTTCTCAGAGGTTGATAAAAATGTACTAAGAATTTAGGACCGTCATTAACTCAACCACTCATCTGCTTGGTGCAGTTTTGTTTTTTTATAAAAAGAGGTTCTCTTTTATAGACAGGTGACATCTATTCATTTATTAAATGTATGTTTATTAAGCTCTCAATATGTACTGTATCTCAATTTAGATGCTAGCATAACAGCAGTGAATGACAAACAAAAATACCTTCCCTGGTAAGAATTCACATACTAATATTTAATATAAATTAATATTTGAAAGTTGTATTTTATATAAAATCATTGGAGCATGAAAATGGAAAATGTAAGATTTTTTTCTTTATTTAAAAATTTATTATTAAAGACCAGATCACAACCACTATGAAAGTAAGATTCTGGTGATCAGAGTATATTAAGGTAGACCCAGAATATGAGCCCTTAAATAGAGGCAATCAATAAATATTTTTTGAATGTTTCAATGATTCAACCACTTTAAATTCAAAATACACATTTGAAAAAGGCAAATTGGTAAAGCCTTGTTAAACTGTAAAGATTTCAATGCAACTGAATTGAATCCAGTGAATTGAGAGGCAAACTTAAATTTACCTATAGTATAACAGGAATTTAACTCCATAAAAAAAAAGTCAGTCCAACATACCCAAAAGCTAAAGTCGATTCAAAGAGGATTATTTCTCATTAAGAGTTTTGAGCTATTGAATTGCAGCTTCAGAGAGAAGAGGATGGGCATTTATGATAGAGAGGAGAGCAATTACAGTATAGAATTAAGTGTATCGGTTGCGGATACTCTTCTTTTTGACTATCCTTTTCATCTACATAAACTTTATAGTAAATGAAATGTTTTTCTCTGTGTTCTTAATAATATGAATAATATGAAAAAAGGTAAAGTTCAGGAGTAACTTTGTGCTTTGCTCTAAAGTTTTGCTGAACTCAGGGTTAGGTTCTGACTAAAACGTGCTAAAGTTAATGTTTACTGTTATTTCAGTGCATCTTGAAATTGACAAAATCACTGATCAATTCAATCATAACTAAAAAGGGATGAGTTTGTACATCATCCATGACTGCATCCCAGCAAATCTCCTTAGGAAGCTAAAGCTCAGATGACCTGACCGATGACTTAACATTAAGAAGGCATAATTGATTGGAGATCATACAAAAAAACAGGATTCTCTAAAAACTGAACTTTTCTTTGTGATGTTTATCTGTGTGTTTGATGCAACTGTATGTATTTTAAATAGGAATCACTGTTTTTATTTTGTTAGCTTGGATTGTTATAACAAATATATCATCGAATGGGTGACTATTAAGCAACAGATACTTACTTCTCCTAGTTCTGGATGCTGGGAAGTCCAAGCTGGCAAAACAGAAATGCAGAGTGCTGGGTGCAGTCCAAGCTGGATGCTGGTGACTACACATCAGGCACCTAGTGAGAGCATGTTTCCCGTTTTTACAAATGGCCTTCTTCTCCTTGGACTCACATTTGACCTCAAGAAAGTTCTCCTGTCTCTCCTAAGGGCACTAACCACCTACATGGGGATTCCACTTTCATGACTTACTCCCAAAGACACCACCTTCTAGTACCCCCATGCTGGGGTTTAGGATTTCAACATACGCATTCTAAAGGGACACAAACATTCAGTCCATAGCAGGTTCTATCCTATAAGCAGAAATCAAAGCAGAGATTTAGGTACAGGTAGTGTATTTGAGAGCTAGGAGGCCAGAGAGAAGACGTAGGGACCGTGAATCAGTACGGCAGAGAAAACTAATCAAGTGCCTGTGACTGAGCTGCGGGCAGTGTGGGCTGTGTCAATTATTAAGGCATTGTGTCTCAGCTCAAAACCTGCCGTTTCTCAGTGTAGCTGCATCCAGCACTCTGCATTTCTGTTTCCCCAGCTTGCTCACTGCTAGGCTCTGCCAACAGGACTGCCAAAGACAGACTATATGTTTGGAGGGGAAAGAAGACACTTGCTCCTTCCTCTTGCTTCCACATGGCCTCTGATTTTCTTCCTGTTCCTGTGGACATCCTCTTTATCAGGCTGTGGTTACGCCCAAGCGGGAGTTCCTCTTGGTGACAAGAGTTAACTACAGTTTTTTCGACAACTTACAGAGCCAATCTAATTAAATTCCCCTCAGACACCAGCGCCAGAACGTGTCCTTCTGGAAGATTCAGACCACTTGCCACTTCCTGTTCAGCAGGTACCCTTAGCCAGATCTCACAGTTTTCCTCAGTTTCCAGATAGTCAGAGCTACACTGGACTACAGTGTGAACTACACTGTGACAAGAGCCGAGGACTTTGAACAGTCTTGCTATCCTTCCCATGTAAAAGCAAATAACCATTTACTCCATTATCCAAAGGGATTTAAAAAGAATGTATGGGCTATGTTAACTTGCTGATCTGATTTAAAGACCTCTCTGGCCCCACCGTTGCGATCACAGCAACATCTTGGTTAAGACTACAGCAGTCCATGGTTGTGTGCCAAAATTTATTTGGTAGTTGCAAAAGGCCATGGAATAGATATGACAAGAACAATCTATCTGGGAGAGTTGCACTGTCTACAGTTCCCCTGGTGTGAGGAATTGCTATGCTTTATCATCATGGCTGGGGTTGGGAGGGCAGTTTCTGGGATTTCTGACTGGCTTTCTCTACTGTGACAGTTCTTACTCCACAGGAGAGGAAATTAATTTAAGGGCTCTGCCAGCTGCTAAGTAGATTCATCCCAATTATGTAGTTGAGGACCAGGGTAATGATGACAGAGGACCCACGGTGCGACAGATTCAAGCCAGTGTTCTGTTTACACATGAGCTCCATATGTCTGCACTCCAATGGCATGGCCATGCTGGGGTTGGGGGCCCCCTCCTATCTGTATCAGCTGCTCTCACAAAGCCTGATATTCTTTATCCCCTTGTGCACAGTCAAGCTGATAAATGGGCACCGATCGATTTGGGTAAGATTTGGGAGAACATTTACTGTTTATATTTTTAATGGTCTTTCAGGGCCCTTTCTCAGAGGGAACCAGCCAATCTACAATCAGTGAGCCATGGACTTGAGAACTGGTTCAGTCTAAAAACTGGGCAAGGAATCACAATTTCCCATTTCAGTAGATGACATAAGTCTTCCATTTAGTGGTACTTAATTTTTTTCTGGCTGTACAAGGTACTAAATACTCTATATGGCTGCTCATCTATATGACCCATAGGAACACCAAGCAAGATCTATTAGACATTGCCATAAATCTCCACAGGCCATGCTCATTGCCATTCCAATTTTGCTGATAATGGCAGTAATTATGTCAACCATGTCCCTGACAGGTAAGTGCCACCACATGGATTCCATTCATTTAGAATCCTGTCAATCTCCCTGAACTTAGGGAGCCCAGTTCTCTATCAGCATCTGTTAGAGTGAAACCCTCACCTGTAGAGGATAGCAACCGAGCTTCTCAGAGATGCAGGTGCCACTTTCTAGTGGTCCCTTACAATTCCCATACTGCTATATTAGGACTTGTTCCACATGTCCTTCCAAGGATGCTAAATCACTGATCATAGGAAAGGACATAGGAGAGCAATAAATTCTTCTCCAGCTAGCCTCATAATGCACTTCACCCTCAACTCATCCCAATGGCTTGGTCTAAAACCCTCACGTTCCACTGGAACATCTGTAACCCAGACAAGTGCTCATACATATGAGCTGAATCTTGCAAATCTATCAGTAAATATTTCCTTTCATGTATTTTCTGGATGGGACTATGCACAAACTTGACCCTATGTATTGATCTGGAAGTACTGATGATATTCAGACATGAATTTTCAGGGAAATAATCATTATCCTGTGAGGTTAGTGTCCAGCAATGGAAGACTTTCTCAGTGCTAGCAGTTGGGAGGGTCTATTTTGGGTTTCTCAAGGGGTTTTAGGAGAATCTCAGAGGTCAACTTTCTGAAATTCATTTACTCATCTGTCTCCATCCCAACTCTTTGTTCTTCTTATTTTGTATCAGGGCCCTAACTTTATTGTGAAGACTTTTTGAGACCACACATTTGTTTGCCTTTGAAGTTCTTGTAAGATCATCCTAGGCCTAATCCTGATCACTGTTTGCCTTCTATCTGCAAGAGTTAAATGTCTCTATAAATGCTTCTTTGGAGACCTTCTGGTTTCACAGCATGCCCTGAGTTGATAGTTATTAGCTTTAGCTTGACATTCGTGTTTTTCAAGGCTTTTTCAGGTAGTTAAGAGAAAAGCCACCTCCACAATCTTAATTACTATTACCTCCGTATCACTCAAGTATTAGAGCTACTACATGAACCAAAGTTCCCTCCTTCTCCCTGTACCTATTCCCATTCAGCACAGGGAAGTCAGAATAATTGTGAGGCTACCACATACCAGAGTTCATATAACCTTTGCTTCTACCGGTAAATTGTCTTTTCATCCATGATCCTCTGAGTGATCGAGGTTAGAATCTCATCCTGAGCCAACTGATTTCTTGTGCCCCTATCGTTACACCTTTCTTATTTTGGGTTCCACTGAAGCAGAGCCTGAAATGAGAATTTAGTTGCAAGCATATTATTTTGGAGGTAATTTCGGGAACTGGAGGGGAGAGTGTGGAGAGTGAAAGAGGGAAAAGAAAAAGACGATAAAGCATGTATTATTGATTGGGCCACCACTATGGGAAATGGTGCCCATTCCTGTGGGGCATCCCCCGAAGATCCATGAAACACACACGTCAGCGTTCTCCCTCTGATATAAGAAGCAATTCATCCACTAATCCCCATTCCATTTGATTGATTGATTGTTGCCTCTGGAGCCTTAATTTCCCAAGATTTTCAGGCTTCCCCTTGTTGCTACTTGGATGGCATTCCTCAGCTACAGGAACCCCCCCCAAAAAAAAGCACAATGTGGCTGCCAGAGGTTGTTTGTGGCAGGTCAGTGGCTTTAGACACTACCAGTGCTGTGCTGCTATCAGATGAGCAGAGGGGAATCTGAAATGGGGCACGAATTAATAGACTGAAAATAAAACCTGTCATGCAAATTGATGTATTAATGCTGAGCCCAGAAATAGATTCGAATCCATATAAAAATATATCCTGTGATGAAAACAGTATTTCAACTTAGTGGGCTAATATATACTTATTACAATATGACTTTAGAATTAGAGAATCACCAGTTGTTTGACTCAACTATTTAGATCATCCCATCATCTGAGTTAAAAATGATGAGATTTATTGTGGTGGTTCCTGATATACTAATAGATAAATGGATTCATATGATGCTGTGATTTAATGTCACAGCCTCTTCCTATACAAAAAGTATAACAATCACTAAGTATCATCTTCGGCTCTCCCAAAGAGGCACGCTGCAGAACAGACACAAAGAAACCTGATGACATTATCAGGTGTTATTGTAAATGAACAGAATTCAGAGATTTTATATTCTTGTATATTATATCAAAGAGATCGAAAGTATTTTTCACAAAGCTAAGATTTTTTTAAAATATAGTATTCCTAAACAAACTATTGGTGCCTAATTTGCTTTTTATAGGCAAGACTTCACAGGTAAAATTAGATGTAATTATTGTAAAGCAATGAACCTACAAGCTACAATATAAATGCAGAGAAGAAAAAGAAAAACATCAAGAAGAGGATGAGGAAATTTGCCCAAGATTAAAAGCCTTAGAAATCGACTTAGTATTTCTAATCTACAAACCATTTCTGACCCCCAAGAAAACTATGTGCCTGTAAAGAAAAATACAATCAGAAAGAACACAGCAGGGAACGGATAAATCTTTTAGAAAAAAGTACACAGGTAATATTTAGAAAGATTTTTGGCTGAACTCCACAGGACAAAGAATGTGCAAACTGAGGATTAAGAGATATTTGTAAAGCAAAAAAACTAGGGAAACAAGATTGATAGTCCACTATTGATGGATTTCAAATCTGAGAAGAAGAAGGAGAAGAAAGGAGTCAAAATGTGTCAATTTGACAAAATAGAACTCCAGATAGGCTGTACTGTAAAACCAATGAGAAATAAAACCAATACAGACTTTTCACAAAGGAAAAAATGTCATAAGGAATTTATATTTTAAGTATTATTGAAATATACTTGTAGAAGTCTTTGGGCATAGCCACAAGTAAAAAAAATGCAGTTGCTTTGAATTTCAGCCTAAAAGTATTTTACTCAATGACATAAAAATCAAACAAACAAACAAAACTTTACCTGCTCAAAAAACAGATCAAGAGCTAACATAATGAACAGAGGCAGGACCCATACACTAAGGAACCTAAAATGAGTCTGGAGTCAAGAGAGAGAGATGAGATGTGTTTCTCTAGTATGGAAAGTTCCAGAATTATGAAAATACTACCACCAACAATTCTCCTTTAATCCATAATTAAATGCATTCCCAGTACAATTCTTATCTTAAATTTAAAAGAATGCCTCTAAAGTTTATTCCCCCTGTCCCTCCAACCAAATGTATAAAAATGGCTAGGAAATGTTTTGAAAATGAGGTAACAAGGTTAAGACTTGCTCTGACACAAAAATAAGTTACAAAAATAATTGTTGTTTAGGTAGACAGATTAATGAGGAGCCTAGAAATAGGCACAAGTCCATATAAAATTGTATGTACTTATTTTGTTTATGAAATCTGAGAAATTTTGGGTCCTGGGCCTATAAACAAATATGGTCTCCCTTTGCTTATCAGATTATTCACTAAATTTCTTGAAGCCTATAAATCTTGGTTGTGAGTAAGGTGATGCAACTTTGCTCAAGTGAAATAGTTTGACATTAGTTTGAAATGCTACGTTGAATTTAAGAGTGCCATTGATTTTCATGACAAACTTAAATAATAGCCAGCTACTTTTTCCTTTAAACGTCAATTTTTAAATGCTTGCATGCTGTTGATACGTTGATATTTATATCCTGCCCAATTTTTAAGATTCATCTAGCTTTGCTACTTTGGCATATAGTCATGTATGGTGCATAGTAAGGAAGCTGTAACATTTAGTTGCCACTTGGTTAGGGTCCACTGGAATAGAAGTAACAAGAACCCACTCTTGGCTTTACAATTGAAATCAACACATTAGACTTTAAATAGGCTAAACTATCTGGTATACCAGCTTGGACTGTGTGGATAGCCTACATGAAGTACGACTTAAGCAAAACGTTATGAGGATTTTAGGTCACAATTCAGAGAGGTGAAGAGCTTGGAAGTTGTCCTTCCCATAAAATCTGACAAACTAAAAATCAATGACATGAGTTAGACTACCAGAGAACTGGGTTTGCAGAACAAACTACTAATAGAAATCTAGTTTCTCACATGAAAGTGAGAAACTTCTGGGGCCTACAGTCTTTGGGGGACCCCACATATTCATTGGCTTTACCTCCAGGAACCCTGATATAAAAGAAATGCATACACATGGGATGATTGGTTTTTGAGAAAAAAATTGCAAAGACAATTCAATGAATGGCAGGTTTTTTAAGTGGTGTTGGAAAACTGAACATCAGATGGAAAACAATGAACCTTGAGATATTCCTCACATCTTATTCAAATAGCTAACTCCAATAAATGATAGAATTAAATATAAACTAAAAGTATAAAATATTTAGAAGAATAAGTAGGAGAAAAATCTTCATGATCTTGGTTTAGGCAAAGAGCTCTTAAATGTGATACCAAGGATGACCTATAAAACATATAAAACTATAAATTTGACTTTAGCACAATTAAAATGGTTGCTCTATGTAAGACACTATTAATAGAATAAAAACCATGCTACAAGTGGGATGATATATATGCAAATCATCAATCTTACAAAAGACTTATATCCAGAATCTACAAATCATTCTTTAGTCACAAAAATAAGAAAACATGCAACACAATTAAAAAAATAGTGAATGTTTTATAAGACACTTCACAAAAGAGTATATGTGAATGGCAAATAAGCACATGAAAAGATGCTAAATATAATTTGTCATTAGGGAAAATAAAATTAATACGAAAATGTGATGCCATCACACACCTGTTTGAATGTCCAAATGATAAAATCTGATGGAACCAAGTACTGGCAGCATATGTAGATCTTCAGCTCACCTGGAATGTGTTTTTATGTATGCTATAAATTAGAGGTCAAGATACGTTTAGAAAATCAATCCATCATCAATTACTGAAGTTCTCACACTTTCCCCACTACTCCACTGTGTCACCTTTGACATAAATCATTTAATGGAATATGTGTGTTGTTAGAGTCTCTCTTACTTTCTATTGATTACTTAGCTTGTCCTTGTGCCAAATTTGCACAATGGATATTAATATTGATAGGGCCTAAGAATGTAATTTGAATATTCTGGTTTTCTTCTTCAAAATTGCCATGTATCTAGGATATAAGCTTTTCCATAAATATTTTGAAGTTATTTTTTAAATGTGTGCCCTCTCCCGCCAAAGAACTCAGAAGATTTTGATTTAGATTGCTTTGATCTGTTGAGTAATTTCTGGAGAATTTCCATCTTTAAAATACAGCCTTCCGATCTTTGAATATATTTCCCCCCATTCAGTTAGGTTCCTTAATTTCTTTCACTACTCTTTTGTGACTTTTTAGTATGGAGGTTTTGCACATCTTCCATGAAATTTATGCCTATGTTTGATATTGGTGAATTCTATTGTAAGTGGACAGTAATGATTTGGTTTTTATCTGTTTGTAACTGGTATATAGAAATATGATGAACTTTTATGTGTTGATTTGGTATTTAGAAAGATGAATACATTTATTTATTATTTCTAAAAGTTTGTTCACTTTTGAACTTTCCATGGAAGCATTCATGGCATCATGAGTAATGACAGTTTTATTTCTTTTCCAATTTTTATCATCCATTTCATTTCTTTTGTCTTATTGTACCAGCCGGGGCATCTGGTACAAAGATAAATAAAAAGCAACCCTGTTTCATTCTGTGATGATAGAATGGAAGAAGAATAAATGTTTACAAATGAATAAGTTTCATTTTGAAATACGCCAAAAATAGCCAAGATCTCTCAAAAGAAAAGTGCAATTGAAGTTCTTAAACATTCTAAATTCTAAAAACATTAGAGTTTTTAATGCTACTACCTCATTTACGTAAGACAGTCATGTATGTGTATGACAATTAAAGCCGATATAAAACAAAGTTTAGTACTGAACTATTAGATTGATTTGTATCACTCTTCAGATAAAACAACAGCAATTCCAAGTAGTAAAATATATTTGTCCCTTCTCAAACAGTTTACTTTCAGCTTACTGACTTTGCCAGTTGGTTCCTAACATTGATATGCAAGTACAAGAACTTTCAGCCACAGCCCAAAAAGCAACATGCCATTTATATACAATAGAATGGAGACATTCTGAAGCCCAAGTCCCAGAGTTGTACAGGAATCAAGAGAAACCTTGATGAATAATTCCACTCTATTTAACTGACTGAGAGAGAATGATTCAACATCTACTAACAGGAAAAAAAATCAATTTCTCCATGCAACACAAATTCTCCAAATTATTTCACTTGTGAAGAATAAGCTTAATTCTCAAAGCACAATACATAGAAGAAAAATTGCATTGTTTGGAGAGTATATTATTTACTTTGACTTCCAGAAAAGTAAAACAAAGATGATGCACTGAAATTCAATTCGAATGTAATTTCAACTTGGCTTTGGAGGCTTTTACCCCTTTTATCTCCACATAGTTCAATCCAGCATGTTAGCCGCCACAGAGAACTGGCTTAATCTATGAAATCTCTGAAACATTTTGTATGCCATACTAAAATGGCTTCAAAATGCTAGTAAGAGGGGCACTTGGGTGGCTCAGTGGGTTAAGTTTCTGCCTTCAGGTCAAGTCATGATCCCGGGGTCCTGGGATTGAGCCATGCTGAGCCCCCCATTGGGCTCCCTGCTGCATGGGGAGCCTGCTTCTCTTTCTCCCTCTGCCTGTTGCTCCCCCTGCTTGTTCTCTCTCTCTCTGTCAAATAATAGATAAAATCTTTAAAAAAATGCAATATGAACGTATTCTTCTAATTTGTTCCACAATTATGACTCTGAAATTTGATGAAGGGCTACATATGGGGAAAAGAATAGCAATGCAGTAGTAAGTTCTTCTAAAAAATGGAAATCTGACCACTTGACACAAAATTGTCTAGTATGTTATAAAAATTTCATTCAGGATTAAACTCTAACATATGTTATACGAGTATTTCAATACATCTCTTTCCACTGCACAGTTGACCCTTGAATAACACTATTTTGAAATATGCAGGTCCACTTTCGTGCAGATTTTTTTCAATAAATATGGTATAACACTCTAAATGTCTTTTCCTTATGGTTTCATAATAATACTGTCTTTTCTTTAGCTTACTTTATTGTAAGGATACAGTATAGAAGACATATAACACACAAAATATATGTTAATTGTTTATGTTTTCAGCAAGCCTTCTGGTCAACATTAGACTATTAGTTAAGTTTTGGGGGGGTTAAAAGTCACAGGTGAATTTTTTTTTTCATAGGTAAATTTTTAACTGTGTGAAGGATTGGTGCTCCTAACCCTTGTATTTTTCAAGGTTCAACTGTATTTGGTTTTTATTCATGCCATAAAAAATCTATAACAAATGTGTTGGTTTATAACAACACAAATCAGCTATCTCAGGCCATAGGTCAGAATTTCGATACAGGTCTTACCAAGTTATAATGAAGGAATTAGCAGATCTGCATTTGTTTTGAGGCTGTGGGAGAGAAATCATTGTCGGACCATTCAGATCTTGGCAAAGCTCAGTTCTTTGTGGTTGTAGGACTGAGATTTCTGTCTCCCTGCGGGCTATCAGCTGAAGATCATTTTGAGCTTCTAGAGGCTCCGCATTCCTTGATTCATGGCCACCATCTCTAGTCAGCCAGCAATGGTTGAGTAAAGTTCCTCTTATATCTCCCGCCTCTTCTTCTGTCTCATCTCCCTGATCTACTCTTCTACATTCCTCTTGTACTTTTAGTAACTCATGTGATTACTCAGATAATGCAGGATATGTCCTCATTTCAATGTCTTTAATCTTAATCACATCTGAAAAACACTTTTGCCACATAATGTAACATAATTACAAATGCGGGGGATTAGGGCATGACCATCTTTGGGGGCTGTTATTCTGTCTACAACACAGAAATTGAGACCTTCTGTAATTTTAACTTATTTCTAGCAGTAAGATGTTTATTCCTTTCTTATTCCAGGAGGCTAATCTATGGTGGAATTTATCTCTCAAAGAACTGAAAAATAGTATACTGACAAAGTAATAAAGAGGTAACTTACAGATCATCTAAATCATCCTGCACATATTCAGACATGGAGTTTCAAAGTACTACAGGATAGCAAGTTTGAACCATGCCCTCCATTTACTCGCACATCTGAATATGGAAGAATTAGAGTATAAGGTCTCCATAGCACCATAACACATGATTGCCTGAATGATGTTGCACAATTAAAATAGAGTTGCATTTGGAGCTTTGGGGTAAAGGCAGAAATGATAAGCCTCAGGTAGTTTATACAGTGTCATTTTAAACCATCCACATTTCTATGATCTGGATAAGTCTTTTAATTTTTATTAAATTTAATTTTATCTTTAATAAAACTAATTAAAAATGCAAAATTCTGGCTTCACTCAAGACCTAGACATTCAGAATCTGGGAGAATGGTCATGGGGTTTAATGTTAGGGAGTGCCCCATGTGACTGTTATGTGGTAGGCTTTGCAACAGACTGTACACTTCATGTGTCAAGGTTTCTCAGTGTAGTTGCCTAAATATCATATGGAATATGGGCAGATTTGTTCTAAATCATTTATTGAATAGGTAGGATCTTATAAAATATGATGATATAAATGACTACATACAAAACCCAGGCTTTTGACTTAAAAATCATGCTAATTACAGAAAACATAGAAGGCACTTGACAAATATTAGTTCTTCTTTGCTCATGGAAATGCAAGTGTATAGGAACAGGGACTGCATTCTCTCCTAAGAGAAAACTGGATGAGCTCAAATGGAGACAATAACCAGAGGAAGCGTAGGAAATAGGTCATTAGAAATGAGTACACACTGAGTTATGAATAAAAATAAGATTAACGTGAAATTTCAGGGTCAACAAACAAGTGAGAGACAGAAGCAGGGAAAGCCTGCTTGAGCCATCTAGACCACCAAGAGAGATTCAAGAACAAAGCAAAAGCAGGAAAATTGACCAAAACGATTATATGTGGATTTTGAAAGATGCTGAAATCTATGATACTACTGAAAGAAAAAAATATACTCCATCTACGAAACTATTAATAAAGCCAATTACAAGTTTTAAGGGAAGGGGTACCTGGGTGGCTCAGTCAGGGTAGCACCTGACTCCTGGTTTTGGCAAAGGTCCATGATCTTGTGGTCATAGCCCCGTATGGGGTTCCAGCTCAGGGCAGAGGCTGCTTAAGATTCTCTCTCTCTCTCCCTCTGCTCCTTCCCCTAGTCATGCTCTATCTATCTCTCTCTCTCTCAAGTAAATAAATAAAATCTTTACAAAAGTTTTAAGGCAAATACAGTTTTCTTGTGTTATATATTCAAAATTGAATCGTGTTGTGAAAAATTGGTAGAAAACATTTGCCCAAACTCAACTGTCCTGTACTCTTTCCAGATAAAAGTAGGGGCCTACGTATGATGAGGATGTGGGAACCATGGCAGCTCTGCTTTAACACTTAGGACCTATAGGGCAAAACGGAGGAAAGGTAAATAGATTTAACAAAGCCTGACTAAATACTATGTGTCTCAGAATAAAAATACACACAGTTCTGCAAAGCTGAAACAATTCTGTTTTAAAAAGAAAAGGAAAGAAGACTTCAGAAAAGACATATGTTTTGACAAATGCCTATAATGATGGCCTTGCCCAGAGGTAACCGAGGGTGCTTTAGTTGCTAAGTACTCCCCCATGAAGCTCACAGGAAAATGATTATTGCTGACACCTGAGAGTGTCTACCTGGGAGAGGAAAACCCACCCTGAGGGACCTCTCAGCTTTGTCACAAAACAAACACATCTGCCAAATTCTCTCCAGTGAGAAAGAACATATCACCCTTGCATTGTGAATGGCTAAAGATACACCGCATTCTGAAAGGTCTCCGACGCTCAGCTCTCAACATCCAAAAGGAAACAGTGTTTAGACTCTGCCTCCCCTTTCGGATCCCTTAGACACTGACACAGAGATTTATCACCAAGGGTTCGCACACTTCCTAATTCTTTGGATGCAGAAACAGTAACACATGTCATTGAACTCTTCTTGGACACATTTTAACTGCCTCGCCGCGCTTGAGTATCCAAGTGTAAGAAATGTCCAAGTCAAGAAAACAGAAAAATTAACACTGAGTAAAATGTGTATTTGCATGAGAGAGAAGAGGCAGAGCTGGTGACAGCTGGAAGAGGCAGGGAGAAAGGCAAAGACAGCGAAAAGGGCAAAATCAAGGCTAGAAAAGTGACCTGTGAAAGTTCCAACAGCAAGCTAGAGAAGATGGTGAAATGCTGGAAAGGAAAACAATATTGGAGGTCGTAGGAAATACATCATAATTAAGAGTGGTATTTATTAGATGACTGTATTTTTATTTGAATTCATTGCTATGTGAATTTACCTTTATCTGGGTATTTATTTGACTTTTCCTGGATTCTACTTCTTTAGCTCTTTGCGTTGGAGAGATGATTCATTAGCATCCTCCTTTCAAGACGCTGTGCTTGGCACCAGGATGAGACATGAGATCTGTTCCCACAGAGTTTACAGTCATGGAGCACATTGCCTAACACATAATTTATGGTATTCATAGAGCCATTTTCACAGCAACAAAGTTTAATACATGACTGACCCCCAATGACTGCAATATTCATTGGAATCATCATAGAGCACATTGCAAATATGTCAATTTCATGGTCAATTGTCAGAGTCTCATATGTGACTTTTCTTCCCATTTCCAAACCTGTTATTAAAGAATGAGTGGTGGCATTTACCCTCTTGGTTAAGCTCAACACTTGAATCCACTCTTTTCACTTATTCCACAAAGCCAGTCTGCCGAGACTTGCCTTTTCAATCTCCAAATATGTATCTTAAAGTTACTGTATAGCCAATGGCAAAATTTGTATACAGGTTGTCAAATACTGTTGCCTTTGCGCTGGATTAATGGAAGCTTTTATTTTTCTACTTAAAGTTCATTCACTATACAACCACCACAGTTACATATTCAAAATATAAGTCAGGTCATGCCAATTCCATATCTAAAAATCTTCTAATTGCTATGTAGTACAGTTAAAAAAATAAATACCAAAATATTAACCATGTGCACAAAGACCATCATGATTTAGTCCTGCCAAACTCTCTGAACTCTAATCACTTGCTTGTAGCTCATTCTGCTACAAGCCTGGGCCTTTTGTCCCATACCTTGGGCATAGAGGATTTTCTTATTAAGCTACCACTTCCTTTTTTTTACTTCCTATTTGCTTCTCTTTATCTTTCAGATTTCAGCCCCAAACCTCATGTATGTCTGTGACCTGGTGTCCTAGAAAACCATCAGAGAATATGTTTACCTTGAAGAAGAAGAAAAATTGGATAGAAAAAGCATAATGAAAGAGATAATTTAATTGTGTTTGAGAAAGGGACTCCCACAGCAAAATTCCATTTAAAAGAGTAATCATAGCATGGAAATGGCTATAGGAAGGATACAGATACAACTGTGAATTTAAACCTGATAAGTAGCCAAATAACTGTTGAAGGAGTAATTAGCTCTGTGAATATCTCAATATCTAGTGAATTAAAATAACGATCATTTTTTAAACTCACAGGTCTATGGGTTGGAAATTTGAGCCGAGCTTTGGTAGATGGCTCTTCTGGTCTGAGCTAGATTTAGTCCCCTCAGCCTGGCTTGCACAAGCTTCTAGAGTCAGGTTCTTAACACCAGGAGCTGGGTTATCTAGAATGGTGTTCTTTGGGACAACTTGCCTCCCCTCTCTATGGTATCCCCTCTTCTAGTAGGCACAGCTGGAGCTTGGTCGCAGAGCAGCTCAGCAAGCTTTCAAGAAAATAAGCAGAGTATTTAAGGCCTCGTGAAACCTAAGCCTGGAATGAGCATGGTATCACTTCTGAGAAGTTCTGTCAGAGGAAGTCGCGAGGCCAATCCAGAGTTAAGGAGGGGAGTCATTGAGTGGGGAAATTGACTTCACTCACTGCTAGAGGAGCTTCAGAGTCATGAGCTTCCACAGGGCATGAGTACAAGTAAGGGATTAACTGTGGTCATGCTTTGTAACTTGCTGCAGAAGTGGAAGAAAGGAAAGGGGTGTTATTTACCATGCCCCCACATTCCCTAACGTCCATGACTTTCGGTTAGAACTTTGTTGATTGTAATTAAGCACAGCGAAGGAAACAATCAACCAAACAAACAGGCAACCCACAGAATGGGAGAAGATATTCGCAAATGACACTACAGACAAAGGTCTGATATCTAAGATCTATAATTAAGGAATCTGAATTGACTTTTATAGGTTAAAATGATCATCACTTAAGTAATATCTTACTTAAGTAGGAGCATCACACATGGTCTAGGGGACAAGATGTAACTGTTTTCTTCTGGTTATTTTATGGATTTTTTACAGGAATAAATATTGTTATTTCAGTAAGTACTTTACTTAGAGATCTCTAGTGCATTTTTATAGGTATTACCTGCTGGTAGTATTATAGTTTTTCAAATATATATTCCCTACCATTGACTTAATGGATTTGAGGCCTTAGTTTGTAAGTGTAATTGCCACAATTACTTAAAAAAATATTATTTGAAAGAGCAGTCAGCTCTTTCATGACTACTTCACTCATAAATTTTTATTTCAGCTCAACTATTTCCTGGACCATGGATTCAAGTAAAATTTTCAAGTAATGGATACCATAATTCCTTAGTGCTTACATGTACACAGATAGTATTCTGCTCCTTTTAACTTGATGGTATCCTGGCTAGTTAGAGAATTTTAAACACATCCATTTGCCTTTAAAACTCTAAAAAGATTCTCCATTATCTTCTGAAATCTAGTGTTAGTAGAACTCTGGGGCCACTTTCAATTTTCCCCCAGCTTTAGAGACTGGTATTTAGGGGTTTTTTTATACCTAGACATCTGTAAGACACAATCATTTTTCTAGAAGTTTAGATCTTTTTAGATATTAGAAACTCAGTTTCTTTTGGAGAACGAATAATATAGCTCTTTGTTCCTGACTTTTTTTTTAATATGCAAAGTAAACATCCTAGGTCATGATGAATTTTCGTTGCATTGTCCCCTAGGAATAGATATTATACACCGTATTTGTGTAACTTACATTTAATTTCTTTATTATTTTTATTTCCTTATCTATCCCATTGTGTTTCATATGTATATTTATTCATTTTCATGCTTTTTTCCTGTTTAGTGATTCATTTTTTTCAGAAAGCTTTGATTTTACATACTCCTTTTCATAAAGTGTTTTACACATCTGAAATAATTTCACTCTTCCCATTGCATCTCTTTAATGCCCTGTAGTTTTAGATCATTTTTACATAAAGTTTACATTCAAAAGAAATTCTTTTTCTTGCACTTAAAAAAAAATTCCAACTCTAACTCCTACTCAAATTTTATATTTGCTACATTCTTCAGTTGGGTTTATTAAGAAACATTTAACTAGTGTTAGCATATCTTTTCACTACCCACATTACAGAAACAAAAGCCCAATAATTTTTTCTAAATGTCCTTAAAAATCCCCAGCCATTAACAAGTAAAGAACTTTGCTAAGAGAAATAAGTCAGGCAGAGAAAGACAATACCATATGATTTCATTTACATGTGGAATTTCAGAACTAAAACAAATGAACAAACAAAGAAAAAAGAGACAAACAAAAAACAGACTCCTAAACACAGAGAACAAATGGGTGGTTCACAGAGAGAAGGTAGTGGGGGGGGGGGGAGTGTGTGGGTGAAATAGATAAAGGGGATGAAGAGTGCACTTATCCTGAAGAGTACTGAGTGATGTATAGAATTGTTGAATCATTATATGGTATATATAACACTATTACATATACTTTACTTTAAAAAGTAAAAAATAAAAGAAAATAAAACTGCAGAAATTAAAAAAAAAAAAGAACCCTGTGTCAGACCCATCTAGGAGCATTAATTTGAAGGAATATGGAGCAAAATTTAAAATATGATGAGAGAATGATGACTGTTGAGTGTTCAAAACAACTGAAACAATGTGCTGGAGTGAGGGAGATTGAAAAGACCCCGAAGAAAATATCCTTATACATGGTAGAAAACCCCTGTTCTGATTTCCTGTATCATCCCAGGTGGAGAATTGTAAGAGGAATCGTCTAGAGCAGGGCCACTGACAATGTGTTCCATGCAGCTGCAGCACTGGTGTTACTTGGGAGACTGTTAGAAATCAAAGTCAGAAATGCAAAGTATCCTGTCTTATCATATTGATTTTGAATCTTTGGGACTGACTGGGTTCCAAGAATCTGCGTCTCAACAAACCCTGGAGTGGCAGGTTATGCTAATTTGAAAAGAGGATGCACTCTGGGCACCATGAAATGGATGTCAATGCATTTGCAGGAAAGATGCATGTGAGACTTCGGTGGTATAGTTGCAGTACCCGGATGGACCACCAAGGGGGTACTTAAGTTCTCCCAGTCTAGTTGTGTCTAGACATGCAGAGCACAGTTAGTTCACACCAGCATCTGCATGCTGAAGGAGAAACTATGAAGATGACAATCTCATATAGACCAAGAGCTAAACCCATTCAAAGGTTTCCCAACTTCATTTAAGAACTGAAATTTTTAATGTGTCCACGAAGTTGGAGCCTAGGCCCAATAAAATCAGTCTTGAATGTCCTTCCATCTAAGCATGCAAGTGTATGTGGTTGGAGGTCAAAAAATCTTCTGATTTAGGGGAAATTTGCAAATGTATTAATGAATACTAAATATTGTTATATAAAGTCCATATAGAGTACACAATTATATTGCATTTTTTTCTGTGAATGTGTTTTCCTTGGTTAAAGGCAGGCTTATCCAGTCCTACCATAAACTTAAAAAGATTATGTGGCTTATCATTTGATGGTTATCTCTTTATATCTGAGCACGGCTTAGTGATACGTTTTGGACTTGATCAGGGCTCCAGTTAAAGAGTCACTGCCTGTGTGAAGTTGAGGTATGAGCAGACAGAAGGAGCAGAGGTTGACCAGAATGCAAACCGCATACTTAAGCCTGTGGCTGTGTAGGTCAGATTGACTGACTGCAAATGCATTTCTTCCAAAAGTCCTAGGAGCATTTTGTTCATTAGGACTACCTATTTGTCAAACCCGTAGGCCTACCGTTAACAATAATCTGAAGCAATACACTTTTTCTGTCTTTAATGTTTCTTTGAATGGAGTCTGTTCTACTCTAGGTAATAACTATCCAACCCAAATATCTAATCTAGCAGTTTCTAAACTTCATTTCATCCCTCTCCAGGATTTAGTTCAAGTATACCCCCACCCCTATCCCTGGGCTGCTGTGGATTAAAAAAAAAGACAATTGATGTGGCTCATGGTTTCTTCCATTAAACAAATGGGTACATGTCTAATTGCATCTGTTATGCAAAATGTTACTTTTTAAAGTTCCTCTTTAAGTTTTCTTTGGATGTGGAATAAGTTTCTGCTTATGAACTAATTTCAAAGTTTCAATAATACTCAGATGTATCATAACTCTCATGGAAATATGTTAACAAATGATATAGCATTAATGGTGAATTCTAATAAAGCAGTTAACATTTGTTAGGGGTTCTCTGGGGTAATGTCCCAACCAATGTTATTCTAGCAATGGGAGACTGAAGTAAGCTTGATAGACTTCTCTGGGACATTTGTAGACCAATGATAACTGCATAATCACACTCGCTAGGAAAAGGCTTAGACTTTGCCAGTAATATAAAGGATAGGTCATAGGACTAGAAACGTGGTAGGGATGAAGAAACATCCTTACTCTTTCATATGTGACTTCTTATTTCCTACATTATCCAACGTGCCAACATAAAATTTAACTAATGTAGATATCTACATGTCTTCTTATGTATTAACTTTCCAAAAATACATACTCAAAAGTGGCAATTTTAGATTTAATTGAATATTCTTTGAAATGTAGTTGTTTCAACTCATCCTATTTATTTAATTTCTTTTTCTAATGTTGATTTTTTTAAATGTATAAAGCAAGTAGACCAGAGCAGGAACAATTCTCTTTGTTCATAAAAATGAGAGAAATAAAATACTGCCCTGTAGATAAACAAATAAACACCCTGAAAAAACAACCTCTCAATTTGTTTGGCAATTAGACGTTGATAGTTCAGGGAGAAAAAAAAAAGTTCCAGAACTTATCAACAGATTAGAGAGATATTTCATGTTTGTTTATTATATTTCTTGTCAAGCATTTGCTTGAATCTAGAAAATAGTATTCTGGCCTAGATTAATGTTTAGCTGTTTCACAAAAATTGAAGTAATTCCCAAGAGTGTTAAATTGTCAAGGATTGTTCTGTTCTTGGTTAGTATTTTAAAAGACAAAGTCACATGTGATAGCATGTGGATATTCTGTAGGTATAGCCCTGATGAAAACTCTCTTAAACACCATACTGTATTGATTACTAGAAACAACAATGTTTTGATGACTGTAGCAGTTACTTACCCTGGCAATGGGAATGGAAGAAACTTCTTTTCCTACGCAAATACTGCTCTCATTTTAACATAGCTGCAGGCTCTTGCACTTTGAATCACCTCACAACAAATTTTAAACATAATGTGGAATAGTAGAGAAGGGAGTGATTAAACTTAGAATCACCAAATCAGAACTGCCTCAGAGTAGACTTTTTAAAATTAAAGGATGGGAGACTATGGACTTCATTAAAAATGCAAAATTTTCTAGTTGGTAAGTAACTGAGTAAGTAGATATTTTGCCACCTCAGATGAAAGTGTGCATAAAAATTTGGAAGATCTGTGATGTGCTAGATATATATAAGTAAAAATCAGAGGCATATGTAATATATCACATATTATATATAATGTATCATGTGTATTATATAGATATATCATTATATATGAATATATAATGTATCAATATAGATTATAAACATCAGTAACCTCCTCTTCTTCAACATATTCTTGAATATTCATATTCTGTACTTATATACATTGAAAATCCAAAATTTTATTTTCCTTGAAAAGATTAACATTTTGTTTTCTCCAAATATTATTATATAATGCATAAGTGTGAGCGACTATTAAGAAATCAGTCTTTTTTATCATGAAATTTCTCAGAATGCTCCCTACATTCTTGCTCTAATTACAATTTGAATTTTCCCTGAGCTTGCTGCTTTCTCAGCAGCCTTTTCAAGTTTTATGTGTTTTTCTCCACCACTCCTCATACACCTTGGCTTGACCATGAATATGTGGCTTCCTTGTTCCCTGTTACTTCTTCTAGAGCATTCTCCCACTGTCCTTAAAATCCCTCAGCTTCGACGCTTGTATCAGGAGACAACCACTTCTTGCTTGAAATCTTATCTCTTTGCTCACTAGGTATCTCTAGTAGTTTTAATTCTTTTTTTTAAAGATTTTATTTATTTGACATAGAGAAACACAGTGAAAGAGGGAACACAAGCAGAGGGACTGGTAACCCAGGACCCTGGGATCATGACCTGAACCGAAGGCAGACACTTGACGACTGAGCCACCCAGGCGCCCCTCTAGTAGTTTTAATTCTTGATTATTTCAATATATTGAAACATGTGATGTTTTTGAATCCTGGAATGTAAGTTATTTGGTCTCAGTCATTCTTAATGAGCCATTTCCATAACTGTACCTTATACCCATTTATTACCATTAACTTTAAAGAAATTATAATCCCAACTACCAAAATCTTCCCCAAATAGTGCTTACATGGAGTAGTAGAAAAATTAAAGAATATGTCACAAGCTCCCAATGTCAAAATTACATCCAGTGTTGGTACACATGTATTTGCTTTTCTCTTATCACTGTCGATGAATTGTAAGCACCCCTGTGAAAACTAACCCCTCCACATATGTATTCTGCAGTTTTTCCTCATAGTATCAAGGACAATTCTTAGTAATTACCAACCCTTTCTCCACCTTTAAATACCTTTCTTTTAAACCAACACATATCTTTTGTCTTCCCCATTCAAAAATAATAATAATTTCAGTCTCTTCCTCCCCTTACAACAATCTTATTGCCCCATTTCACTTTACAGAAAAATTTCCCAAAAATTCTTTTCATTCACTGTCTCCGAATTCCTTCCTATCTCTCCTCATCTCCGTATCTTGAAACCCAAAGATCAACCCTCAAAGCTCTTTTACTCGATCTTTCAGCAACTGGTGATATGGTTGATCACATTTTTTTCTTTTGAATATTTTCCTTTATTTGAGTATGCAACAAATCACATTTTCTGAACAGCCTGCCTCAGTTTCCTTTTCTGGTTCCTGTGAACAAATGACTCTTAAATGTGTATATCCTTCTTAGACCTATCTCTGACTTCCAGACTAGAACATCCAATTTCTACTTGGATGTCAAAAAGGCATCTCAGATCTGACTTGGGGAATCTCCACTCTGATGTGGGAAACCATGCATCTGATGCAGGCAGGCATTCTGGAAGTGACGGGCTAAGTGACAGGGAGCTCAGGACTAAAAGAGGATGGTTCCTTATCTTGCCCCTTTGGTTTGGCTCCCATACCTCCATTATGATTGATATCCCCCAGTTCAGAAAACTTTTTTGTCGCCTCCTGAGAATAAACCTCCAGATTTCCAGAGTGAAGCTGGGAGAGCAGTCTCCCAGAAGTCTGGTATAGTAAGGAAAGGTATGTGGGGATCAAACTGGTCCTAAATGATTTTCCCTTCCTCCTTGTTTGAGTCATGCATCCTTACCTCCTTTTCATAAAGGTCGTAGTTGCCACCAATTCTCATGATTTTCTTAGGTTTTTGCCAGGAAAATACATTTGATTCTTGGTGTTCCATCTTTCTTCACTGTATGTTTAGGATTGAGCTAAGGGATTTACCAGTCATCCATCGTTTACTTATACCTGAAATTCTGTTGCTGTTTTCTCCTCTCTGACTTCTCTACCTTGGTAAATTCATCTCTTAAAAGAGCAACAACAGTAAGAAGAAAAACAAAAAGAGCTTTTACTGGTTTCTGGAAAGAATAAAGTGAGATGTATGCACTCAATCCATACTTTAACTGAGAATCGGAATGGTCATTTCTACAGCCTGAAGGGTAAGAATATGATAAAACCATGTTTAAGACCTAAAAATCACCTTTCTCTACAATGTAGTCACTGCAATTCTCCTGTTAATTATTTATTAATGCCCCATAATTAAATATTAATATATTGATTTGAGGAATTCACATAATAGTTTGCATGGCAAAATGATTTAATTTATTCATTAGGTTAATATAATTTCACAGTGTTATTCAATGTTTCTTTAAAGACTAAATTTAAATATTGAGAAAACAGAAATTGAAAGAAACTGTCTTGTGACCCAGGTAAATTTTAAGTGATAATGTATTGTACATCCTAAAACCTAGAGGTAAGTTTTAGACAAATTGGATATTTATCGTTTGACATGTAGAGAGAATTGAATAACTATTTTTTGCTAAATTAATTAGGGAATAAATTAATGTGTTCTTTTTGAGGACATGTTTTTATTGTTCATGATTTGAATTAATATGCATAAAATAAGTAATATTAATTGTGTAACAAACTTTTCATGTAATTTTTCTAACAGTCATAACTTTTAAAGGTTGATAACGTTAACCACATTTCATATATGAGAAATTCAAAGTTTACATAATTCAGAAAACTTGCTTAATATACTTAACTGGAAAAGCTGTAATTCAAACACACACTTACCTAATTCCAAAGCCTATTCATATCATTGTGTCCTCTTTTGGCTTGAAAACATTATGATTCTAAATGTAGAATATATTTTGTGGTTAATAAGGATATAAGTCTCCATATAATGAGCCATTTCATAGCATGGGCCTTTAATGGATAAACTGCCTGATGTAATTTATTTCATAATGAAAGATTCTTCATTACAGATGCGATTGAAATGTTTACATTTAATTACAATTTTATGCTCAGTGGAAAATTAATTTTCAATCTATCAAGAGATTTATTTTGTACCTACTACATACAGAGTACATTCAAACACAGTATCTATTTTGTTAAATACAAAAGACACAGTACTGCCCAAAACAGATAGTATACTCCCCAGAGCTCATAAGCTAAACTAGACAGAATGATGAACAAAGAGTTAATTAAATAATCAGAGTGGAAATGTTGTGAAGGACATATATAATGAACTACTAGAAATGAGACAGGAGAACTCACCTTAAGTGAAGGTTAGAGATGCTTCCCTGAAAGTTATATTAAGCCAAATTCAGAAAAAGAAGTTGAAGATACATAAGCGATTGGCAGAAGTGTGAGGAACAGGGAGCATGACATGAAGAGTACAGGTGGATTGATAACATAACCAGTGAAGGAATACAAGGATAGAGCCACGCCAGAAATGTCCGATTCCCCTGTTAACCCTTTGTGCCCTGCCTGGAGAAACAAAGTGGGTACGATTTAATTTGATCTCTGAAATTGGTCTTATCTTTTTTCTTTTTAGATTTTATTTATTTCCTTGGGAGAAAGAGAGCACGAGCACGGGGAGGTGCAAAGGGAGAAGCAGACTCCCCCTTAAATAGGAAGTCTGACTTGGGGACTCGATCCTAGGACCCTGAGATCATGACTTGAGCAGATGGCAGATGCTTAACCGACTGGGCCACCCAGTTTGCTCTCATCTTGATAAGATCTTTACGGAGGCCATCCCTCTGTAGGTACAAGAAAATAGTTTTACTTCCCAAATCACTGCCATACAAAAGCACTTACTTGAGCCTTTCTATCACTGATGTCCAGGCAGCTTTCTTTGACTTTAGGGGATAAAGTTACAGTCAACATGAACTGTCTATTCAATCCATCAAAATTTCTCCTGTCACTTTCTAGTTTCCAATAGAGTACTTATCCTCAGGGATAAAAGGCAAAATAATTTTAATAAAGGATGCCTAATAATAGGTTAAAAAAATTCAGAAAAAATGTTTAACACCATAGTGATGGAAAGGCATATCGCTCCAACAAAGTGGGCATGTTGGGAATTAGTCCTTATGAGACTGTGCCAGGAAACACTTGAATCATGGGTGTCCTTATTTCATATGTGGAAACAAATTTCCACAAAATACATATTATAAATACACTCCACCAGTGACATCCTGGCAGTCCACCTGGGGAGTGAAACCCAGCAACCTGTGTACTAACAGACCTTTCTGTAATTCTGACGCACAGTAAATGTTGGGATCCACTGCCTTCTCTAAGTTGACTAGGCAGCTTGGCTTTATTCCAGGGCCACAAATTTCATTTCTGTTCCTTCCTTCCTAAACTGCTTACAAATAAACCTTAAGAAACCTTGAAGATAACTATAAAAATATTTTTGTACTAGCAATTTTCTAAGCAGCAGTTCTGAATCAACAAATACTCCTCAAATAGTAGTCCTTGCTGACTTGTGTCTCTATTTCATTTGTAATTCATTTGCCTGAACTGGGGGTACTTTCCTCTGAGAGCTGTACAGTAAAGAATGGTAGGCTCCCCAAACTAGATCACCAGACGGCTTCTTCACCAGCATTAAATGATAATGAAATGTAGTGAAAAAGAATGTTACAGCAAAAATGCAGATCATGTAATAGTATTAGAAATTATGCTTTCAGTATTACAAATTATAGCTTAAAGGAGACCAAAGTGATTTAGATTATAGAGAGGAAAATAAAAACAGGCTAATTTAGAAGTCGAGTTCTGTGACCCATCAAAGACTTCACTGGTTGGTGATAATAAAACTTTAATAAATCTAATTTCACATCAAAATGTGTACCTTTTTTTGCAAATTCAGATATGTCTTTAGCACTTTTTCTTATAGTTAGTCATAATTTGGTAAACTTTTGCCCATACATAGAATGACGGTAGAAAGTGAAAATGAGATAGTTTCGTGAAATAGGATAAGCTTGGGAAGAAGGGGGAATTTGAACATAATTTTTATGAAAAAAAGTTCGAAAAAAATTCAAGGTAAGATGGGGAAAAGAGAGATCATCTGAAAACGAAGAAAAGAAGTAGTAAGTAAATATTAGTTCAGAAAACTGTCTGCACTGCCCATTCGGAACTGTTAAACTCTTGCTGATTAGCCTGCACAGTACAGGATCAGTTGGAAGGAGAAAATATGAAGGGAATTGTCAGCGTCGTTGAGGCAAAGAAAAGAGAGGCAAACAGGCAAATTTGTATGCATGAGCTATTTTTAATCTGGGTGTTCTTAACTCTGGCTGAACCTATATTTAGTAGACAGATCAGAGGATAAGCATCTTTTTATGCTAAGAAGTTGTTTTCATTTCTTTAAGATGATTATCTTCCGTTCAGCAGTAGATAAAGTACATGATACCTGCTTTTGGCATTGATAACCTGAAGAATTGGATGAATTCTAATAGTGAGGAAACTCTACCTAAGTGTAAATTATGCATGAATTATCATTCTAAATTGCTTACTCTGCTTTTAGGATAAAAATTAGTCTCTAGAAAGCCAGTAGCATTTTTTTTTCCTATCATCATATACTGACATTGACTGTTACTGTTTATAATGGCGCTTTAAAACTCCACAATGCTATGATAATTCTCAAATTACCAACTCAAAAGTGACTAGATTTAGAATAAAATATTGACATAACTTAAACCGTATCCATCTACATAAGGACACTATACAATACTGGGTAACTTTCTCTCCACACGGTTGGTATTTGATATTCAGACTCAGTCAAGTTTCTAAGACAGTGCAATACACTGTTCCCCACAGCATTCCTAGACAATAGTATTCCTTGGGTGGGTTATTTCAAATAGAAATTCGCCTTCTTAGTGACGTTAATTCATTCAGTTTTCAAATACTTATTAAATACCAATACTCTAGTCTGGTAATCAATGAAAATGTAACAAAATTCTATATTCTCCCTTCTTGGATGTTACAGTCTAAATAAATTCCAAAAAACACTAAGAGCTAAAAAAAAAAATCATACCTACCTTTTAAAAGAATTGCTATTTTTAAAGGATGAAGCTAGATAAAAATATAATGAGCATCTTTTCATATGCCTGTTAGCCATCCAGATGTCTTCTTTGGAAAAATGTCTGTTCATGTCTTCTGCCCATTTCTTAACTGGATTATTTATTTTGAGGGTGCTGAGTTTGATAAGTTCTTTAGAGATTTTGGATACCAACTCTTTATCGGATATGTCATTTGCAAATATCTTCACCCATTCTGTAAGTTGCCTCTTAGTTGTGTTGATCATTTCCTTCACTGTGCAGAAGCTTTTTATCTTGACCAAGTCCAAACGGCTCATTCTTGCTCTTGTTTCCCTTGCCTCTGGAGTCATGTCTAGTAAGAAGCTGTGCGACGGCTGGGGTCAAAGAGGTTGATGCCTGTGCTCTCTAGGATTTTGATGGTTTCCTGTCTCACATGTAGGTCTTTCACCCGTTTTGAATTTATTTTTGTGGAAGGTGTAAGAAAGTGGTCCAGTTTCTTTCTTCTTCATGTTGCGGTCCAGTTTTCCCAACAACATGAAATTAGAAATGTATATGTATAAATATATTTTAATTTAGGGGAATGAAAAATCATTTTAAGTTACATGATGGTTTAGGACAGCTCTCTTTTTTTGTAATTTAAAGAAGGAATGTTATATTCTGCAGAAATGAGTTAACAGTAGAAGTTCCTAAAGAAAAGTCATGCTCATTTGGCACCTTAAACATTAAATAAAAGGTAGGGACCCATTAAATGGTTTTAAGAAATTCTCCCTAATGGAAGCTTATTTTCTAAAGACTTTATCTTAAGTGGAGTTAAGCAAATGATCAAGGAGTCTAGCTTTTTTTATCCAGGGCAGCAAACACCTCTTCTGTGCTTAATAAGTAAGTATGTGACAGCTATGGCAGGAGCTCATTACAGCTACATTGCTGCTAGGAACTTCAATTATTACTGTCACTGTACTTTATATTCAAAAGGACATTTTGATTCATGTTGCTCTAAATATTTTTTCCTCACTATAGAAATGGGTTTAGCGGATAATTCTATTCTGTTTCCAATGAAAGGCATTAGCTTTGAAATGTACAGATAAATAGTATGAAATGTCAATATGATTAATAATCTGAGGCATAAAAATTGCTTTAGTGAAATTATTTTTCTAAAATTATATGTTTAATTGAACATCTCCCCCCCCCCAAAAAAAAGTATTAAGTGACCACTATGTACCAGGCAAATTTATTATCTGTAGGCACTGTGGATGTATAGATGCATAACAATATATTACCCCGTCCCAAAAGAGTTTATATCCGTAAAAGAGATAAAACGTGTACCTAAGCATCTGCAGTATGAGGTAGAAACTGAAATAAGCATGTTGGATTGAGTATATAAAGTCTTTTGTGATCTCACAAAGCAACTACTCCCTAAAGTGACACCAAGATCTATGGGGGTGGAGGGCTGCAGAAAGTAAGTAGAAGGGACAAAGCAAGAACATGAACTTTAGTATTACTGGCTAAGTCTCAAGGACAAATTCATTTCTGTTTTTTGACTATGATGATTATAACTGGACCAGGTGAGATGCCAAGGGCTTCTCTTTCTCTTTTAACAAATGCCCAAAAGTAGAGAAAAAGCTAGTTCTTTCTAGAGTAGTGGTTCTCAAACCTTAATACCCATCACGATTCCTACAGGGCATATTAAGATACAGATTTCTGGGCATGAGAATTTGCATTCTTACTAATGTCCTAGGTGATGCTCACAGTCCAAGGACCAGACTCAAGAAACAGTCTCTAAGGACGCATTGTGGAATTGGTTCTCTGAATCTTGCCACATCAAATCCAACTGAAAGAGGGAAAAGGAGAATAGGCCCTGGGGCCATCAGATCCACATGTGGTCGGTCAGCCAAACTACATACCCTCTATTTCTTTCCTATGCTTCAGAAATGTCAAACACACTATTTTGATGTGCTATACCCATATCAGAACATTTTGCACTGAAATCAGAGTGACGATGGTTTGTGTCTCTGTGTGTCTCTGGGTTAGCAGTTTGGTGTTGGGAGCGAAGAACTTTGAGTGGTCTTGTGCTCTTCAAAGCATGTAACATACATATCTACTATCAAGGTGAAAGAAGATGATAACTATATTTATATATTTTTTATTTATAGTTTACGGGATTGAATAGTGTGTCTGAAATTCCATGTCCATTTAGAACCTGTGAATGTGATATTTGGAAATAGGGTCTTTGCAGATGTAATCAAGGTAAGATGAGATCATATTTATGATACTGTGATTTATAAGAAACATATATTTTATTTTCATCCATGGTTCCTGGCTCACAGTTCCCCCAAACCCTTGAAGTTTCCCAAGATACAAGTGTCTTGTTAGGTGAATAAAGTGCCTTTTGGAAATCCCCTAAGGAACAGGGCTGGTTACCAGTGGAGCCAACCATGTGATTAGAGGGCTGAAACTTTCAGTCCCACCCCCCAGACCACTGGGACTGGAGGACGCTGTCATGTTTATGTAATGAAGCCTTCACAAAAACCCAGAAGGATGGGATCTGGGGAACTTTTGAGATGGTAAACATACGGATGTATGGGGAGAGCACTCAGGAAGGACCTGGAAGCTCTTCACCCTTTTCCTATATATCTTATCTATGTATCTATCTATGTATCTATGTATCTATCTATCTATCATCTTATCTATGTATCTCTTCCAGATGGAAGATGCTCCTGAGTGATGGCCTTTTTATAATAAACTATTGATCTCGTAAGTAAATGTTTTTCTGAGTCCTGTGACTCTAGCAAATTAGAGTCTAGTCCTGCCACTGTAGCAAATTAATTGAACCAAAGAAGGGGGTTGTGGGAACCTGAGGTTTAGCTGATCAGAAATATGAATAACAACTGCTACTTGCCTCTGCAGTCAAGGAAAGGGGTGGGGTCAGTGGATTAGCAGGACAAGTAGTAACCTGGGCTGGTGATGGGCATCTGAAGTGGGGGCTCAAGCCCGTCCTCAGGACTGAGCCCTGAACCTGTGGAATCTGATGCTATCTCCAGGTGGACAGTATCAGAATCGACTGGGTGGCTCAGTAGGTTCAGCATCTGACTCTTGATTTGGGCTCAGGTCACGATCTGAGGGTCCTGGGAACAAGCCCCACGGTGGGCTCTGCAATCGGTAGGGAGTCAGCTTGAGAGTCTCTCTCCCTCTGCCCCTCCCCCCTCTAGCATTTGCGCATGCGTGTTCTCTCTCTCTCTCTCTCTCTCTCTCAAAAAAATAAATCTAAAAAAAAAAATGTGCTGGTGCCTAAGAATTGTTTGTTGGTGTGGAAAACCCCTTCCCCCAAACTGGACCTGGCTTCAGAGCCAGTTTATACTTGATTAGCCTGGGGCCCAAATCCAATAAAGCTGGCATCTTCCTATGAAGACAGAGACCCAGACACACAGTGTAGGAGCCCCATAATACCACAGGCAGACATTGGAGCGATACAAATCTAAGCCAGGAATGCCAAGGGACTGATTCTCCCTTACAGCCTCTACCAGGAACAAATCCTGTAGACACTCTGATTTCTGTGTAAGGTAGCTCTTTTTTTTTTTTTTTTTCATCCCTGGACCCATATGAAATGATTCTGCACAAATCCACAGTTTTGGCAAATTAATGCATTCTTCTCCCTACCTACAATGTAGTTTTCTACTAGTTTACACCGTGTTGTTCAAGACTGAAGTGAAATTGAATTTTGAAAAGAAAATGTCAGCAGGGTGAATACAAAAAGCTATTTTGTCATACCTTTAAATAAATTTCTTATTTTTCTTATTTTCATAGATTAAATATCTTATTCCAACTTAACTTTCTGTTTTATCATTTCTAACAAGAGAATCTGGATGAGGGAGAGCCAGATCTTGTGCCTTAAGTATCTAACAAAATGCCCTCTGTTAACACTTGCTTACTCATATATACTATGTGTTTTTTAAAGTTCTCATTCTTCACCTAAACATTTACCTTTTCAATATTTTTGTCTAACTTAGCTTGTGTGTAGTTTGGCTCTAAAAGAAAAAAAAATATTTACTGGGAAAAAATTAATTACATTTAAGCAGACTCAAAAAGCTGATTTAATGTGAATGATATTTTCCATATGCTGACTTTAAAGTAACCCTCAAGGTTATAGTATTACATTCCCCTAAAATTGTCAGGTCTCGTTGTTAAAGCCCAGAAAGTCCAAATAGAAAAGGTATCCCTGTTATAAAGAGTCACAAGCATTTTGGGAAGGAGTCAGTCCAGTGAATGAAAACATTCACAAAATGGACTAAGCGCTAGAAACATACAAAATACAGTGTCAGAGAAAACATGAGGGTTATGGACGGCCAAAATCAATCTTTTCAAGCAGAAAAAAAAGTCTTCCTAAAAAGACTTATATTCTGTGTGACCATAATTGTAGGCCTGAATAGAATGTTCTTTCGATTTTGGGGCTGCAATCATTCACTGAAGCATGTATTGATTGAAAAAGCCTCGTGAGAATTCTGATTACCCTAACATTTTTAACTTGGAGTGAAAGGGGCAGCTTTTTTATTTCATTTTATGCAAAATTACAGTAATTGCTGTCTGACCTTTCTGATATGGACTGTTAAGCATTACACTGCTGGATCTTTTCACAGAATCAATTATTTTAATTATGACTATCTGACAAGAAGAATCCAGGACATAAACAAGAAAAGAATATTTAAATAAAATGGAAAACAGATTTTTTGGCATATAATACAAAGTGCTGTTAATTATAAACTTGACCATTGTAAGCTTTTAGCACTTACGTTTTAAATTCAATTTTCATTTCCAAATTACACTTTCATAGACAAAAGACGATTTACGTAATGAATACACTGAACAATAACATAAATTCTCTCAAAGAAGAGGCAAGCACTAAGAAAAAAATAAGCAACAATGAAAATCTAAATATAAGACTTAACAATACCATAGAGATATCAATGTGTTTTAGAGTGGTATACTAAAAAGGTAATGAAACACTTTAAAAGAATATGTCCTGTACACCAATGTAAACCCGTGTCTAAAATCTATCTGAAAAAATATGGCAATAAAAACTCTGAGGTTTTTATGCATCATATTTTATATATTTTTAATGTATAAGCATTATACATTATGTTATACACAATGTATAAGCATGATATTATATGGGTTTTCATTTTTAACTGATGGGAATGACTAGAAGCTATTTCTATCACATGGCCAAACCTTTGTCCCACAAAAACAAACAAAAACAAAAACAAAAACCAGCCAGAAAAACAAAAGAAAAAGAAAAAGCCTGCAAGTTCTTTTGGCAGAGTTAGCGTAGTATAACCAGTTCAATATTCTTACTCTACTTCTCCTCATATTTATGTTTTTTCTTTTTTTTTTTTTTTTTTTTGAGGCTGAAGCAGGCTCCCTGCTGAGCAGAGAGCCCGATGTGGGGCTCAATCCCAGGACCCTGGCTGGGATCATGACCTGAGCTGAAGGTAGAGGCTTTAACCCACTGAGCCACCCAGGCGCCCCGCCTCATATTTATGTTTAAATTCATCATCTGCAAAATCATACTTGGACACATACAGACAATTCAAACAGATTTCATTTTTTCTAGTGGCCCTGATTCTAGGTAAATACTGAAATGATTTACAAGAGAATTCTTCTTGCTAGCATATATACAAAAAACATGTACAGATGGGAAGGCGGGAAATAATTTTGTTTTTTCAAAGTGATACTCATTAGTTTGTTTAATCATTTCACCTGGGAAAGTATCCAATAAAAGGAGAGAGTAAACATTTTGATTTCAGAGATGCCTGGGGGGCTTAGTCGGTTGAGTGTCTGCCTTTGGCTCAAGTTATGATCCCAGGGTCGTGGGAATGAGTCCCGCATCCGGCTCCTTCCTCAGGGGGGGACCCTCTTCTCCCTCTCCCTGCCACTCCCTCTGCCGGTGCTCTCTCTCTGACAAATAAATAAATCACATATTTTTTGTGAAGCATTTTGATTGCACTAATCAAAAAACGGTTTTCTGAAGAGAAGTGGACCCTCAGAATACTCTCAAGGAAGTAAGGGATGATGGTGGTGAGGAACACAGAAGAGGAAGGGCTAGAGCAGAAGAGGGTGAGTCCTGTGAGGAATGAGAAGTCAAACAAGTAGTTTCCTTTGTGTGGAGAAGAAAAGCTGTGTAAGAAAGGAGTATGTTGGCTTCTGTGGGAGCAGCCATTGTAAGGGGCATGAGGAGCCTCTGCAGGATGATAATCTCGAATTTGTGGTAAAAAGGTTACATGGCTGCATACGAAGATTAAAATTCTTCCAACAATACTCCTAAAATAATATGCAAGGTTTATAAAGTGTAAATTTTGCAAGTATCTGAAGGTATTGAACATAGAACCCAGGCATTTATTTTTTAAAAATTAAAGAGTTCACTGAATTTGTTTTTTTAAAAATTAACAAGGCCTCACTGACCTGCAGGAGAACACCAAGGCACCGCAAAACACAGGAGAGAAAAGGGGCAGAAGAAATGTTTGAATAAATAAGGTCCTAACCTTTCCATTTAGAGTAAGGCCGAAGTATTGATTGATTCGAGATGAACAGTAAACCCCAAGGAGGATATACAAATGATAACCACACTAGATAAATCAGAGTAGAACTGCTGAAAACTGAAGATACACCCTCCAGGTGGCAGCCTGGCCAAAACAGGGTAGGAAGTCCGTCACACATTCAGGTTGCATTTTATAGATGTTTCCCAAGCCCCTCCTGCACATGATACCTTTGTGGCTGTGAGTTGGGAAGTAAGAGTAAGAGTAAGAGTAAGAGTAAGAGTAAGAGTAAGAGTAAGAGTAATAGGATGTGTTTCCTCATGGCTCCGGTGGTAGAGGGAGAGCAACACCCCCATGTCTGTAGAGGGAGCACCTTCCACCCCGGGAAGCACAGGGGAGAAGAGAATATTAATCATGTTTTCTCTTTCAGAGTCTGTCTATGCAGCCTTGATAAGGAAGGAAAACGCCCCAGTGCAGCTTTCCCAAAATACTGTCAAAGCCTGGAAGTTACCTGACAGTGCATCTGCCAGCCTGGCCAAATCTGGGGTTCAGACCACCAGTTTTCACCATTTTTCTAGTTTTATCAGGAGTTTTGTCTATCTGAGACAACCAAGGATGCCTCCATTCCTGCACTCCCCTGCAAAACATCTTGTCCATACCACCAGGTATCTCCCCATCCTCTTGCCCCAGCCTTCATTCAGTAATTCACTGGGGTGAATGAATCCTGCCTGGCTAGTGGTGTAGACAGACAAGAGAGATTAGACTGTCTTTAAGAAATCCCTCTCAAAACGAGAAACCAACTTAATTACTGAAACTGACCTGGGAACCCCAAGTCTTATTAGTCTGCTGAGAGGCCTCAGTGGGACCCCTATCAACCTGGGCACTTACAGGAGTCCTCCCCTCACCAAAAACAAAACAAAACAAAACAAAACATAACAAACCAAAAACTGAAAAAAACTTGTGAACACTTTCCAGGGAATCTGGACAATACTTTAAAGGTAAAATTCAGGTATTAGCTTATCTCCCTCCCCAAAACATAGTGAATTGCATCTTATATAAGACCACGATTTTCCTTTAACTGTTTCAGAAAGACCACTGGTGGATCATGTAGCCCTCAGATGACTGCAGAGATCTCCCCAGAGTGAAATCCCTCTTGGGTACTGTGGAGAGCTACCGTGTGTGCAGTTATCCCTATAATGAGAGTCATCAATCATAAAAGGTGGTATGAATTATGTCTCTGATTTTATCTATAGTGATCAATGACATTATCTCTGAAAGGGAAAAGGACCAGCCTCAATTCACTGGCCAGTATCCTTATGGATGATATAATGGCCTAGACTTCCTCCTTCGGAGGGTAGAAGGAGCTCTTTGGTCAAAAATACTCCCTGCTGTGCCTCTGTCCCTGCTGTAGAAAGGTCAGTTCAGAAGGCTGAGAAAGCTATCTAACTTTCTGGGATAGACTTTAGTGGTTAATGAGATTTGTTCAGGTGGCAGGGCCCAGGACCCTGGAGGTCATAGTTGAAATCAATACCATAGATTGACCTCATCCTGCTGCTCAGCATTGTGTTGATAGTAGCCTTAATTAAGTTTCATATGAAACACAATGAATAGATCTGCTTCTAGCCTCTTTCAGATTAATCAGAGTGGCTGGCAGAGCAGTACTCTTAAAGGAAATTCACCAGAATACAAAACAGTGTACAAATAAGGAATCCATATTTGGGGAGACAACTGTCCATGGTGCTCTCAGATTTCTGCGTGTCTTGGAAGCTGGCCTCTGTTCCAAACTATCTTTTCTAGGAAGTGGGTATATACTTAAAAGACAGAGTGGTTCCCTCCAAAGTGCAGTTTGCAGAGAGTCATGGAAGACAAGATAATACCTTTCTTAACATCAGGCACACAGACTGTCCATCATAAAAAATTGTGGTTCCTTAAGCTAGATTCTATCATGTCATCCACTGTGTGTGTGAATTTCCACTTGCTCTCTTCTTGTCACACTATGGTAATTGGAGCTCAGGGAACCAGCCTAAGGAAGTGCTGATACCCTATTATTCCTGTGAGTGATCAAGTCCTTTGTCTCTGATCAAAAATCTCATGTCTTCTGTCAGCATCCATGAAACTGTGACAGGCTAACTTCTTGGTTTGCAATTAAGGTTAAATTTCCTACTCACAGTAGTTCTTGGCAAGCACGCTTTCTCTAACCAGATCTAAACACAACTCAAACTTCTTATTTAAATTTCCTTTTACGTTTATAAGGAAGATCACATTAATCCTGTCCTTTTATGCACTATCTTTCAAATACCATTTAATCCAGTACATTTAGAGTTATCCAATACTTTGTCTTTTTTGCCTGTTTTTTTTTTCCCTACAAAGAATAGTATACATATCCCATGTAAATGTCACCTAAAACTGGAGGGTCTGATATGCAAATATTTTTAGAAACCTAAAGAAGGTGGCATAAGTAACCGTTGACAAACTATTATAAGAACTGTACCCAACTGTGAGTCTACTTATTGCTGCATATTAAAATATTTTGCAGTATGCTACACAACTTTAACTTATTACAAACAGAAAATAAAAGGGAAAAAGGAGAAGAAAAATTAGGTATGTTCATTCAAAAATTAGCTACGTTCATTCATTCATCACATTTTCATCACTTAACTATACAAAAACAAAATTCTTCTTTAAAGGTAACTTTTGCTCAATACACAAAAGTATACACATTAGGTCACTCAGAAACAGATAGGACTAACTTACAGTGTCAGAAATGAGGAGTGATTGTCTTTGTTGGAGCTCATGGAAGGTGTAG
>CM053616.1:42364006-42446582 GCA_028646535.1 Procyon lotor
GGTCTTGACTGCGTTAGAATAAGATTCGATCAAATTTGTCATGATGCACTGTAAGACAGAGAACCCGAAGGAACATTTTACCTCTGCTTAGGAGCCTTCTGTGGGATAGGAGCAATGGACCTTTCCCACACTTAGATTTAAACATATGGAAGGAAGTCTAGGATAGAAGGGTGGAACCACAGTTGGCAAGTTCTTACAGGGCAAGATGCCAGAGCCCCTGACAGAATTCCCCCAAGAGAAAGAAGTGTCGCCGGGAAAAGCAGACTCGGCAACAGAGGCAGAGTTGGGGGAGAGTGGTTGTTTGGTGCTTCCGAGCCCCTAGGTTTTGATCCAGCTCATAGGGTACTCTGACGACACCCATTTTCCCTGGGCCGGAAACGTCTGTATGACATAAAAAGGCACTTCTCTTCAGTTGGAATGTGAAGAGGCAAAAACAGCCCCATTCTGGGAAACCTCCTCCAAGCAACTACCCTGGAGCAAGAATTTCAGGGATTCTTCCTTTGCAAGAAGTAATCACGGCAACACAAAGATTGAAAGTAGCTTTGGGGAGATTGGCAAGAATTCCCTCCCTTGGTAGAGGCTGGCAGGCAGGTAGAGCAATCAGGCTTCTGTTGCTCTGCCCTTCACCGGCGGGAGGGACCTGAGAAGCAGTGTGGCCACAGGGCAAGCTGCCCGTGTGAACTCAGGTGCCACCTACAATGGGCGTTTCCAGAGGGGCTGGGGTCCAGGGGGAAATCACAGACAACCACATGCCTGAGTGAAAAGATAAGGGTTTTCATCCATCACAATGCAAATTAAAATGAATGTGACCTAAATCTTACCTCCAATTTATCTGCGCCCAGACATTAGGGATAGGTCATGATTTGCAAAGCCACAAATGGAGGATTATCTTCATTTCTGTCTATTTCATCAAGAGTGAAGCCGGAGAGGTTTTTGTTGTTTTTTTTTTTTTCTCAGAGTGTATTTGCTCATAAGCACAGAGAAACAAAGTAAACAATTAGAAAGTACATTGGGGAGAAATGATTGCTAGCACAATGTTTAAAAATCTCTGTAAAGTGACATATATCATATTATGCATTTATTAGCACAGAAAATAAAGTTCTTGGCAGGGATTGTATTTATTCTTTCAGGTTCCAACAATCCATCAATTACCAGACCCTGGAATTACTCCTCTGAGCCACGGTTTCTCAACAGCTGCCCTACTGACATTTTGCACCAGATAACTCTTTATTGTGGGATGTGTCCTGTGTATATGCAAGTACTTTAGCAGCATCCCTCATCTTGACCCTACAGATGCCTATAGCACTCCTTGTGGTGACAACTGAAAATGGCCCACCATCGCTTTTAGGCAATGAGCATTGAGCTCAAATTCAGCTTCATGGATTGACCTCAGAATTGTGTAATATTAGTAATGCATGTAAAGAGCTTAGGTTTCCCAATGTTTTGTAACTATATAAAGTATCTTATTTACCTCCAGAGATAAACCCAGATTAATATCTAAATGTTAAAATCAACACTGATTGAATTAAATTATTTCAAGATGAATGTTATAAATGACATTTAGAAAATTTTATTCAAAGCAGAGGGATCATTAAAGCCTTCCTACGAGCCAAGCAAAAAAAAATATGGCTTTTATTCTGTATGATGTATTTTTTTTTTAATCCCAGAAAAAGAAGCAAATGAGTTTGACAGGAAAATCACATTCAGTGTTTTTTTTCTTAATCTTGTGTATTGTGGTAATAAACAGTTTTCTTGTCATTTGTGGTTCTTTGTTCCAAGATGATGTAGATGATGTGAAAAAGCAATCTGATTAAAATAAAAAGAAGAATCTTTTTATTTTAAATGACATCTTTAGAAAAGAAAAGCAGTTTTTTTCTACCTACAGACTATGTACTTCAAATTGCCCACAGTGAATTATACATAGAAACATTTCAAAACATATGAAACTACAAAAATTGAGACATTATAAATGATAAACTAGTAAGTCTTTCTCTGTTGAATTATGAAAGAAACTTAGCAGAGAACAGTACAAAAATTTAATGTAGAGACACATGATTTTATTTCTTCCACAGAAAAAGAATGCACAAAAGTGAACTAACCTCTACAGCCATAAAGATGAATTTTAAAACCAATAAAACCCACGGGTACAATCTTCACAACTGAAGGGAAACATGCCTAGTGTGGTTTCATTCAACATTTACCAATATATCTATATATTAGGTTTTTTTTTCATTTATTCATACAAGACATTTCTCTATAATAGTAAACCTTAGAGAATAATCCATGAAAACACTGTCTGGAAGAAACGCACATTAAAAGTTTAAAGCAGCGATTTCGTACCATTGCTCAGATTAAGTTTTTTATCTCAGTATTACTGCATGATAAAGAAAATCAAATAAATTTCACTCGTGAGGCTTTTCCCCGGAGCTCCTGATTGACAGTGAAAATGTCAAGAAAAGATAAGTGCACATATCCTGCAGTTGCTTTGAGTCTCATAACTAAGCCTTTCGCTCCTACAGCAAAGAGAGGAAAGGTAACACAAGCCAGGGTAAGAACACAAGGCAACACCCCAGAAATACAGGATCCTCCGCTGGTCATCTACACAATACCCACTGCAGAGCTGATGACAGTGTCATGGAGTTCGGTGGAGCTAGTGATCACAAAATGGCAATAAACAAAATATATCTTAAGGAATGCAGATGCAAAATTTAAAAAGGATGTTTTGATCCACACAAGATGATCTACACACGTTTTTTTCCCTTTCCTCCCACCAGGTACAACTAAAAACCCTGGGCCTGACATGAAAAATTCAGAAAGGCAGAGAGAATTTCGACTGGCCAGGGATGTCCAGATCCAGGGAGCAATATGACCGAGCTGCCAGGCTTTCTTTTAGCCCCTTGTATGTCCTGGGCAGGGTACTGAAGAAGCTGGCAACTGATGAAACAACAGCCCAAGAAAAGACTACTCTCCCTAGCCACAGGACTGGGAAAGGACAGTGCAGGAAAAGAACTTGTTTAGCAATAATTTCTCTACTCAAGTCAAGCATAATGGTGGAAAAACACAGCCTCTCACACCAACATCACCAAAGGGTGAATTAGAACTTGAACGTCCACTCAGGCTTAGCCTGAAGGTGCCTGCTAATTCCAGGCCTAGGGACTTCCCTCCTAGCCAGTGGAAAGGACTCACTTCACTGTTAAATAAGTAAAAAAGATGTAATCCCATTTCATAAATTTTACCTGTTTGTCACTTCAGAGTTGCAGTGTTCTAAGTCTTATAACTACTGATGGGGGAGGCAGAGCGAGATTAATCTATCAACTTCTCCTTTTTTTTCACCTCACTCTACAAATCACAAACATTAAATGTGTCTACTGCTCATTCCTTAATCTACGTTAAAAACAACAACTCATCTTTCCAATCTCAAATAAAGATGCCATTTGCAAAAAGCCAAGTTTCCGAAGCCCATAGTTGCATCTGGACTTCTGTGAATTCCAGAACATGTTGAACTGCTTTTATTTCCCATTAATGTAATGTGGAAATGACCCTATGCTTTGTCACTTGACAGGAGCAGGTTCAATGGGGGAAGTAACAAAAACGCAACTTTCTCCTTTGCATTCTTGGGTGCAGGGCTTCCCACTACAAGAAATCCACAGATCTCTCTGTGTGTTTCAGTCATCTCCCTAAAGACAATCCACCTTGCAGCATCCCTAATGAGGGATGCAATAGAGTCATGCCAGTGGGAAGAAAAAATTAGAACCACTGGGCTTTGAGTTTGAAAGATGGGTAAGGAGATTATGGGAAGAGAGGATGCACAACCAAGAACCCCATTTCCGTGCAGAACCAGGTGGCTAAGCATGGCCTCCTGCCAGAGCTTGAGCAGCAGAAGAGGGACTGGTCAACAGAGGACTGTCTCCTCTGTATCATTTCTACTAGAAGAAGATGATAGACTGGCTCTCAGCATCTCTAACAGAGGGAGGAATGAGAACCACCATGGTATAGGGACCAGACATTCCTTAAATTCAAACTATAATGAATGGCCTCAGAGTTCTTGTATAATCTAATGAAAGAAACAGAGAGAGAAGGGGGCAAGGGAGAAAAAGAAATCTCTCTTTTTAGTCCCAACTAATTGGGAACTCATTTTTAAAATTTTTTAAATAAATAAAAGGAGCATATCCCACTCCTGCTGGATCACAAAGCAACGCATGTTTGATACATCTATTTATTCCTTTATATATGTCACTAGATTCAAAGCTCTGTGTGTACAAGGGCATGTCTGTTTGGTTCACAAATTTATTCTGAATGCCTAGCTATGGCTCCCCTTTCTCACCTCTAGGTTAAGAAGACATTAGAAATAACACTACAAAAACAAAATAAAATAGGAAGAAAATTACAATTTTAGCCCTTATATCACCTATGACAAATAGGCCACATATAAAAAAAAAGACATTTTGTAAATCAAAAATGTTTTAATTTGGTCAAATAAATTGGTTTGTGTTTGTTTGTTTTAAGTAGGCTCTTTGCCCAGTATGGGGATTGAGCTCAGGACCTGAGATTGAAAATCGTGTGCTTTACCAACTAAGCCAGCCAGGGCCTCTCAAGTAAATTGTTTTAAATGACATCAGAAAATAAACCAATGTGACTAGATATTTTCCTTTCAACTCTGGTTTTCTTTCAGATTAAAATATTTTTTATACATGGAGAGAGTGGAAATCTGGTTTTGTGTTATTTACATAATAAGAGACAACTTTTTAACTAGAATTAAAGAGTCACCAGAATGTTGGGCAGAACAACAGAACCTACTAATTCATTTCTTAAATTATATATGCAAATGTACCTAACACATATAATATTTGGCCCCGTGTACCAACAACTTCTAGCTAAATTTTAAATCAAGAAAAGTGTAAAACATTCATCAAATGACATCTGATTTTAACTTCACTTTATTTAGGAAAAATCAGATAGTAATTCCGGCCTCTCAAAAGAATTCTTCTAACCATAATTATAAGCATTGTTCTAGATCAAGCACAGTATACCAGAGAAGAATAGATCAGCCAAGCAGGCCTACACAGGACACAGAGAATGCTAAGGTAATTGGCCCTAAATAATGGGGAAAGAATACATTCCTTAGGGCAGCCAAGGTAAAGGTGAGTTTCAGCAGCTCTTGGTCCATTTTGTAGGACCTCATGTTCTATGCCTTCTAGGCAATATTAATTTTTTTAAAAAGTAAAGTTGATAAAACAAAAGACAAATTATGTAAACCCCCAAGAAGAGACAATTTCGAAATCGAGTTCTGAAAAATGCCAAGTGAAGAGGGATTTAATATGCATCCCAAACAAAGGAGCCTGCATTTATGAAACTGTTAGTAGAAAAGGTATAAGATATTCAGATGCCAGCAAGTATTTTCTCCTGGAATTTCATTGTACAGAGAGGCCACAGACCTGTGCAATTCCTTGCACTCCTAAGTGCTGCTCATGAGCTTTCTGCTCCATCCTGAGATACAGCTGAGGTCCATTAATGGTCCCTGGACTCAGAATGAAATTCCACGCCTCTCAGGAGGGCCTGTCCACACTTCTGTTGTAGGGAGAATGCCTTCTTCTTCATAAAGCCTACTCCATGGATCCTAGGGGACTTGGCAATAGCCCAAATTCTGTTACATTTCATGTCCAGATAGTATGGGATGTATATGCAAATCATGCTCCAGGAACAATCCTGATATGTATACACTCTCCAGGGTGTATAAATTCTGCTGTGTTTGATAAAGCTTTAGACAAAATCCTTAATTGATTTTCATGAGGCGAAGTAATAATCTATTCTTTGCAGGCATGCTCACTCTTTTAGAAAACAAACACAGCTCTTGATAGGCAATGGTTAGACAGGGAAAACCCATCACAAAGAGCCTTGCATTTTCAAGATAAAAATATAGCAGCTTTAGTATCATTTGAGAGTTTGTAGATAATTTAGAGGTTATTACTAACTCTATACATCTCAACGGGGAATGATGTTTCTGCATTTCTCTGACAGAATATACACAGCCTTCAGGAACATTTTACCCAGAAAACATACTATTTTGAAACTGCTTTTGTCCTTCTTTTCAAATTACTCATCTCAGTAAAGTATATTATATTTATTCACACATTATATACATTTATTTTAAGAAGTAAATGAAGAAAAAGTCTTAATTTTTTCTGCATTTAAGAGTAACCGTATAGTCTATATAGGTTAAATAAGCTATACTCTTTTTAGAAATTATTCCCATAGTAGAGAAGAGAATGAATGATGTCAAGCTGTCTGCCCCTCACTAACGCAACATAATAGAAGGGAGAGGGTTATTACTGTACATCTAAGACCTCAAACCACATAAGTTTTGCCTTTTTTCCCTCATTATCTCTGTACTGCTGGACTAAGGATAAGGTGTAACAACTAGAGACCCAACAGTCTGCAGCTCTTCCATCACCTTGGCCTAAAACCAAGGGCAAAGGCTAAAACACTAACTGGAAAGTAATTCCTACGTGTGAGTACCACTCCTCTGCCACAGGAAAAATGACTTATTTTTTTCTCTCTTGTTCACACAACCATAGACCTCTTCTCAATAAAGCTAAAAAAATGTTACTAAAGAAGGGAGGAAAAAGTGGATAAGTAGACATAAATATCAAATTTACGGTAACTACAAGTATTTTGTCATGATCCACTATCTCTTATGAAAGGTTTTAGGGAACAAAATTAATAAACTTTTATATTATTTTCTCATTTTAGTATGTCAAGATCTTAGGAAATAAGAGGGCATGTGTGGGGGTAAACATAAGCCCTGCAATTTTATATTGGCTCAAATAAATTTTGCCACACATTAACATTCTTGAAAAATGGTATAATTTAAAAATAAGTTGTGCACCCAGTGAGGAAATAAAAATAAAATGTGTTTTTCTTAAATTATACATGTGAATGTATGTAATATACACAAATATGTATTTTCACCTGTGGACCAATCACTGTTAATTTCTAATTGCCTCCAGAGGAGATTACTACTTTACCTGCTTCTAGTAGGGCAGTAGTATTTTTAACAGTAATAGATGTAGCAAGAAAAGGAAAAGGAGAAAGAGGAGAAGTGCCAGAGGAATACTAACAGTACTACAAATCGTAGTCATCATCATAATAGTAACAGTATAGAAACCCTTCATTATCTGAGAATAACACATCCAAAAAACTGTGTTAGAAGATTTTCGGAGAGCAGGAGCCTATATCCCATTACATTAAGTGCAAAAAATAATAACACATTCCAAGATTACCTTAAATCTCAATAAAAAATTTCTATTATCATCAAAAACACTTAAACTCTTATAGAGTATTCCATCATTTTTTTGCAAAATGTAAATAAAAATATCAGTTACTCAGTTATTTAACAATTAAAAAAACATCAGTGAGTATATTTGCTTGCAGTAATTAAAATATACATAAGGATGGTAACCAAATACACTGTCTTCTACACTGCAACAAACATATACTATATGGTAAATAAGAAAGTGGTAAGTTAAAAGTATGTTTAAAAACATACCTAACACTTAGTAAAGTAAATCATAGAAATTAAGAAGTTGTAATGATTCAACAAAAGAAGGGGTGCTTGTCTTAGTTCAGGCTGTTTTGTTAAGTACTATGAACTGGTGGTCTTAAACAATAAACATTTATTTCTCACAATTTCGGAGGCTAGAAATTCAAGATCAAAGTGCTGGCAGATCTGGTGTCTGGTGACAGCCCTTTTCCTGATTTACAGACGGGCATCTTCTTGTTTTATCCTCACAAGACAGAAAACAGAGAGAGAGAGATAGAACAAACTGTCTCATATATTTTCTTACAAGTGCAGGACCCCACCATCAGGATCTAATTACCTCCCAAAGACCCCATCTCCAAACACTATTATGTTGGAGACAGAATCCAACATGTGAATTTTGAGAGATGTGAACATTCAGTCCATGGCAGTTGCCTGAGTGTTCTGATGGGGAGAGAAAGAAAAGGAATCAGTAGCTGTTGATTTTGAATTATGTGGACTTGCATGAGACTTCAATTTCATGGACCCCACCAATCCTGAACATAGTTTATTCAGTTTTGTACGACATAGAGTTGATATGGAGCTCAACTTCATTACAGATTTCTCAACTCTCTTAATTTTTTCAGAGATTTGAAAATGTCCAGTACTTTGTGCTGTTCCAGTGTGATATCTAACATCATTTCAAACTGATGGTGTCTCCTCTACCCCTGTACAAGGAACTTGGATACGATACTATATCGAATAACATAGTGGAGTTTCCCCAAACTAACCACACTTCATATTTTCCCTCATTTTTATACACATAAAAATAGTTTTTGGATAACAGCTTGGGCACCCATGAGGGTCAAACTGATAACTGATGTTGAATTTACCTCTTTAAATATTTCACCATTTTTAACTTTTAACTGTATGGGCTTCTCTAGGCTTCTTACCTCCACCCTTTATTTTCTTCACAGGCACCTCTACTTCCTTCAAAGATACTGAGCCTAATAATACTGAGGAGATGATGGCAAGGCAAATACCATTTCACAGTGGAGCCTGAAAGATTTTTAGTGCAGAAAAAATAATGGAAAATCAAATTTTTTATTTAAAAATGATAAAATAAACAGAAGAACTCAGAAAAAGATACATTTATGTTTAGGGTTAGATGGATAGACAGACAAACTATGTATAATGATAGATATTATGCATAATAGTATACACTGATTCTATAATATATATCATAGTTAATGTATCATATATAATAAAGCTACATGACTCCAACCACTAGAAAAGAGGTTAACTTTTCAATAAAATTACAGGGAAAATTGACTAATACAAATACATATCACATTGGGTCTTGTATCACAATCCAATAGGACTGAGATGGACTAAGAATTAAATAGAAAAAAATAAAACCGAAGAAATAAACACTATATGCCAAAACAGTGACTATTTTCTGATGTAGGGCACTGAAAGGCTCCTGAACTTCCTAATTCTTTAAATATCACAGTCATTCTCTGTGTGAGGTAAGCTCAAAAAGTTCAAAGTCATCTTTGAACATTTCGTCTCTCCTGTTACCATGTTCATCATATTATCTCTATTTCTATAGCTGTACATTCCTTCCATAAATGGCTGAGATTATTCTTTTTGAAGCAGAGCTCTAGTTACATCAGGACACAGTTTTTTAAAAAAATGTATTTTTTTCAGTTTCCACTGAGCTTTACTTTAGTGTGGTCTCTATTCCAGCATTAAAAAGCATCTTTAACATGATTTCAAACGTCTTTCCAATTTTATGTTATACCAAAGATATGCCCTGCTCTTTTCTATTCTGTGTCTTTGGGCAATTCCATCACCCAAAATGTTACCTCCTTCTTCACTTGTACACTTAGAATCAAATCCATGTCTAAGAGGCTAATCTCAATGCCATCTTGCCATGCTAGCTCCTCCTACTCCCTGCCTAAGTGCAGGTTGTCTTTTTTCTTTTAACCACGTGGGATGTTGTAGAACGCAGGTATGCTCACCTGAAGCCATCCCGTGAAGAGTGAATACTCATTTGCTCGCAGTGTCGCCACGTGAGCCAGACATTAAGGATTCAAATATTAGTACCTGAAAAGAGAGAGGAGCATAACAGTAAGCAAAACAGAAAGACACATACAAGCAAATAAAAACAAAAATAAAATACAGAGAAATAGACAGATAATTATTTAAATAGGCCAATGAGTGAACACTGACCCAACTAGTATATGAAAGGGACAACAAGTATCTGCTTTGCAGAATATTTTTTTTTTCTAGAATGTTTATCATAGCAGAAGCTCATAGCCCTGAGCATGATTCAACCAGAGAAATAGCCCTTTATTACAATGCTGGAGCATTGCTTTGAGTTTAGGTTTGCACAATTCTGATATTTTTCTTAGAGATTTTCAGGGGTCATTCTGCTTATATGCTGTTTCTGACTTGTACACTAAGTCTACAACTTACCCTGTTTGTCAGACGCTACAGTAGTGTAATTTTCCAACACTCCTGAAATGGCTATAAATTCCTTGACAAGAATCATTCATCCCCCCATTTTTAGCACATACTTTGTATTAAATGATGTGAACTATGGAACTGTTTAACTGAAACCTCAAATTAATTGTTTTCACTCAAGTTCCATCTGCACTCCCGAGAATGAATGATCTGACGGGCAAGTTCACAAAAACAAACGGGAGGAAAAAAAAAAAACTTAATTTATATTTTAGCAGCTGAGGCACAGTCATATGGAAGACACAGTGATGAGTACAGAACCCTAAAAATATTCACACAAGATTTTGAAAATTATTTCTTTCTGGTCAAAAAAAAAAAAAAAACTAGTGGCATTTATTACTCAGAGGACCTACATTACAAAAAAAACTATGTCACATCTTTGAAAATAAGAGTCATATAACTTCTTCCCTGGTATTTGTCAACCTAGGTAGAATTAGGAGCACATATTTTCATTTCAGATGAGGAACAAAGCATTTAATAAAGATGAGTTGTCTTTGGAATACTCATTTTATAGTAACAGAGTAATGAAAATATTTTACAGAGGTGTTGCCCATATACTCAGACAACAAGAGACTACAGAGCCTGTCCTCCTGAATCAACATAAATAAAAAATTCAAATGCATGCACAGACACTTATACAAATAAGTACCATCGCATCATTTCTGCCACGAAGCCTGATTTTGTGAAATAACCTCTAATTGCAGTTTTTAAAAACTGGTACCTCACTGGCGAGTCCTTTCAAATTTAGAACCCAGTTTTTAACCTTTGTTTCACAAATGTATCCTCAGTATCATCAGTAATTGATTATTTACTAAAAGATCAGTGTTATGAAGCAGACAGCCTCTTGTTTGCAAGAGGTTCCTACGCCCGGAGGCTACCTTATTAGTAAACTTCCTGTTATGAGAGGTAATGAATATTCTTATTGTCTAAGCAAGTGTGATTTTCTTATCTTTTACATGTAACTAAAAACATCCTGTTACTGCACATAGATTCTTGTATTCACAAAGTACAACAGTTTCTGAGTGGCATACATGTAGTAAGATGACATGAAATGATATAAAATAAATATTTTTTAAATAAATATTTTTAAGCCAATACTTGTTCTAGAAGTTATCCCTTGAATCTGTTTGTTGGTGCTCTAAGTAAATGTGTGTTTCAAAAAAGAGAGAACAGTGGCAAAAACTTAGAGAGGCCCAATGAAGTAGGGAAACTCATAAAAGAGGAATGATTTAAAGCTGTAGAACCAATGCACATCTATCATTAAGAAGAGGTTCTTGGTTTGGAAATTATTTAGGTCTGAGAATAAATGCATGCAACAGAATACAAATCCATACAATACACGATTGGGATCCTTAGATTTTTGGCTCTGTCTTCTAAGGCAACTAAGAAAGTTTCAGAAAGAATTAACTTACAAAGTTCTAGGTAACTTCATATAATCTTTTATCTATGCCTTTGTTTTTGGGCAGCTTGAGACTATAAAAGCTCTTCTGTGAGCGATTAAAAGAAACAACTTGCACCTTGAATATAAAGGATCTTTGGAACTGCGCTTTTGAAATTGCTACTGTCTCCTCGATCCCAGAATATTCTGACAGGCACTTTCATGGTCTTTATTAAGTGAATCTTAGCATTCTTCTTTCCTTTCATAATGTTAAAAATGTCTATTAAGTAGATATTTTTTATGCCTTTTTTTCCTACAGGACACTAAATAACTGAAAAAGCAAAACATTAAAATATGTGCATTGAGAAATCGAGGATATAATTTATTATAAACAAAAGTATATATAATGAACTTCACTTTTCATACTAAACTATAAATGCATTATCCACGTTATATTCAAATAAAAATATGATTTCTGCAAATATCTATCTTTTCCTTTAATGATTACTATTAAAATTTGAGGAATTATCAAATATGAATTAACAGAATCTAATGTCTAATGGTCAATTATTTTTTTAGCTTATCCACACATTTTCCTTAAGTTCCTAAAGAATGAATCCAATGAACCCTTGCATCTTTACAGTAAAATGTACTAAAAGTACATTTTTATTTATAGTTTTATAAGCACATGTCTACAAGCAAGCTTTACCTGTTAGGTCTTTTTTTCTATTCATTTTGGAAGTTGAAATTTTGCACATAAAACTGCCAAAATGTGGTTTTCTGCATTGACCAAACCTGGAAAATCAGGCTGAGGAACTGTCCTGGCCAACAGGACAAGATTGCTATTCACACACATTCCACCAAATATGGCATTGAATCAACATAATTGTAAAAATTCTGGTTATCATTTTAATAAAAACTTGGGAGTCGTAGGACTTTGCCAAGAGCAAAGTAAATCAATGAAAAGTTATAGTAGATGACTTTTATCCACAATGCACAGCTGTGCAAGACTTAGTGGGATTTCAAAGGAGAACATTTTGGTCTGGTTAAGTTATCTGAATTTTAAATTGGAGCTTTATGATTTTTTTGACATTTTCTTTTTAATTGAGGTGGGGTTCCACCTGAAATCGAATGTTCATGCAATGGATATGAATATTACATACATGAAGGTGTAGACAGTATAGTCCCCCAAAATCGATAAATAAATCTCTCCCTTATTGCTTCAACTAGAATTCTAATCTGCCTCTGGTGAACTCTTGCAGCATTATTTGCAATACCTTTATAATACTTCTACCCCAATATTGTGTATACTTGTCTTACTGCCTCAAGTATATAGGAAATTCATTGAAGATAGAAAGCACATCTCATCCTATCTTTGAATTCTAGACAGTACTCAGAAAATCTCTGAGCAAAGACATGACTCTGAGTACAATTGTCCCACGGATGAACACACTCCAATTGCTGATATGAAAAATATAAGAATGAAGCAGCCTTATCTTTGTTTTAGCATGGATAGAAAGTCTAGAGGGAAAGGACAGATATGAACACTTTTTCTAACGCATAAAGTGACTAGTCACTATAAAATTTGGAATTTAAAAATCACATTGGGTATTCAAAAATAAAAATGAAGATCAAAAGTGTAAAGGTTTGCTCACTTATCCTTAGAGGAGATCTATGCTTTTCCATTTTACCACTACAGTGCATTCTGTAAAAGAATGACCCTGATGCTAATTTTGTGTTAGTACTGAAAAAAAAATACCTGTAGAATGTTATAATTCCAACCAACAGTCTTTTTGTTTCACTTCCAAAACTGTCTAGCTTCTTAGAAAATAATAGGGCTTGACAGTTTCAGGAGTAAGAATAATATCTTGTTGTCACATGTCCCCAAAGACACCTGCTGAGAAATTTATCATAGTTCAAAGAGCATGGATATACCATCTCATATTAAATGTGAGATTCTTATCTAAAGTGTGATCCCCTGTGTGTTTACTGAATTTGGCTTGAAAAACCACATATTTATTCAGATCTTTGTTCTAGTGTTAATCCCTCGTCTGACAGCATCTCACATCTCTTGGTTAAACATTCCTCCACAAATGCCACCTTATACTAATTAAAGTGAAATATTTCAGCTACTGTTTATTTATTAATTCAACCAAGACTTCCTGTAAATAAAAAAGGATCCAAGAGGGGAAAAGCATATATTTGACTTGCAAATTACATCTGTAGAGTGTCAACTTTGTCCATGAAAATTAATGGTTTGTAACTCAGCTAGTTATTTCCTCTGAGTTTGTGTCGTATATTATGGCCCAATTATAAACAAATAGTAACTTCAGTGTAATTACAAATATAATTCAGATAAAATAGAAAATTCCATTTGGACTAAAGAAAAACCTTTCATTCGGATTGAGGACAGTAAATATAGCAAATCTGTAATAAAGTGATTGCTTTCATTTGGGTGTGATATAAAGTCATCTCTATGATAAAAGTAGAAATAAAAGGATCAGTGTACCCCACACGATATCACTAACGATTTTCGGGCTCTTTTATTAAAATGAAGGGCAATGATTTGGGGGTTCTTGACTCCCATTCCTACTCCCTGCTGCAAGGGTCCATTTGGGACTAATCAATTAAGTTTATAAGTATAAGTAATGGATATCTATCCTTTTATAAAATCAAAATAATATTGTTCTTTTCTACTATGCTCTATTATAAAAAAAATATACTCATGTTATGTCACAAGGACAAGGATAGAGAATACTGAAAAAAGAGTCAGGAACAGGTAAAGCCAGAAGGTTTAATACATTCTCTGCATCTTGTTTGGGAATTTTTAGTTTTAAAGTATCTCGCTTGGCTCCACTCTGCTGAGGTTGCCAGTTAATATTTATTGGTCAGCACCTTTTCTCTATTAATGTGAGAATTTTTCTGTAACTGTCACCATCCTCAAAGTGTGGCTGATTAGAATGTTCATTTTTTAACCTCTGTCAATAGGATAATTGTGAAATTTTAATGAAGATATTTTGCAAAGACAAACCAAAGGTGTCAATTTTTTTCCCTTGCTATTACTTAAATCTATAGAGACGAAAACCTTCAGTTCTATGGATGGACTTAGAGAGATGAGGTTCTCTTGTTTCCCTTCTTAGGCGCACATGGTAAGAATGTTATCTCTAGGGAAAAGGGCCATCAGCTTCCCAGACTGGGCTTACCGTGCCATCTTATAAACCCAAATAGCCTGCAGAGAATACACAGAGGCCAGAAGATGGAGTTTGTGCATCTCCCTTCCCTCGTGCCTTCCCACCATGTTTGTGGATGTGATGTCTCCCCACTGCACTCTAAATCACGTGTTAGGATGTTCTGAGATTTCAAATGAGAAACTTTGACAAGCCTTGCTGTGGTGCTCGTTATTAATAATACCCACGATTTGGGAAATGGCGGAGGCCAAAGTAAAATCCCTGATGCAGTGCTCTGGGAAACCAGATGACAGGTGCCACAGATGAACTGACCACCCAACAAACTGACCTTCCATGTTAGATACTCGTAACGTGAGAGTGGCATTGGGTTGCATTAGGGAAGAGGTGAATATTGTTTAATCCTTCTGTGTTTTTTCTGTTAACATCGTCTGTAAGGCCTAATGTCTCTTTAGTTTCTATGAAAAGCTTCTGCTTCAAAATTTCTCCCAGAAAAATGAACTCTTTGTTATGCTGTATTTCCTCTCTCTTGCATCTCCCCTCCACAGACATTATGTAGAAGGTACTTGTTTCTCCTACTTCACTGTAATACTTGGACTCACTAAAATGTACAGGATATGTGCTACATGTCAAGCACTAGTCTAGAGGTTTTACAAATGTCATTTAATCTTCGTAACACCTAATGAAGTCCACCATTTTCTACGCGTGGGAGAGGCAGCACAGACTTTTCGTAATTATCAAGCCTCATGCATCTAGTAGATGATAAAGTTGGGATTTGAAGGTAGGCTTCAGAGTATACTATGTCCCCCTAGCTTAGCGAAAGAGCAACCAAAGAAAAATGTCATTTATTAATGCAAAATGATATGTGAAGAATTGTATGGTGGCTCATATTTTAATATTATTTATAAAAGGTAATACAAATGGGTACAAATCTAAATTGGATAAATTTCTTACACTTTTTCACTTCTATTTAAAAACTAACTTGCAGAGTAGCTACAAAATCTAAAAGTCAGTAACATTCAAATTAACAGCATCAATTTCATGTGATACACTTAATGGGTTTTACAGAAAAAAATATAGGAGTGCAAGACTTGTACCACATTTAATATTTTATAAATTTTGAAATCAGTAACATACATATAGAGACTTTTTGGTATCAGAATGAAATTATTAACATCAAAGTTCAGTTTCAAATTAATATCTAATTTAGAATAATTGGACCTCATATTTAGTCACAATAATTCTAAATGAGCAATTCTTAAATTCAATTGTAATTAGGTATCACATAACTCTGTACAGTGTCTTGTTCACTTGAACTTTAGTATTATTTTTTTATTAACAAGCCCTAGGATTGTTAAGAACTAGGATGCAGAACTAGAACTTAAAGTTTAAACTTAGTTTTTATTATTGCAGAACTGGGGACAGATACTTAGACACAGAAGTTACCTGGTTGAAGAAAATCAGCAAATCCTGCTATAACTATTCCAAACCATTTTGGAAGTCACTTGAATATAAATTAAGTTTTCATTTCTGTTTTATCTTCAAATTTCAATATTTGACCTAATGAAAAATTCTCATTAATACAGCATGCTATGAAATGTTTCCCCTTCATTTGGTAGAAACCTATAATTTACATTTTGAGCTCATCTCTGCATTTTCTCATTATCCTGTGACAATTAAAATTGCAAATCACCCTCCAATATTGTTTTTTCATGGCGTCAGCTCAAAATTCCAATTTATTTAAAAACCAAAGTCATATCTTATGAAACATGTACAATTACCAAATAAAAGTTTTATCTTAAGGTAAAATATTTTAACATATTTACAAAAGTAAATATCAAACAACTGCCGAAATTTTGACACTAGGAAATGACAATATAATGGAAGGTAGGCACAATTAGCAACACATTAAAAGTTAAAACTTGTGCATCTACTTTTTGTAGGGCTAAGTTCCTACCAGAATTATGATCACACAGATCAAATTTATTGACCCTCAGTAAGATAAATAAAACTGAAGTATGAACAAAAGCAGATGATTTCTATAAGAGAGTAAATAATTGGAAGAAATAAAGGGCATGGAGTGAGTTTACCATTTTCTTAGCTTTTAGCCTGAAGACTGGCTGCAGGCAGTGCTGCACAGGGTCACAAAAACTATAGGGGAACTTGCAGAGACTGAAGAAAAGAGGGAAAAATGTTTGGAGTAATGGCAGCCATTAAAATGAAATGAGGTTACTTTCAGAGAAGAGAAAGATGCTGAGAGTTATCTACAGATCTGTGTATAAATTCTGCCCACATCTTTCACCAACTCTTCAAACATGAAAACAAAGGACAGATGAAAAGAAGCACAACTAAAGATTCAAATAGTTGAAGTAAAATTTGAGCTGTTACTGATAAAACAGAGTTTGAAGGTTGAATCTAACCAAGTTAACTGCCACCTAAATAAAACAAGACAACAATGTTTGAAGGAATATAACAGAATATAGAGTTGCTACAACATAATTTCAATGTCCAGGAAAAGTTCCAAAATACTCGACATTTACAAAAAATATTGGCCGTAATTAATAGGAGTGTTTCCCTTAACTTTACATAAAATGAAACAACAGAGTTATCTACAAATGAAAGAAAAAGAAATAAATTTTATTTTAATCATATAAGGGAATTCACACACAAATTAGGTAGCTACACATTTCATAATGAATGTCACAAAAAAAACATATAATGAAACAAGATACAGAATAATAAATGTATTATCCTGTCAATCATATAAGTCTTTAAATATGCAAATTAATAGTACATATATTGTTTTAGAGGAATATATAAACTGTAGTAAAAATATGGATAGAAATTATTACAATAAATTCAGTATTGAAGAAAGCAAATTTGTATTTAGTGAAAAGCATGTATCTTAATTCTATCTTGATGAATTTTGAGAAATATACACATTCATGAACTGCCACCCTAATCAAATATAAAATATTTCTATCATGGCAAAATGCCTCTTACAGTCACTACCCAGTCAGTCCTCACCTCTTTTTCCATTTCCATGAATATAAATTAATATTTTCCTTTTCTTGAGCCTCACATAAATAGGATCTTATAGTATTTACCTATTAAGATTGACTTTTTTTGTTCAACAGGTTTTTTTGAATATTGAAGATGCTGTCTTCAGTCACTCATTGTTTTTGCACTGCTGTATAGAAATTTTTATATGATTATACTCCATTTGAAAAAGTCATTCTCTTGTTTATAAATTATTGGTTAACTCAAGGTTTGGATATTATAAGCAAAAATCCTATGTATATTCTTGCATAAGTTGTTTTGAGTACTTTTTAAAAATTATTTTTGGTAAAGACTTAGAAGAGACTGTATCATAGGTAGTATTATGTTTTACTTTTATAAAAAAGTGCTAGTCTTTCAAAGTGGTTATTTCATTGTGATTTTTCTCATTTGTCCATTTTATCTTTTTAAAATATTTTTTTTTTACCACAAAAAAGAAAGAAGGCTCTAATACTAAAGACAGGAATGAAAAAGTACTATTGCGACTGATAGACATCACAGGGGGAAAAAACAATTACAAGAGAATACAATGAACCATTTTATGCCAAAAAAATTAGATAACCTAGAGCAATTCTAAACAAACCCTCCTAAAAATAGAGGATGAGGGAATGCTCCTCAAATCATACTATGGGGTTAGTATTATCCTGATATCAAAATTAAACAAAGACATCACAAGGAAAGAAACCTAGAGACCAGCATTCTTAAAGAATACTGATGCAAAAATTCTCAATACTAGGAAACTGAATCCAGCAACATATATAAAGGATTATACATTATGACCAAGTGTAAGTTATCCCAGGGATGGAAGGTTGATTCTACATATAAAAATCAATCAGTATCAACCCCATGTTAATTAAAACAAGAAACAAAGCCCACATGATTATCTCAACGAAACAGAAAAAGCATTTGACAAAATTCAACATTTTTAATGATCTAAACCCTCAACAAAGTACAACAGGAAACGGATTTGAATCTAGCTTCCCCCAAAATATTTTGATGGCAGTTTCTATGATTCAGTATTTTCATCTTTTTAAAGTATTATATACTATAAATCACTAAGATTTTCCCCTTCTCCCACCTCCTTTTCCCTTTCTCAGGATGTCTTCCTTCTTTTGTTTCTTAACAATTATGACCTCCAATGGCATCCTCTTCTTTTTGCCTCTATTCCTAAGGAATTCATCTAGTCTCAGTATTTCAATATGCACTGATGCTAAATGAGTTGCAAACTTGTATTTACACTTATGTCTTTTTTTTAAAAAAGATTTTATTTATTTATTTTACAGAGAGAGAGAGAGAGACAGTGAGAGAGGGAATACAAGCAGGGGGAGTGAAAGAGGGAGAATTAGGCTCCCTGCCGAGCAGGGAGCCCCATGAGGGGCTCGATGCAGGGCTCCATCCCAGGACCCCAGGATCATGACCTGAGCCAAAGGCAGATGCTTAACAACTGAGCCACCCAGGTGCCCCTTATGCCCTTTCACTTAGGTAACATTCCTCGCTCTCTAGCTGTTTATTGGAAATTTAACAAACTGTCTCAAAATAAGTAATCCATAATAAAAGTTCTACTCTGAAAGCCCCTCTCTCTTTTCATAGAACCACCAAATTTTTGTTTAGAACTCAACAATATCTTTCTTTTGTTTTTGCATTCATTTCAAAGATCAAATAGCAGCCAATTCCTCTTAAATTTTAATTAAAATATACAGTAACTTTGTTACATAAATAGACTTTCAAAACTATAAAGAGCCTTAGTTATATCTGGTAATGGTCTCACACTGTGAAGGAGGCAAAACCTTAGAAACAGATGGAAGGGATAAGATCATCCTTTTGATAATTATTTCAATACTTCTATTTATCTTAAGTCTTTCTTAAATATTGTTTAGAATTGTTTGCTTGCAAACAAAGTAGCCACCCAAGGTTCTGGACATTAAGCCAATTATAAAATTTTTCCTTTCCCTTGCTAAACCCAAAGGCCTAGAATAGATAGGCATAATGACTCCAATGTTAGTAGGGTAGCTGCATTAGTTAAAATTTGTACCTAGCAAATAAGATGTGTCTTTGTTGCTTTATGTGTCCTAAATAGTAAAGGGCATGTTCTGTTTTAGTTTGACTTCAAGATGTATTTTTAACTTATCTGATAATTGAGAGAATTGCTTGAGAAATTGAAGACACTTTCATTTCTCTGTGTACATACTTATAAAGAATAGGGGTACCCTGCTGTGTTTGTTTATTCCATTTTACAACTCTTAGAATTCAGGGAACAAAGGTATATTCACAAATCAGTAAATTCTGAGAAATGAAAAATAAATGAGCCCAAGTTCGATCTCATAAATGACATATGTGAACTGCGTGCAACAGCTTCATCCCTCTGTGTATGTTTCACATTTGAAAATATGTAACACTAAAAAAGGCAAGATATGGTTTTGAAAGTATTTTGGTTTATACAAATCATATTAAGGTTTTCCTTAATTTCTAAAATATTTGTGGCATAGCTCACTTCCAATTGTTTGTAAATGAATCCATTTTAGGGAAAGCAAGCAGCAATATACCCGTGGTGAATTTGATGCTACTTAACACTGCCATTTCTTCTAACTGAGCCAACATCTGCTCTTCTGAAGATCCAGGTGTGTATGTAGTAACTCATTTGGTATCTACTTTTTCTGTTACTATAGCAGCACTTTTTAATGAGGTCAACAAATTCAAATGTCAAATTCTAGATGAAATTGCAAAATGTAACCCTGCCTCGCAAGAGTTGCGGTTTTGTTGTAAGGGAAGTAGAGGGAAATTTGTAATTCTTTATGGGAAAACCCAAAACACAGCCCAATTATGGAAGCTATATATTTGCTAAATAATTAATAGCATAAGAGTTTTAAAATTCTATCAGGATAAGCAAGTTTCCTCGTTAAACTAATTAATTAGAGTTGCACCTAGAACAATACATTTTTGTAAAAAAAAAAGACAAATGAGAGAATGCACGTGATAGTTATGTGATCAGAAATGATCCACATTGTTTAAGTTACATATATATAATTTCTATGATGTTTTATATGCAAATAATTTTTGATATACTTAGTTTTATCCATACTCACACCAGGATTACCTACTGATTATGTTCTGCCCTCAACTTGCACCCTCTCCTGCCATCCCTCACCCGCCAGTCAATCTGCCTCATTCTGGGATCCAAACACACTAAGCTTTGTTGGCCTTAACACCTTTACTTGGGCATTTCCCTTCGTTTGACCGACCCCTTCTTTCATTCAAATCTCACTTTTAAATGTCATGTCTCTGAAGGCCTCCCCTGACCTTCCAGGAATTCCATTCAGTCTTTCACTGTCTGACGCTCTTCTTGATACCTTATTCTTAGTTTATTTCTAACTCCCCAAGAATATAAGTACTGCAATGAGTCAACTTCTCTGTCTTATTTACAGCTATATGACTGTATTTTAGACACTATCTGACACATTTCCAGACTATACGCTTGGCAGAAGACAATTCGTGCAGGAACCCAAGGGTCATTATAAGGAAACTAAAGGTTACAATAAGAAGACAATGAAGCTTACAATACAAATGTGAGACATGCCCTTTTTCAGGACATTTTTTTAATGGCTAATTTGGTCTCATCATTCAGCTCTCAGTTTCAAAGACTCCTTTCTTAACCATCATATTCAAAAAGATTAACTCTTATTATGCTTGATCATGGCACACAATTTATTTCCTGAATGACAACATATTTTGAAATTATTGTATTAGCTTACTTCAACATTTTCTTCTTTTCCACCATCATAGTACAGAGTCCATGAAAACAAGGATGCTGGCTATTTATTCATAGTTTTATACTTTGATTTACAATCCAGTGCCTGGTACATGATGCTCAAAAATGGCTAAATGAGTGAATAATGGATTTAAGATATATTTTACAGACTATATATACAGGTTACATATAATAGGTTTGGTGACAAGTCCAATAGATGTGAAGGAAAAAGAGACAAAATAAAAGACAATATTTGTCCTCTGCCTTGGGCATTTGGGGGTAACTGGTTGAAGAAAGGCAGTATTGGTTGAAGCAAGGTACCAAGAAAAATGGATGGTGGTGGGTGGATAGTTAGACAGAGGTAGAAGATGTATATGAAGAGAATAGACACTTATGGCATATACTTTTAAAGTTCATAAAGCACCCTTGTAGATTACCCAAGTAGGTTGTTGGATATATAAAGTAGAAGTTCAGTAAAAAGGTCTAGACTAAGATTTTGTGCATTATAAATATACAGTGGATAATTAAAGCCTTGAGAATGTATGAACCTACCTAAAGAAATACAGGAAATGTTTAGAAAGGGGAAAAAAGTTCCAAGATTCACCCTGCAGTTTTCAAAAATATAGAGGTTTCAGGGAAAACTGTGAACTGAGTGTCATAAGAAAAATGACTGGTAACGTAGAAAAAACACAGAAGTCATAAGAGGAGAGCATTTCTAAAAGGAAGAATTGGTCAGCACTTCTTATGAAAAAGCAATTTTAAGAGGATCAATAAAACTATAAATCTGAGCATATAAGAATGACATTCAATCACAATTAAATATGGTTTAGAACTACAATCTAGCCTGTATTAATTTTCTTTACATTGGTTATGAACAATAAAAAATATTCTAAAATCAATCTCTAACTAGTTAATAATATGACCATAAGCAAATTCCTCTGGCTGGGCCAGTAGGAGACACACAGCAGGACTTCTATTTTAAATGATTAGCTATCAGTTTGATCGTCCACTGAAATGAGGTCTCCAGATGATCACTAAGGCTCCTTCAACTTTTCTACTACATATTCGAAAGGGAAAAAAGCATCCTCTTACTCAACCAAAAGGACATTTCTAGTTACATTTTCTTCTTTAATTTCTTCTAACATCATCACCAACATTTAACTTCTGCCTTTCTTATTTGCTTTTATGTAGAAGTCTAATAGATACAATAGAAAATAGTAGCCAATTACAATAAAGTATTTTGTAGGATCATTTACCCAAAGCCTAGAAAGATGGTCAAATTTAGAAGAGCCAAAAGCAATCACAGGGCTGTTTTATAATCTTTATAAATATTTGAAAGGGCATCTGGATCCATGGTTACAATCAACTGTTATAAATTTTCCTTTCCCTGGGCAGTCAGCGGGGTCTCCATGAGGTATACATTATTTCCAAGCTTCACTAAAAAACTACAAGACTTCTATCCAAGCAGATCTTGGGAATCACTAAAAAGATAAATAACCAGAGCTGCATGGAGAGATAAGTTTCAGATTCTCTAATTACTGCAATTATGACTACATTGCTCAGCTCCACTAACTCTTAGATACACAACAGGACTCCCTCAAGTTTTCTAAGCATATAAAAATTCAGAAACCATTTTATATGTACACTAGAGGAGCATAGATGAATGAATAATAAAAACATTCATTTTCATGTAATAAAAGCATTTGCTTATTAATCAGGGGGAAAATATTTAAGGACAAGTTAGAAAATAGAATCAAGTTTTCTTATATCACAGATGTCATTTTTTTCAAAGTATCTTCCACATGTGTTCCATGTCTTTAAATACTGCTCACTTCTAAAACTTGGATGTCCAAAATCTGTTCTCCTCACTTTCATTTTTATAAACTACTCACATATTAATGAATATATACATTAAATTGATGAAGAGATGTCATGATTTACATAATTCTCAGAAACAGAGTCACTTTAGTAAGACTTATGCAGATAATTTTTCAGTAGATTTATTGGGAAGACATTCATTCTTAAACCAAGGGAAGAAAAAATGTTGAGTTACATTTTCCTAAAATTTCACCAAAATAAAATTAAAGTTTATATTAAGATAATTTATAAAACAGACCAAACAAAGTACATGCTAAGCAAGAATTATCTAAGACCAGGCACCTACATTGGTTCTTGTCATGATGGCATGGCTTGGGTAGGTCATTTAATTTTCTAAAACTCAGCTTCCTTGTCTCTCTAAAACAGTAGAAATATGTGTCCTAACCAGATGAGAGTTTATTATGACCTGATGGAATAGCGGTTTGGACTGATAAAATGCTTTTCTAACTCAAGTTAGTAAAATATTTGGTGGCTGAAATCATGGTCTTTGGAGTTACAGGGACTATGTATAGTTCTGAGCTCAGAAGTATGTTCTCTTGAGAGAATGGTTACTCAGACTTTCTGAATCTCCTTTTTTAAATCTATAAAACATTGACCAACTATCTAATACAGGAGATGATTGTGATTATCGAATAAGAGCTGCAGTTATCATCATTTCTGATTCAATACATGGAAGGTGTTAGAGAGATACAATTTATCTGCTTTTATGTCTGTGAATTCTGTGTCCCAGAGAAAATTTCTGAATATAGCTCATGCGTGCATGCACACACACACACACACACACACACACACACACACAGTAAGCAAAAAGAGGGATTTAGAAGTGTGACTGGCATAAGAAAAAAAATTAACTAATTACAAAAATCTTTTGTTTGATTATTTACCCAAATCCTGGGCAACACAATTAAAAGGAAAACTGTATTGAAAACTAATTATAAAGGTTTATTTTGATCAGCCTCAACATTGCAAGGTACAGCATGGAGTTTTTTTTTTCCTAATGACCAATAGCAAGTCTTATAAGATTCCATTGCCTGAATTTTAGTGGGGAGGGGAGAGGATTCAGATGGTGCAAAGATATCAATTAATATACTTAAAGTCTCAGTAGCCTTTAGAGTTCAAAGTCCATCTCTCTGATCATTCTAGCAGACATCTCTGCCCCACTGCCAATGGCTGCCAGCAGAAGGAACAATTGGAACATTCTGAACTCTCTCTCTCTCCTTCCCCCAATCTCCTCCCCAGCCCTGGTTGCACGTGCCAACAATGCCAGCAGGGGTGCTATGGAGAAATGTGTGCTTACTGAAGGACAGGCCCAGTTCACATGCGCCAGGAGAGTGCACCAAACAAACAGGGGAAAGACCAAAGACAGAGTCTTCAGACATTTCCCAAATTTGTCCATTAGGCTTAAATCAATTGTAACATACTGATCTTAGGAAGACTCTATGATGGATTGAGTTGTGTCCCCCAAATTCATATGTTGAAGTCCTAATTCTCCAAACCTTAGAATTGAGCTTATTTGGAGCTAGGTCTTCCCATGATCAAGTTAAAATGCATCATGAAGGTGGGTACTAATATGACTAGTATCCTTATAAAAAGTGGAAATTTGGATGCACACATCCAAGGGAAACAATGTGAAGAGACACAGGGTGAAGATGGTCATTTACAAAGCAACAGAGACCTGGGAGCTGATCCTTGACCCACAGCCTCAGAAGGAACCACCCCTGATGACACCTTGATTTTGAACTTCTGGCCTCTAGAACTGGGAGAAAATAAATTTCTATTATTTAGCCATCTAGTCTATGGCACTATATGGCATAGCTCCAGCAACCCAATACCACCCCAGATCTGCTAACATGGATTTTCAGTGCAGGTACCCAGAAGTTTTCTATTAAAAAATCATCAGATAATTTTGATATGGCCCAGGTGTTAAAAAATACTGCCAGGAACTTTAGTATCTAAAGGGCAGAGGGAGGAAAATTATACTAAAAGAAGCTTCTAGAGAGGTAAAGTAAAACTGAGCTGGCAACAATTAAGGAAAACAAGAGAAAATAAAGTTTGAAGAAGAAGGTAGGGGTCAAGAATAGAAAATCAATTTCTTTCAAGGAAGACAAAAGCAGGAAAGGTGAATTGCCCTTAACCTCATTAGGACACAGCAGCAGCTTCAAGTTGCTAAATGTGCACAAGATTGCTGGCTGTACTATGTCTCTTTTCACCTTCTCTCTTTTGTGATTTTCTGCTGAAACCCAGTAGTGTTGAATACATTTGGCTAACACAGAACACCAGTGCATTTATGATACATTAACTTATCAGCAAGCATATATCTATGATGCTTAATTGCAAGTCTCATGTAAAAAAAAAAAAAAGCTAATTTTGAAAGGATTTAAATTTAGAAAGCTCCAGAAACTGATGAGAAATCTTTTTCAAAATTATATTTTTTAATCCGATTTTCTTAAAAGATCATTAAAGCAAGCTAACCTCGTTTGTGGCATCCTTTTTATACCATTAGTAGAGATTTATTTATTTAGCTATTTCATGTTGATAGGTAGTTCAGACATTGCATTGTGGGTACAAAGTATACGTAAAATTATAAATGCACACATACTTATTAAAGTATATTCATGCCTCCTGACACAGAACTAATTACAGAACAGTTTGCTCTTGTGGGAATTAGATTATACATTTGATAAGGCCTTGTAAGTTTATTAGATCTTTAGGTCAGAAAAGTGTGAGAGAGTACAGAAAACAAAGTTTCAGAGTAAAAAGTTAAAATGAGGAGTAGACATGGAGGATTGTGAAAGCATTCAGAGAAATAAAACAATACAGGATGCTAATGCTGAAGGAAGATATGGCTGAATATTGTAACAAAAACTGAGCATGTGTACATTTTAGAAAGAAAGAGAAAGGGGAGAAAGGGAGGAAGGGTGGACAGAGGAAGTAAGGACAGATATAAAAGCAGGTAGGTTTCTGTTCATGGCTCTATTTACAGTGATTTTCATTTTGTCTTTTTTTTTTTTTTTTTCATTTTCATTTTCATAGTTTCACATCTCTTCCTGTGCAAACGCTGCATTGAACACACTGGTGATCCCAAGTCTGGAGAGGGCCAAGAGAAACAATATCATGATGAGGAAGGGGGAGTAGAGCTCTTTCTCCCCTAAATCATTCATTTCCCTGTGTTCACAAGCCAACTTAAGATCCTGAGGGATCCACTGATTAAAATGAACCTTTCGTCAACTAAAGAGATAACTGTGTGAAAAAAATCTCATCAAGAGGGGATAAAGAGAGAAATCTCATGAGGACAGAGGGCTACTGCAGGGCTTAAGAAAAAGAAGACACTGAATTCAGAACTTTTAAAGCCTCTCGTGAGGTGATCTGGAAGTGCTTATGTGGGAACACTTTTATTGATGAAGCACTCATGAAATGCTTTCTCCCTAAGCTGATTTGTATATTGCCATTTGTTTCAGACACTTTAATATATGAGGATACATTTGGAAGAAGATTAACTTAAGCTTCCACAAAGCATTGGAAGCAAGTTAAATAAATTTAAGTAACGATAATGTTTATATCCCACTTTCAAGCATAAAAAGAGGCAAGCATCGTATTTTTTCCAGATTTTCCTCTTTTCTTTCAATTTACATTTTTAAGCTTCGCTACTGACTATTTTTACATATTTAAAGAGGGTCCCACTTGAAATCCAATTCAATAATTCTACTATTACAATATTCTGAAACTAAAAAAAATTACACTCCAAAACATAAAATATATGGATTAGGAGAAAATAAGGAAAAATAAAATCATTTTTTTGTTGTTTTTTCTGGATAATTAGTAACCAATTGTAAGAGTTAGTCCATCTAGAAGAAACAACTACTTCTTAAATATCTAGCATAAAATCATCCCCTCTTGTAGCAAACAGTTGTATTTAAAAATTACATCTGTCTGGGTCATGTACCCTTTTTTTTTCAGTGTTCGAAGATTCATTGTTTATGCACCACACCCAGTGCTCCATACAATATGTACTCTCCTTAATACCCACGACCAGGCTCACCCATACCCCCACCCCTCTCCCCTCCAAAACCTTCAATTTGTTTCTCAGAGTCCACAGTCTCTCATGGTTCATCTCCCACTCCAAGTTACCCCAATTCATTTTTCCTTTCCTTCTCCTAATATCTTCCATGTTATTCCTTATGTTCCACAAGTAAGTGAAGCCATATGATAATTGACTCTCTCTGCTTGACTTATCTCACTCAGTATAATCTCCTCCAGTCTCATCCATGTTGATACATAAGTTGGGTGTTCATTCTTTCTGATGGCTTTGTAATATTCCATTGTATATATGGACCACATCTTCTTTATCCATTCATCTGTTGAAGGGCATCTTGGCTCTTTCCACAGTTTGGCGATTGTGGCCATTGCCACTATGAACATTGGGGTGCATATGGCCCTTCTTTTCACTACATCTGTATCTTTGGGATAAATACCCAGTAGTGCAATTGCAGGGTCATGGGGTAGGTCTACTTTTAATTTCTTAAGGAATTTCCACATTGTTTTCCAAAGTGGCTGCAAGTCATATACCTTAATAAAAGGTGAGTTCATAATGCAGTTGGATAGCTTTCATACTGACTCACCTTTTGTAGTGATTTACATGAGGTTACTTCTGTGCCTGTGAAATTGATGTTGATGTTGAAATGTCCACACCAGTCACTCAGCTGCAATCTCTGCCTGTCAGGACGACTGTCCAGCTAAGTGTCTGAGCATGGCAAAGCAAGAGGAAACTAAAGCAAAACAACATAACAAAACCTGCACAATCCTGTTGCTTCATTTATTACCATTCCCCAGCTCTATGAAGACATCAACATGTACTTATAATATCTCGCTTAAGAAGGGATGAAAGATGAAATATGATATTCATCTCTGTGAATTACTAGAAACAGGAAAATGCATGATAAAAATCAATGCAGCCCTTAGACTCATATGGTATATATATAATCAATCTTTTGTAAGGTATTTTGCTGTAAAGAGCATGTTGATATAAGCAATCTGTTTGCCAAGCTGTTCACCTAGAGAATGATAGTTTCAGGCATAGAAAGATGGAGAAATGCTTTTTTCCCAACCACTGCAACTGAGAAACTAAGAACACAAATATATAGAATCTTTCCCTAATTATCATATACTTCTGTTAAAACAATTTTTACTAGAGTTTATCTTTTTTATACTATATACTTTACAAACAAATTGCAGAAGCCAAATTAACTGTGTAATCTTAATAATAATTCACATAGAATTTAAGAGATACAATGTATTTTCAAGTATATTATCAATACTACTTCATTCAGAAAGTAACCTGTTCTGCCTGCAGAAATACTTTCCTAAAATTTCATTTTGTTTAAGTTTAAAAAATATAGGTACTATACCATTAAGTTATCTATTTTAGCTGTGTGAAGTAGAGGACATATTGGCTAAGAATAAAATTTTTATTTAAATGTATAGGATACATAATGTCCCTGAATAATATGTACTTTGTACTCTAAAAATGCCCTACACAATTTTTTATCAATATATGATAATAAACAAAACTAACAGGTACCCACCTCTGATAATTTATGTAAATTGTACTTATGTATCTTCTTCACCATCTTATTAAAAAATGATAAAATAGAATGGCTTAAAATGAATAAAATATATAACAAATATCTGGTCTTAAATCAATTCAAAATGACTTTTTGGTCCTTGGTAAAAGTTGTAACATATCCTATGGAGGAAATAGACTCAGCGAATGCCTTTTATCAATAAACATTTTTAAAAGGTCCTAAATCCAGTGTGTATTCATTAAAGATTTAATTAATAAATATTTAGGAAAATGGATGGACTGGAAAAAAAATCAGATAAAGGAAAGTAATTTGAGAGGCTAGTTGTTAAATCATGCTTTCTAATTCACAGCAATACTTGACCATCTTCATTTCCTTTTTAAAACTTCACTCCTACTAACATATTACTATGTAACCTGTATTTTTTAAAAGATTTTCTTTATTTATTTGACAGAGAAAGAAATCCCCAGTAGGCAGAGAGGCAGGCAGAGAGTGAAGGGGAAGCAGGCTCCCCGCTGAGCAGAGAGCCTGATGTGGGGCTCGATCCCAGAACCCTGGGATCATGACCTGAGCCGAAGGCAGAGGCTTTAACCCACTGAGCCATCCAGGAGCCCCGTGTAATCTATATTAAAGAAATAAAGACTGAATCAAATTAATGATATTAGAGAAATAACCTTGAATCATATATTTACTTCAATAAATAAACATTTATTGACATTTGTTTATATGTCAGGTAAATAAGGTAAATAAACATTTGTTTATATGTCGCCTTGAGTTTTATGAGGGTGAACACATTTACATACATTTGCACGACAGATATTTATTAATTTCTCAATTTCCTTTATGCTTTAGCAGTATTAAGATACTCAAAAAAACTTTTTTGATTCCTATTCTTCTTTGAACTCAATGACCATTTTTTGTTCCTTTGATGAGGTTATTCTCTGAGGTCTCAGTTTGAGAAGGGAAAATGGGGTTTTGTATATGTTTTGGTGAAGTAAGTAACACACTGAAGTAAAAATGTTACAGTGTGGTGGATACATATTTTTCATTCTGAAGGTTGTTCAGTTGCTAGCACCATAATTGTCTGAATCTACAGTTATATTTAAATGTCGTGATAAATGTACCAATACAGCGTAATGGTTACGAGTTCAAGTGTGACTGAATTCAAAATGTTTCAGTACCATTGCCTTTAAACATATATCACTTTCAAAGAATGGAAGAAAATAGTATCTTCCTTAAAGGTATTCATGAGAGGGTGCCTGGGTGGCTCAGTTGGTTCAGCAGCTGGTTCTTGATTTCCACTGAGGTCATGGTCTCAGGGTCCTGGGACGGAGCCCTGCATGGGGCTCCATGCTCAGCAGGAAGTCCACTTGAGATTGTCTCTCTCTCTCTCTCTCTCTCTGCCCCTCTCCACCTCTCTCTTTCTCTCAAATAATAAATACATAAATCTTTTTTTAAAAAAGGTGTTTGTGAAGATTGATACTTTGTGTACTTTGTGTAAGTGCTTAGCATATTGCCTAACATAGCTAGCATTTTGAAAGACTTGTAAATCGCATTATTTTAATCTTTCACTTTGGATTTTTAAAAGAATATAGGTCTATGTGAGAATCAACACCAAAATATTTTCTTTCATAGCACAGAAATACTTTGTTTATAGTTCCCTAAAAAATCTATTTTTGTTATTGTTTTTAGGTTTCAAAGTTTTAAGAAGCCAGATCAATATCAAACTCAACACATAATGCAAATTACAAAATGATGATACTCTAACTGCAATGACCAAAAGTTTTCAGAATGTAATTTTTCCTATGGGCACAATATGTGACTTTTTTTTATTCCACACAACAGCAGTTTTCATTAATGTGAAAATACACAACAAAACTCATGGTTACCTCAAGCTCTTTCTGGCATTTTGATTTAGCTCACTGAATCAATTTTCCACAGAAGCTAACCAACCATGTTATTCTTCAATGTCATATCCTTCAAATCTAAAATAATTCTCAGTATCAAAATAATTAAAATAATTCATTGTTGCTGACAAGGAGAAATATATTACAATTTGGTTCTTAATACAAAATTTCTTCATCTTTTTGGTAAACATATGTAGCCTCAAGTCAAGATAAAATTGTTTTCATTTTAACAAAAAGCAAAAATTCAACTGAATGCATTATAGTTAGGAGGACTATTTAAAGCAGAAAAACAACTGATTAAAGAAAGCAATTTTGGGATGCCTGGGTGGCTCAGTTGGTTAAGCATCTGCTTTCAGCTCAGGTCGTAACCTCATGGTCCTGAGATTGAATCCCGCATCTAGCTCCTTGCTAGATGTTTGCCTAAACTTATTAGGGAATATGTGTCTCCCTCTGTTTCTGTTTCTCCCTCCGCCTGCTCCTCCCCCTGCTTGTGTGCCGCCCCCCCCCCCCGCCAAATAAATAAATAAATAAATAAACCTTAAAGAATACAATCTTATTTTTAAATTGAGAGAAAAGGGAAGAAAATCAGACTGCCTTAAAATTTTCCATACTATAAGCTTCAACTCACTAGTGAGGGTTGAAATAAATTTAGTGTATCTCAACTAGAATATTTTTCACAAATTAAAGTAAAACCAAGTGGAAAAAAAAATGGAAAATATCAGGGAACATCACAATACTGTTTCATGAGACCTTTGTCTCAGTTGTGTGTGTGTGTGTGTGTGTGGTGTGTACTGGAGCATGAGGAAAAATATATTTAATGTGAAACATCAAAAATTTGAAAACAAAACAAAACATCAAAAAACAATAAACTATTTAGCAGTTAAAAATCCTGTTCTACAGAGGGTAACAGAAAAATAAAAACTTGGACATTGGGAACAAGTACTCTATTAATGTCAAATTATGCTATCATTTTTCAAGATAAGCTTTTGAGACATATTTGAGCCACTGAATTTTCAGTTTAGTTTCACTTATAAAATAGAGCATGGAGCAGATTTTTTTTTACTCATTTTAAAGTTTACTTTTTGAAGAAAACAAAACAACTTTAAAATAGTCTTCCAGACCATCATTAGAAAATCCAGTCACTCAATGATTTTGATAATGTGTCTGACTTGACCATCAACGGATAGTGATTATTAAGATAATCAAAATAAAATGTTTTCAAAGCTTCTGTGAATAGAAAGGATTTAAGTTACACATCACCTTCACACATTTAATGGAAATCAAGGTAGTGAAGTCATGCTCATAAAATGAAAGTAAATTGGTAAATACCAGGTGAATCCCAGCACATAGAAAGCAAATAGTTTCTGGGAACAAATTAGAAAAACTTCAAAGTGCAAAATGTTTGCATCCTTTCACAGATAATATGTATGTATATTTAGTCATAATAGAATGCAACATAAAAGTATTATTATTAATAATAACAGGCAATGCAATGTAAAAATAATAATAATGCAACATAAAAATATTTCTTGTACCTGAAATCTCTTTGTTTCTTCCTAAATTTATATTTTGGGAACACAGAAAACTTCACCCACCCAAACTAACCTTTACTACTTTCTTTATGACTTCGATGACAGCTAGAACACTACCACGCAGCCTAACCTACCCCTGATCACCAACTCCAGTCTACGGCCCCTTAGGAAGTTTCTGCTTACTTTCTTTGGCTACTGCCTCATATACCTTTCCAACATCTCTTTCAACATTTCCCTTATTCCTTAAGGTCTAATTTAAATTAATCCTTCTCTGTTTTCTCCCAGAGATCTTTATGTTTCTTTCCATAAAAATTGTGCAATGTACTTACATTTCTCTCCCAATAATAGCTTGTCAGTTCCTTGAGGGCAAATTCACCATAATCATCTTTATCTGGTATAATGCCTTGAACATACTTGATAGTCTCTCTGTGTGTGTGTGTGTGTGTGTGTGTGTGTGTGTGTGTGTGTGTGTGGAGATGAATGAACTGATGGATGAATGAGGAAATGGGTGGGTGAATGAATAAATGAATAATATATGCAAATCTATAGCAATGATTTTAGAATAGGCTATTATCCAATGTTTACCATTAATGCCTTCATTTAGAACAAGTAATTTGAGCCACCTTAACATCTGCCACCCCCTTGAATGATAAATTCCTGCAAGGTGATCCGTCAATTCTTCATCAATAATCTAACCAATACCAGCGTGCTGATAGTGGGGTGCTGGTGTCAATGGATTCCATGTGGTTTACTTATGATATTGACTTTATCTTGACACAGCAACATACATTTCACATTCTGGTGCCTTTTTGCAATAGTCTTAAGCATTGACATGAATAAATCAGGGAGATTCTGACATTCAATTTGGAAATTACCTTAAAAACAGATGTCAAATTTTGTCATAGCAACTAAATGATGGTGCAAAAGTCACTATTATCAAAATAAAGAACAGAAATGCCTGACTTGTTCTCATTCATTTCTAGGAAACTGATTTATAATTGAATCTTTTAGGCTGCATAAGTGTAACTGTTCACTAAGAAAGGATTCAAATAACATTTTAATTATAATGAGAAGTTCCTGGAATATAGGTTTTCCAGTTTTATCTCCATGTACATCTTTCATATGCCCCATATTCCAATAACAGATTAGACACAGTTTATATCTTTGATGCCTTTATGGTGAAATGTTGTCTTTCATTCTTAATTACTTAGCATTCTCATATTCATTTTTCAAAAATTGGTAATAATTTTACAATTTCTCCACATTTTTTTACACTTCCCTTCCTGGTCAAATTAATTGGCCATAATTAATTTGGCCAAAATTTGGCCCAAAGCAATAAATTTTAAAATTACATAATTACATAATTAAATACATTTTAGTTCTGGAAAATCAGTTATTCTTAATTTGCCCTGTATGTATAGAGTCAGAATATACAGTTCTATGTAATTTTCTCCTCTATGGGGAGAAAAAAAAGCAATCTCATTCCTTTCATGAATTAGACTCCAAGTTAAAATAGAAGTAAGAAGAATCACTCTACTCAAGAAAAAAAAATCAACCTTTTACAGAGTCAGAATACAGAGAAAAGATTACTATAGCCTAGGGTATAGATGGTTGGGTTTATCTAATAAATCAGCACTTTTATAATTTGAAGTAGAGAAGAACTTTGAATGGGGTAAGGATTTTTTAAATTAAGTCTTTTAATTATTCTTGAAAGAATAGAAAATGAAAGGTTATATCTCTCTTCACATTACCTTGGAGTGAGATTTTATCAGTTCTCCAAGCTAAGCAGAATCAAATCTGTTCATTAATTTCCTGGGAACTGACCAAAAAAAAAAAGGCTGTCTGTCTGTGTAGGTGGTAGGTGGCAATACAAGTGATAGCAGATACTTTTTTTAATGCTAATTGAGTTTTTACATTTTAGTGAAGGGTTCTGATATACCTGTCTCTAAATGGAAACTATATATTGATTTAAGAATGGCATATTTCTATGTTACCTTTCTGAAATGGCTTAATATAATGTTAATTAACTTAGCTAAATTTCTCCAGCATATTAAGTTGACATTGTTGATTGAAACTTAGTGTTTATGAAATCTTGCAGAACAAGCCCTACTTAAATAGAGGTTTGCTTTGTTTTGTTTTTTTAAAGCAAAAAGACTCATGTACACAAGATATTTTTAGTAATTATCACAGAAAAATTGGCATGCAAAGCTTTCCTAAATGTGAAATTAAAACTGCATCTAGAAGTTCTGAGTAATAGTGAAAAAGTTTGCTTTCCACTATATCTTCTAAAAATATATATATAATGGTGACAGAATAAGTGCTATGTTTATACATGCAAAGCCAAAAGGAAACTTTTTTTCCAGCCTTCTGCATATGGGTTGGGGTCTTGTGACTGGGAATAAGTCAATGCTTTGTAGACCAAAGACATGTAGGCCACTTAGAGGCACAGTCCATCAACTATTCCTGTGAAATGACAGCCCTCTCATCCCCTGCCACAGCAATCCTGGAAGCATGTGCTGCAAGAGATCAAACTACGAGAGGTAGGGGGTTCTAGGTCCCATCAGATTGAGTCTTGAAGAAGTGCATGTTTATTGTGTTAAGCCATTGAGATTTAAAAATGTATTTGTTACCACACCAGAGTCTGGCCAATCTTAACTGATACGGTGTTTATTTTTTATTGTTCTCAAAAGTAGAGTTAAGTTAGGGACTGTATGTTAATTATTAGAATGAAAGAGTAAAAATAAGTTCTAAGGGGTCAGTCTCAAATTTCTAGTAAAGTGATACAAGCATAATTCATAATTCTCCACTTCATGTTTTGGTGTCACGACATAACCCTAAAAAGTATAATTTTTGCAGAAGTATTTGGGAAAACTTCATTTTCAGAAGAACTTCTGCTTCAAACTTCAAGGATCCAATATTTCCTCTAATATGTTTATCTTAGTTGTATTATCTTGTACAATTATGTCCTTTTCATGTTAGATGCAACTCTGTCAGATGTTGCAACACCACAGATATTGCTTGTGATACAAACAGTTTTTCACTATGACCTCCCTTGATTTCATGATTTGCTTCTCAAGTGCTCTTTCTTTTCATCATAACTTAGCTTCACATACCAAGTGAATTGGATTTAGAAAACACCTCATGACAGCAAGAGATATAAATACTTGATTTGATAGTATTCTTATCTGGCAGATAGGAGAGGAGAGTACAGGGAGACTGGGAAACATTTTATAACTGTATTATTCATTAGTAAGTATCTTCTTAATATGAGTGTTTATTCCCTGTACAATCCCATAAATTTTGGAACTCAAATATTAAGAAAATAATGGAAGCATGTACTTATATCCTACAGTAATTTTAATAACATTTTAGAATTCCTCAAAAATGGGTCTTAATATTCATTTCATGTGACCTCCAACCTGCACAAAATATCATGGACTAGCGTCTCCCTGTTCCTCTCCACTAAGCACAACTATACCCCCAGAAACCAAAGAACTTGAAGGATGGGAAAAAGAAGGCACAAGGGCTGGTGGAACAACAGCCCTCTCCTCCATCCACTCCCTCCCAGCCCTTATGACCCTCTCCTTTATCCACCTCCTCCTTAAAAAAATGTTCAAGTGATCCACAGGACTAAGAGAAAAGAGAAAAAAGAAAAAGAAAAATGAGAAGCAGGGAAAACAAATAGAAAACAAATAATTGGGCAGATTTCAGCCTGAACATATCAATAATTACAACACCTAGTGAAATCCATCAGCTCTAAAATAAGAACCTGGTGACATGACGATAACTTCAACTTTCATTGCACAGTATAGACTCACTGATCAGCATATATACTTGACATGCACAGACTCATTTCTACTGATAAATTTGAAGCTAAACATTGTAGTCTAACAATTTCAAGGAATAAACATTGAAGTGTTTAATGCTCTAATCTAAATAATAAATAACTTAGTGTGAAAAGAGTTGGTTAACTTTCCAAATTTGTCTAAGTTCCTCCTGAGCTGACCTCTTCATTGAGATAATTTGTTCCTTGTTTCAAAAGGAGTTTCTGTGAGAATCTCAGTAATGTGACAAGTGTTGAACTGAAGAGGATATTCAGTATGACCTTTCTTTTTGTAGAAAAGAAGAAAATCTTAATATACAGCTTGGGAATAAATATAAATAAAATAAAGCAAGGCAATTAAAACTTAGTAGAAATATCAAACTTCTGTATTCATATTTTAAGTTATATTTATATATAAAACTATATATTTTAACTTACCAATCAATATGCTTATGAGTAATATAATAACAAATCACTTTAAAAAAATTCTCGTTAGTATTCAAGAATCAGAAAAGCAGAGAAAAAGAAGAGGAGGTCTTCAACTTTTGAGGAAAGATATTTTCCTTCCTTAAAATCATGATTATCTTCCCAAACTCATCCCACTCATTTTAATTTTTATCTTGGTGAAAGGCAGAATTCAACCATGAAAGCCAGAAATCTGAAAGTCATGTGAGAAGCCTCTGTCTTTCATTTCCCTCATCTCCTCTATTATTAATTCCTCTGTTTTTCCTCATACATAGTTTTTTTTTTTTTTAAGATTTTTATTTATTTGACACAGAGAGAAACACAGTGAGAGAGGGAACACAAGCATAGGGAATGGTAGCGGGAGAAGCAGGCTTCCTGCTGAGCAGAGAGCCCGATGCGGGGCTCCATCCCAGGACTCCGGGATCATGACCTGGGCCGAAGGCAGACGCTTAACAACTGAGCCACCCAGGCACCCCTCATACATACTTTTATACAGTATGTTTCCTTTTGAGCTCCATAAAAACTATAGTACACACCCATACCTAGATCTTTGATCACTAATGGATTATCTTGTGGTTGGTGCTGTTATATTTAATTCATTATTCTCCCTATTTCTAGAATGGTTCCAAATCCAATCACACCAATCTCTCCCTTAAAATATTTTAATTTTACACTTTCTTTCTTTTTTCCTGGTCAAGCCCAACTGTATTCTATGAACAGTCCTTCATCACAGCATGGCTCTTGTCCACGTCTGCAGATCCCTTATTAAGTCACCCTATCCCCTTTCTGATGCTACCTCCACACAGAAAAATTTATAGCTCCCTAAAGGTACCTCAATCCTTACATCTCTGTTTTTACACCTACGAATCCTACTTCATGGAATGCTCTTACCTGTACCATTCATCTGAATTATTATTATAGCCTCTTTAAATATTTCTTGAATATCATTGATTCTTGAGAAATGTTTCTTGACTCTCTGAATCAACCCCTTTTCTGTGCATCCCTAAGCGACTCTGTCTTGAGAGTCCCTGCTGTATCCATACAGTACTTTGCACACCTCCACTTAGCTCTACTTCTTGCATCAGTCATTCACAGTGCTAAGGATCAATCTTGGCAGTTTCGAAGTAAATCATAATTACAGCAATGTTTATGGAGCAATTTCTCTGAGTCAGATAAGTACTAAGCAATTTGTAAGTGTTATGCCATCTAATCTTTACAGCAACCTTATGAAATACATAATAAATAACTGATTTACCCTCAAGAAAATATCCACCAGGTAGGTATTATTATCTCTATCATATAAATGAGGAAGCTGAAAATTAGGGAGACCAGCATTCAAACCCAGGTTTATCTAAATCCAGGCAGCCAATTCTTCAGCAGTGCCAGTAAAGAAGTATCTTCTGACAGGAATATTTCCTCTTTTATTAGACCTTCTATATTAAACATATCATATACGTACATACATTCACATATACATAGCATCCCCTTTGATAACTACTATTTCACACATTTGATAATTAATAAATGTCTATTGGCCACTACTATGGTACGGTCCAGTGGTCCATTCATAGCATTTCTATTCCCTAACAACCTTGCCTACAGTGAGAAAAATCAGAAATAAGAAAATATGTCCTACTCTAAGATGTTCACTGATAAGTCTCTGACAAAGACTTAAAACCCTGCAAAAGTACTTGAAGCTAGGTGGAGATCCTGGAAAGAAAAAATTTTATATCCTAAATTATAACCCTCTAATCATGGAAAATTGGAGGTCAAAGGGACATGTGGAGCTGAAGGAGAACCTATTCTTCTTTACACCTCACATTAGGAGCAAGCTCATCAGTACTCTGTGTGTTCTCACATAAAACTATACAAAATGTTATAATTCATCTTAAAGCTCCCAAATTCTAGTGAATAAAATTAAACAAAATCGGACCCATTCTGCTATCATTTTTGACTTCTTGGAAAATTTTCTCCCAATTGCAGGTCATAATCCATCACGTTGCAATCTAAAGTTAGTTGATTTTCTGCAAGAAGAAATGGGGATTAGAATTCTCTATATAACAGCTTCTCATATTTGAAAGTACTGATGAGTCTCATCTAAGCTTTCCTCCTTCATCATAACTAATCATAGTCCTGTAGCTCTTATAGATAAGCAATTTATTCAACTATTCAGTTCAGCCTGGACTTAAATCAGGTGGAATGGCACTGAATTTAAAACAGAGTTTTACCTATTTGTTTTAAATTGGTAATTTTCATTCATAGCTGTGCAGGGGAGATGGCTCAGAAACACTGACTTAGAATCCATCTAATTTTTAATCTGTTTATAAATTTTGGCAGGTGAAACAGACAGGGAAAATAAAACCATAGACGGAAAGAAAAACTCCCTGTTCCTATGCAAATGTAGTTATTATCAGTTTTATTACACAGTATAAAATAGTAATGTTATTTTTTATTGTCTTGTTTTATTTTATTTATTTTATTTTATTTATTTTATATTATGAGTTAGAAAAGGTTTACAGGATAATTTAATTCAGTCCTTCATTTTACAGACACAGAAACAATCCCAGAAAGTTTAAATTCAAACTCATAACCAATATATAGGGAAAAAACATAATTAGATCCCAGATGTTCCGTTTCTGCAACCAGTATGCTTTCAAGTCATGCCACTAGGAGGATGTAAAGTAACTGAAAGTATAAAATAGTAATGTTATTAACTAATATTTGTAGAACACAGAAACATTAGAAATTTTTCTCAGAGCACTTTGAAAGATGTACGATAAGAGCTAAGCTGTCTCCCTTATGAGAAAGGTTTTTAGTTGTTCAGTTGTTAATCATGGAGACTAAATACACATCTGTAAGTCAACAATCCAAATTGATATAGGTCTGATCTGATTGTTAGATGATTAATATCCTTATCTGTGCATCATATTTAGAATTTTTTGCATATATAACTGAGAATTGAACTTAGATCAAAAGTTATAATCAATTTACCTTTGAATATGACTCTAATTTGTTACACAATAAAATTTCATGGGGTCACGATGAAATGGGTAAAAATGTCCCCCAGTATAGACGTGTATCCAGAGTCGTAATGCTTGCTTGCAGCAGTGGGAATTTGCATTTCCCTGGCCTCAACTGGCAGGCCTTAGATGGACACCACTTTTTGGAGAAGCAGGTACTACGAAACATGTTCTAAGAAAGCATCAACACATCTGGGTCCAGCCTTCACTGATGAATCTTACACCGACCTGTTTTTATTCAGATTTGCATATCTATCACCAATAAAGAGAACATCATCAATAATGACTGTCCCTGAAGACACTACAACACTGGTGGGAACGTAAATGTCTTGATTCTGCTCAGAAGCTTTTCTGTTTTGTGCATTATATGCTCAAGCTTTCTTGACTTTTCACTGTTTTGATTCTGAAACTGGTTATTCTGTCTTCTTCCCATTGACAAAATACTTGCTGCCAGGTGATGTGAAGAGTAAGCGTCTTATAAAGGAGGACTTTTGATTAATTTAAGGCTAAGCAGAAGGAAAACATGAATGCCTTGTTCTCTAATAAGGTATACTTTCTCCCCCTTTCAAAGGCTTGTAACCCTTCCTTTGTAGGAGTGACACAACGTGGAGTAAACAGTTCATGGTCGGTGTTGGATGACTCTGAAAGTAAAGCCGTAATACTGTTTACTACTAGCAGTGTGGCTTTGTTCAAAATGAAGCTACACCAGGTTTCACTGTTCTCATCTCTGAAATCCAGACAATAATTGTTACACGCCATTATACTTTGTGCTGCTAAATGAGTCAAGGATGATGCCAGTTAAAATATGCCTTAATGTTTTATCATTTAGAATAATTTTATATTTATTGGACTTGTTTTTTAGCCCTCATTAGATGCAAACTTTTATCATATATGACCTTCAGGCATGAATAAAGTGGAAATTTAAGACAGACACACTGATCAAAGAATCTGTGAAACTTGTGGCATCTGAATCCCTTTTGGCTTCAGAATTCATGCGCATCTCGGGGGGCCTGGGTGGCTCAGTGGGTTAAAGCCTCTGCTTTCAGCTCGGGTCATGATCTCAGGGTCCTGGGATCAAGCCCCACATCGGGCTCTCTGCTCAGCAGGGAGCCTGCTTCCCCCTCTCTCTGCCTGCCTCTCTGCCTACTTGTGATTTCTCTCTCTCTGTGTCAAATAAATAAATGAATAATCTTAAAAAAAAAAATTCATGCACATTTGTTATCTTTCACACAATTGAGTCTATGGTCATCCAAAAAGCTGGAAATTCAGTGTTTCTTAACATAATATGTAAAAGAACGGAAATTCGTCTCTGCCCAATTCCTATGCTGGCTACATATGGACAGCCAATCTGCTTTTGATTCCTATTCCAGGAAAGTTGTTTAAAGTTTCTCATTCACCAACTTTCCTTTCCAATATTCATCCCCATTTGATTCCTGGGACTTGAGAGAGGGTGCCACTGTTGTTTCTTAAGTTCCCCGTAAAACTTCTAATGTGGAACCTGAAGTTCTATACCAGCACTCCGGGTAGTCCTGAATGCAGAGGTAACGCCATCCACACCAGGGTGGTCATCTAGCTAACAAAAATCACGAGACATCACGATTGTGAAGCAGATTCAGACAGCAAAGACATTTCACATTAAAATGTGAAAATCAAAGAATGTCTCAGAATCCATGAAACTGCAGTAATTAATACATAGCTCATAGGTTGTACTAAGATGATGAACATATGATTGATGTGCATAAAGTATGCAAGTGCTTCTGTCCCTTACCTCGCTTTCTCACTGACTATACTAACACAGACATCCATATATTATTTTACGTCTTTATAGAGGACCGAGTGTGAGCCACACATCGTTATATCTACTGTATTTTTAATTGAATTGTGTCTCTGTTGGAAAAAAATGAAAACTGTAATTCTAAAGCAATTGTGAAGTAAATTGATTTTAGTTATTTATTGTTTTCTGCAAGAATGACGGATCCCCTCAAATGGTTGAAAGCATCTATAAAGTTCCAGTCCCTCTTCTATCCTCTGATTGAAAGTCACCTGTGAGAAAAATACCTCCTCTGGAGAGACCTTCCATCAAATTACCACTGCTTGCCACATGGTTGAAGCACATGGGATGTGCCTGATCGGGAGATGGCAATTAAACAGAAATAAAAATTACAATTCCTTTACTGTAAGTACAGAGAATACAGACTTAGATGAATGAAGGTGTCCATAGAAAGCATTTTGCCCCATCAGAAGGTCAATTTCCCCCTGGTGTCCCCAATCTCAATTAAGGCAGCCACCTGCTGATGGTACCACGTGTCTGTATGGAGAAACACCACAGGGAAGAGAAGTCTAACCTGGGCCCTCCTCAAGGCAGGATTTCTATGGCCTTGTGTCACTTAACATTCTCAGAACAAAGTGCTTCCTCTAAAATAACTGTGCCGGAGTACCACAATGCTTGCCTTGGTGGCACTTAGCTAATTCTTTTATCATTGGGTAATTAATGTGGGCCAACTACAGCACGCTCCTGGCAAATACAGCAGGCAGAGATGAACATCTCGGACACCCTAACATCTCGTGACAATCCTAAATATGGTTCCCCAGATTCAGTGACCTGACAGCAGCACTGGCTTAGCAAGTCTATCCTGCATTTCCTTTTTCACGTCTTTTACACTTCAGAGATCAGAATACAGACTCATCGGTATTACTACAATAGGTGCTTGAACTCCTCAGAAGGGGAAAAGCATAGCATCAGCTAAACAAATCAATCCCACATCTCTGAACATTCTCCCTTTTCCAGAGGCATTGGATATCTTCATTCATTCATGTTAGGAGCATGGCTTTGCACTAGCAAACATCACTTTGAGCGACATCTAAGAATTTCCATGCTCACTTGGCTCCAAAGAGCTGTAATCAATATTTTCTTATTGATCCTGAAGTTGTTCCCATGTGGATGCAGACAGCCCTCTTTAGGCAGACCTCTTGACACTTTAGCACCACCTTAGAGCACCTCTGATGCATACTCTTTTCTTCCTACTCCAACAGAGAAGTTTATTTTGTTTTGTTTTACTTTTTTGGCCTAACACATCAATCTACTCATCTTCTAAGGATCCCTCATTCTTTTAGGCAGAGAATTGTAATACACAATAAATTTGGCTAATGTCATTAAGTACACGGGGTAATATAAGAGACTGCCAGAGAAACTTAAAAAAAAAATTGTATTATTCAGAAGGGTTTACACAATTTTATATATGTGTATATATCTCTGTGTGTGTGCATATGTGTGTGTATCTGAGTATGTGTATCTGTACATATCTGTAAAGATACCCCTAAGGTATTCCCATAGATTTGTTCATTTTACTGTATATGAATTATTCTATACTTCAGGGACTAAGTGGAATAATTAAAATTTTGTTAAATGATTGTTCAGATTGGTATTTTCACTTTAAGTTCCCTTTATTCCTTTATAACATCTCATTAATTAACTTTTTTCTTTCATTTCAGTATCTTTAGTGTACTCTGTTGAATGTTAAGATGCCAACCATATTTTGAAATCTGAGTTTACAAGCATCTTTTTTCCTCTTTTTTTTTTAATCAACTATTTTTTCATGTAACAGGGAAGTTGTTCCAAACATGCAGGTCCAAGTGTCCCTCTTGCCAGCATCATTTGGGCACAACAATTCAAAAACAAATATCCAACTATGCTCTCAAAAAGAAAAATAAACTTTTCTCCAAAGGAACATCAAAGAATCCCTAAACATAAAACACTCTGGATCCAATGAAAACCCAATAAAAGTAAACAATAACAACCAGAGAGTAAATACTGCTGTGAGTCAAATATAACCCTGAGCATTATTCAGAACCATCTTTTAACACTTCCTGCTCTTGGGCACCACTGTCACTACTGACCTTTGAGCATAGGCAGATTTGATACTAAGTCCTAATCTTTATAAAGGACTGAGTAGATACAAAATTTTGTAACTCAATGCATAGACTGTTTCAACATTTTAAATGAAGCTACATGCAAATTAAGTAATTTAATATGAAGAATCAAACTTTTCAAAATGTCTCACTGAAATTGAAAGTACAACGAGGTTACAATATTGCTAGGTCTCACCTAAAAATTAAGCAATCATTTGTGTGTTTTACTTTTCAAAGGTGTGATTGCAGTTTTGGGTTTTTAGGACATATAGATCTCACATCATGACTTCTCAAGTAAATTCTAGACACATTTGGTCCATTGCACTCTCACCACATAGAAGAAAACATCACTCTCTTCAGTGATGGACAGGGTTGAATAACAATTCTAATTTGTTGAGTGTTGAGTAATAACTTTGGTGTGAAATACAGCCTGACAAAAACCTAAACATGACTACCAGGTACTCACTTTCCTCCTTGGCCCTGAGTGCGGCTGGGGCAGTAATTTATGCTTTTCTGGAAGGGTTTTTGGGTTGTTGGGTTTTGTTTGTTTGTTTTTGTGGCTTGAGCTTAAAGAAAGTAGTTGGTTTTTATTAATTAGTATTCTGAAGACTGATAATAACAGAGACTTGCATTTTCTTTGCATTTCTAAGAGTTCTATGTGGGGCCACCCTGTAGTGTTGTTGATCGTATTTTTCCAAGTGAGAACAAAACAGCTCAGCCTCAGCCTTGACCTAACTTGGGTCAGGGCTCTGCCTTTATATCTTCCCTCTGGATTCCTTTTTTTTTTTTTTTCCATGAGAGCCCAGAAACACAGATATTATTTCATCACACCCTCTGCTCCATCTTTCTAAAATGTTTACTCTGGTGAGGTTTCTCCTGGGCTATGAACTCAGTAGCATAGACCTACATCTGAACATCAGCCCTGACAGAAGACAAGAACATCTGCTCCTTTTCTAACTTATCTTCATACATTAGCAAAACACAGAACATGGAGTTAAATTTTAGATAAATAACAATTTTTTTACACTATACTGCCTAGAGCATATTTATACTAGAAAAATCTTTGTTGTTTTTTCTGAAATTCAAATTTAACTGAGCCACCTGTAGTTTTTTTTCACTTTGCTAAATCTGGCAACTCATCCACATGCAGTGAGCTAAAAAGCAGACTCTAGAATACTAGTTTGAGTATTTCACAAATATTTCACAAATATTCTAAAGGCGAACTTCAACACATTATATATTGACTAATTTCAAGAGCAACAAGCAAACATATGAAGTCATCATGTGGTCTGTGTATTGGAAACCTAGAGCTGCTGTAACAAATAACCACAAACTTGGTGGCTTAAGACAACAGAAATGTATTCTCCCACAGTTCTGGTGGCTCCCAGCCTTCCTTGGTTTGCAGCTTCATTACTCCAATCTCGGTCTCTGTGATCACATTACCTTCTCTTCCATCTGAAAGCTCCCTCTGCCTCCCTCTTATAAGGACACCTATCGTTGCATTTAGGGCCCAGCCAGAAAACTCAGGATAATGTCCCCATTTCAAGATCCTTCACTTCATCACATGTTCGAAGTATTTGCCGAATAAAATAACATTCACAAGTTCCAGAGATTAGGATGTAGACATATTTGGGGGTCATTATTCAATCTACCACAGTGTAAGTGTACAGAATTTTTAAATTTCAGTTGGTTGGAAGTAAAAGTTTACCGTTTTGGAAAGCCAAATCCCACTTTATGGTAGTTGTTAAACTGTAGTTCCAAGGATGGTAATCTATGAGTCAAAACCTTCTGAATCAAAATCTCCATAGATAGAGTCTGGGAATGGACACCGAAGCAAACTCCCCAGGGCTATGTGGGCATACTACACTGGAGGACAAATGCAGAATTCTTTTTTTTTTATGTATAGATTTTATTTTATTTTATTATTTTTTAAAAATTTTTCAGTGTTCCAAGATTCATTGTTCATGCACCACACCCAGTGCTCCATGTAATACGTGCCCTCCTCAATACCCACCACCAGGCTCACCCAATCCCCCACCCACTCCCCTCCAAAACCCTCAGTTTGTTTCTCAGAGTCCATAGTCATGCTTCATCTCCCACTCTGATTTCTCCCAATTCACCCTTCCTTTCCTTCTCCCAATGTCCTCCATGTTTTTCCTAATGTTCCACACATAAGTGAAACCATATGATACTTGACTCTCTCTGCTTGACTTATTTCGCTCCACATAATCTCTTCTAGTCCTGTCCAAGTTGATACAAAAGTTAGGTATTCATCCTTTCTGATGGAGGCATAATATTCTATTGTATATATGGACCATATCTTCTTTATCCATTCATCTGCTGAAGGGCATCTTGGCTCTTTCCACAGTTTGGCAATTGTGGCCATTGCTGCTATGAACACTGGGGTACATATGGCCTTTCCTTTCACTACATCTGTATCTTTGGGGTAAATACCCAGTAGTGCAGTTGCAGGGTCATAGGGTAGCTCTATTTTTACTTTCTTAAGGAATCTTCACATTGTTTTCCAAAGTGGCTGCACCAACTTGCATTCCCACCAACAGTGTAAGAGAGTTCCCCTTGCTGCACATTCTCTCCAACACTTGTTGTTTACTGTCTTGTTGATTTTGGCCATCCTAACTGGTCTAAGGTGGTATCTCAATGTGGTTTTGATTTGAATCTCCCTGATGGCTAAAGATGACGAACATTTTTTTCATGTGTCTGTTAGCCATCTGTATGTCTTCTTTGGAGAAGTGTCTGTTCATGTCTTTTGCCCATTTTTTGATGTGATTATTTATTTTTTGAGTGTTGAGTTTGAGGAGTTCTTTATAGATCTTAGATATCAGACCTTTGTCTGTAGTGTCATTTGCATGTATCTTCTCCCATTCTGTAGGTTGCCTGTTTGTTTGTTGACTGTTTCCTTTGCTGTGCAGACTTTTATCTTGATGAAGTCTCAAAAGTTCATTTTCACTTTTGTTTCCTTTGCCTTTGGAGATATGTCTTGAAAAAAGTTGTGGCTGATGTCGAAGTGGTTACTGCCTATGTTATCCTCTAGGATTCGGTAGATTCCTGCCTCATGTTGAGATATTTAATCTATTTCGAGTTTATCTGACAAATGTACAATTTTTTTTTAAAGATTTTATTTATTTATTTGACAGAGAGAGAGATCACAGGTAGGCAGAGCGGCAGGCAGAGAGAGAGGGAAAAACAGGCTCCCTGTCGAGCAAAGAGCCCGATGTGGGGCTCGATCCCAGGACCCTGAGATCATGACCTGAGCCAAAGGCAGAGGTTTTAACCAACTGAACCACCCAGGTGCCCCTAAATGTACAATTCTTAACAAGTATCGTGAAATGTCCTGTTTCAGTTCCAATCTGGACTCTACTTATTAGATGTGTAATCTCAGTAAATTCACATTAATTCTGCTAGTTTCTATTTTCTCTTATATAATTTTAGTAATAATATCTAAATTATATAGGTTTTGATAAGATTAAGTGAAACAATATAAAGTACTCAGCATAAGGTCTAGTTTGTAGAAAGTGCTCAGTAAATGTTATTTGCTTTATCAGAATAAAAAATTATTGTTCTTATTTGTTCTTACTTACTTAATTATTGTTCTATTATTGTTCTTACTCTGAACTAGTTGTAGCTAAGAAAGGAGAAAAGAAAGCATTCTCCTGAGGGTTCATTTACAGAGTCCAAGTTCCTGACAGTTGAAAATAAATGTATAGCATAAGAGCAGGCCTGTAATTAATGTATTTAAATGCTTCAAAGGTAGAACATATAACAGATATAAAAGGATAATTTTGAAGAACAATTCCTATGGGAAATGCAGTCATTAAATTGCTTCATCTCACAATACTGACTTTTTAAAAGTTTGCAATGAGAAAACATTTTAAATATAATGCTGAAATAGAAAATGTTTCACATCCACTATGCTGTGTTGAAAATATCCTTACATAATAGAACATATTGAATTTATTTAAAAAACAAAAATGAATTTATAAAAAATATTTTTGCTATTCTAAAATCTCAAAAATTAGTGGCAACATAAATTCATATATTTAACAATGCAATCCCTAATGTGTTAAATATATATGGGTTTAGGAAATATGTCAATATATTTCTTTCACTAAATCTCAGTTCAGTGGCTATAAATGTACATGTCTTACTAAGTCTCTTTGTAAAAATAAGATTTTAAAGTAGAGAATCTGTAAGTATTGAAAGGTACATTACATTACATTGATTTCATGATCCCACCCAATTCACACAAATACTGCCAGATAATTTTTGCTGCAGTCCTTTGGGCAATTCAATTACACAATGCAAATGAAGCTGCATATTTCAAACTCAATTACAGATTTCCCAGAAAAATTCATAAAATAACAAACACCTCTGGAAAGCCTATGAGAAAGAGAGAGAGAGAGAGTTAATTTTAAATAAGTTACCATTTATTAAAGTGACCATGTTTACTATATTAGTTAACTTGGGCTGCTATAACAAAACACTACAGACTGTGTGGCTTATACAACAAAAATCTATTTTCTCACACTTCTGGAGGCTGGAAGTCCAAGATCAAGCTGCCAGTAGGTTTGGGTTTCCTAAGGCCTCTCTCTTGCTTATAAACCTCCACCTTCTCTCTGTCTCTTCACATAGCCTTTTGCTCTGTGTACTCACACTCTTGGTGTATCTTCCTCTTCTTATAAGGATACTAGTCCTATTGGATTAGGATCCCACTTCTATGACCTCATTTATTCTTAATTATGTCTTTAAAGGCTTCATATCCAAATATAGTCACATTAGGGGTTAAGACTTCAACTTACAAATCTGGGGGTCGGGCGGGGGAGAAAGACACAATTCAGTATATAACATTTACAAAATAATTATGTTAAAGGATTAAAATCATTCTTTGAAGTGTAATTTCCCTTAGGAATTTACAATAGTGCATGAGTGTAGACAGGGTAATAGGACTTGGAGTGTTGGTCACTACTGTTCACTAAACATTTTTGGCTTTCTGCATTCCGGTTCTGGAATAGAATGGTACGTCTTGGCACCACTGTGGTTGGGAGCAACCATGTGGTTAGTTCTGTCCCATGAGTGGATAACAGAAATTATGCTGTCATTTTTGAGCCAGAGCTTACTGTTGTTGGTATATGCCTTCTTCAAAGTGCTATTCCCCTGCCATATACTCAAGCAATGTTCTAGATAGTGATAGTAAAGATCCAGCTGTATCATGTGGATGATATGGCAAAACCTAACCTAGCCTGCCTGATACAAGAATCAGTATAGGAAGTGAGTGCTAATACAACAGAAACTTAATACGTAACAGAAATGGCACAGGCAACAGATATACAGTTCCTGGAGTGGTTAGAGCAACAGTCATCTATGTTTACAAAATGGAAAAACTTGTCAAAGGCATGTCATGTATACAATTTTGTGTTCCTGATAACTCTAAGTTATTAGCCTGTGGTTAATGCTATTGGCTCTATTTGGTGAGATGGTATGAAGAAAGATATTAACATAGAAATGAATTGTTTGATGTGTAAGCAAAAATGACAGGAGATAATTAGAGTTGAGTATTTGGAGGAGGTATCTGCTTCTCACCTCCAAAGAGTAGAAATTAAAATGGAATATTACTTTTACCCTCATAATAAAAATTTTGCACTGGATTTAAGTGGTGCCCCGTAAATCCTTTCAACTGAACAAAATGGATCAAGGATAAAGGAATAAAGGAGTGGCACCTCCACAACGTCCATGTAGCCACAAACAAGTTGAGAAGAAACATAGAGCAGTGAAACAAAGTGTGATAATTAATATTAAGTGTTAGCTTGGCTAGGCTGTAGTCCTCGTTGATTGGTCAAATATCAGTGTAGATGTTTCTATGAAGGCATTTTTTTTAGATGTGCTTAAAATTTAAATCAGTAGACTTTAAGCCAAATAGATTAATCTCCATAACGTGGATGGGCCTCAGTCAATTACTCGAATTCCTTAAAGGCAAAAGCAGGCTTCCCAAAGAAGAAACAATTCTACCTCAATACTACAACAGAAAAATCATGCCTGAGTTCAGACACAACCTGCATAATCAGCTCTCCCCAGAATTTCCAGCCTGCTGATCTACTCCACAAATTTCAGATTTGCCAGCCCCAAGATCTCATGAATCAACTCTATAAATCTCTCACTCTTTCTGTTTCTCTGGAGAACCAGGCCAATGCACAAAGAAATAGAGCAAATCTAAGAAGTACATTTGAAATGTGACTCTCGATAGAAAGTCACATTCAAATAGTTAAGAAGCCTAGTAGACTCTTAAAAACATCATACCGATAAAGAGATCAAAAATTGGATTAGAAGTCTGTAATCCTATGAAACTGAAAATAGTAATAGTACCCCAGATCCTGGAGGATGATGATAGATAGACATTGAAACCGAAGAGGACACACTGCATAAGCAAGAAACAAAGGTTTGTCCGTTAAAGCCACTGAGATTTAGGGGACTTCTCTTATTAGTACATGACCTAGCTCATCTCTACCAATTCAGGCCTATTTAAGGTTCATGGGAATGAGCATTAGCTTTAACGAGAATCTCTGACTCTATCGTTTCTGGTGAAGTCGGCGGTATACAAAAGGAAACCCAGCTGAACTTCCCCTCTATCTATCCATTCCTGTCAGGAAGTACAGATAGAAAAAATTAGGAATAGAGAGGTCCCCAGGTGGCACAATCAGTAAGCATCAGCTCTTGGTTTGGGCTCAGGTCCCGATCCCAGGGTCATGAAACTGAGCCCCACAGTGGCTCCGTGCTGAGCACGGAGTATGCTTAAGACTATCCCCTCCCTCTGCCCCTTCTTGCAGTCTCTTAAATCAATGAATCAATCAATCTTTGTTAGATAATTAGGACCAGAAATATATGATCAACAGGCACCCAATAGGAAAATACTATTGTTAAGTTAGAATAGGGAAAAGAATAATATTTCTTGAGGACAAGTTAACTCTTACTCTCTTTAATGCCACTATAAGTCCCAAATCTCATCAGCTCCTGCTGTTGTCTCCAAACTCAATGAAAAAAAAAATGAGGCTGAGAAGTGACTTTTGAGGGATTTCTCTCCACCATCCTATTGCCTATAAAGCCCCTTTTCTGTATCTTTCTCTTTTCTTTCACTCTCAAATTAAATGTTTGCACTTTAACTGGAAATTCACCTCCTCAATATTATAAACTGAGCTAAAGGAATAATAACAAATTTGTAACAATGTTAATGGTAATAATTGTAATCTTATTGTATTAGGTGAGCATGTTTTAATTTTCCACCGCATTCAGGAATTTCAGAGTGGGATTAATAGGAAATTTCCTTAAGGTCTTTAACACAAAGTTTTAATAAGAATTTCTATATTCTCAGTCAAGATATATCTATGGTTCTCTAGCCCCAAAGAAGGGACCAAGATAAAAAAATTGTTATAAATTTGAAAAATAAGCAAATTGTGTCATTAATATTTTTGGATGCATGCTGGAGAAATTAATGATGGCTGCCATTTGGTATTCCTGTGCTAAATATATCCTTGAAAAGGAATGGAAGCTTCTAACTTAATATGTCTGATTAATAGTCACGGGTCAATTGCATATTGTCTGCTTCTCAGCTATATGACTTGTTATTTTTGAATAATGATTCATGCCTGGCAACACTGGGAACTTGGCTCTAATTGCTGAGCTCCCAAGTTTAACCCATGCCAACTGATAAAGTAAGGTAATTTTCCAGCTATAACAGATTTATAACCACAGGAAGTAAACGAGCATCTGCCCTTAGCAACCTAGCTATTTATATAAACATTTTCTCATTTAGGATATATAAAATCCTTCTCCCCGGTACTTCTTTGACCTGACACATTATTATCTCCTTGTGAGTTCCTTCATTAACAAGTTAATATACTTTGACATGTGCTCAAGATCAATTTTTCTAAGAAATTTTGTTCTAACAACCCATAACCCACACACTCCATCAGCTGATGATATTGCCTCCAAATTCCAAGAGAATAAAATGAAGTTGTCAAGAGCAAAAACCATTTCATTACCCCCACTCTTCACTTATCTATAAAGCTATAATTATCTGTCCTCAAAATTATATCCTTTCCTAAGTGTCAAATGAAAAAATGTTCTTCTATTCTAGGTGTATTCCTGTACTTGTGTCCTTGATACTTTCCCATGACAATGCCCCCAGAGCTTTATTACCCCCTCACATATAGATCCTTTCTATATGATCTATATCCCTTCATGGTTTACTTGTACCTCCATACAGGCTTCTTCCTACTGCAAAGACATGACAACTACTTGAGCTACAACATTGCAAATTACTAGGAGGTAGAGCAGAATAGAAATGGATAAAAGTTTCATTTAGTTATTTCCAGCAGGAACCATCATAGCTCAGACAGGGGGAGTGTCAATGAAGATGGAGAAAAAGGAATGTGTTCAAGAGACATTATTGTCATTAAATGGGAAGGATTTAGTGGGAGATGACATATATAGGAAAAAAGATTTATGGGGTGCGTTTGGTGTGAGTGCATCCAGGTGATGTTTTTGAAATGGAAAACACCAGGGAAACAAAAGGGTTGGAAGTGAGGTGTTGGGAGAGAAAGCAGAGTTCAGTTTTGCCACTTTATACTTGAGATGCCCACAAGACATCCAAATGAGGGTGGATATACACAGCTGGACCTCAGTAACTTTCTGAGATAGAGACATATATTTGGTGGTCACTAGCACTGGAGGGGCCATATTTAACTCTAAAAAGTGAATGAAGTCACCAGGGAAACAAACACATGGAGAAAAAAAATATATAGTCTAAGAACAAGGTCCAAGGATACTCCAGTATGTATCAATAAAGTAGAAAGAAAAGAGCCTGGACAAAATGATCTAGAAAGGAAGTAGAAAGGCAGGAAAGCATGGTGTCATAAAATGAAGGGAAAGGAGTATTTCATGGATAAAAATATTCAACTGTGAAGTCAAGAAGTTGAGCAATGTGTTCATTGGATATATGACACATTAAGACCTTTAGTTAGCATCCCACATGTAGTTTTCATAGAGTAGAAAGGGCAAGACTGGTTTTGAGTGGGCTCAACAGTGAATAGAAAGTGAGGTATCTATAGTTTGTGTATAAGAGGAGTAACCACAATTTTCCCTAGAGTCCAAGTTGTGTTTGTTTTTAAGGTGAAGTTATAAATAGTATTTCCTTTTGAATTAAGAAATGTTCACATTGTAAGTTGGTGCAGCCACTTTGGAAAACAGTGTGGAGATTCCTCAGAAAATTTAAAATGGAGTTACCTTATGACCCTGCAATTGTACTACTAGTTATTTACCCCAAAGATACACATGTAGTGAAAAGAAGGGTCGCATGTACCCCAGTGTTCATAGCAGCAATGGCCACAATAGCAAAACTGAGAAAGAGGCTAAGATGCTCTTCAACAGATGAAAGGGTAAAGATATGGTCCATGTATACAGTAGAACATTACTCAGTCATCAGAAAGGATGAATAGCCAACTTTTGTATCAACATGGACAGGACTGGAGGAGATTATGCTGAGTGAAATAAGTCAAGCAGAAAGAGTCAATTTTCATATGGTTTCACTTACTTGTGGAGCATAAGGAAAAACATGGAGGACATTAGGAGAAGGAAAGGAAAAATGAATTGAGGGGAAATCAGAGGGGGAGATGATTCATGAGAGACTGTGGACTCTGAGAAACAAACTGAGGGTTTTAGAGGGAAGGGGGATGGGAAGATGAGTGAGCCTGGTGGTGGGTATTAACAAGGGGCACATATTGCATGGAACACTGGGTGTGGTACATAAACAATGAATCTTGGAACACTGAAAAAATTAAACTAAAAAAAGGTTCACATTGTATGGTCACCCTGTGATGAGAATTTAGGGATTGAGATATAAATGGTGTGATTATTAAAGTGGCAGGTAGGGATCTGTGATTATCCAAGAAATAATACATCAACAAATGGCAAATTTTAAGACATATGCCTTTCTGGATAATTAATTTCTCCCCATAGATTTTTAAACATTACAGTGTTTTGTTATACCACAGATTTAATGGGATTCTTCTTGAAACATGCTAAATACTCTTTTTTTTTTTTTTAAAGATTTTATCTATTCGACAGAGAGAAACACAGCGAGAGAGGGAACACAAGCAGAGGGAATGGTAGTGGGAGAAGCAGGCTCCCTGCTGAGCAGAGAGCCTGATGTGGGGCTCGATCCTAGGACCCTGGGATCATGACCTGGGCCGAAGGCAGACGCTTAACGACTGAGCCACCCAGGTGCCCCGCTAAATATTCTCTTACCTTCTAAAATAAAGTACAATGAATGTGATTTAATCTTTCTGGATCATTAGCTTGTGAGAATATGCTGATGTATACTCTAATGCTCTTTAAGGGATACCCTTCAAGTTGGAAGAGATATCAGTCATTCACTAAATGTTATGTGTATGTATTCAGTTATACTTGCATGTGAGTAAAGGAATGGGTACATATGGGTAATTGATGTGGGATAGAAGATATAGGAGACAGGGTATAGAAGAGTGATGAGGGGAATAGTTCATGCAACGTGGAGGAAAAGTTTAATTTCACAGAAGGTAGGGGAAAGGAGAGGGGAAGTATGCTGATGCATGTGAATATTGATATGTATGTGTTAAAAAGTTTATATGTTGGGATAGTGAATAATAGTTATATGCCGATATTGGCTGCGGTCTGTGTGTTTATATGTATGGAATGGGTGTACTAACAGCATGTATGTTGGGATTTAGAATAGTATGTACGTAACTATGAGGCATGTGTACACAAGGATTGGGGGTTGTGTGTGTGTATGTGTGTGTATGTTAGGAAGTGCATATATGCACTGAGATGGATGTTTACCGGTGAGTGTTACATGTGATCTGTGGATACATGTGTCTATGTTAAAGTATGCATGTTAGCATATGTGAGGAATGTATTTGTCTCCATTTACTGTCTTTTTCTTTCTATTAAGTAATTACTTTCTCACTGTAACCAATACGATTGACAGTCCCCTTCTACATCCTTATAAATTTCTGTATCTAATCTTTCTGACAAAGATACCCATGCATGTTAAAATTATATGTACAATGGGAAAATACCCCTTTTAAAAAAGATTTATGTATTTATTTGGGAGAGAGAACATGCATGGGGAAAGGGGGAAGAGCAGAGGGAGAGAAAGAAAATCCCAAGCAGACTCCCTGCTAAGTTGGGGGTGAGATCTGGGGCTCAGTGACTCGGGCTTGATCTCACAACCCTCGATCATACAACTCTGAGACCACAACTTGAGCTGAAACCAAGAGCTAGAAGCTTAACTGACTGGACCACCCGGGAGCCCCAGGGAAATAATTTTTGAATAATGACTTGAGTGGTATTCCTATTCGTGAGCAAAATATGTAAGTTAAGCCAGTTGTGACAAAGAATTTGAGGTTCAGGCAGCTTTCCTTGTTCATTTAAAATTCTGAGCTTGGTTATAGAAAGAGCTTTTGCAAAGCGTTTCTAACAGAAATTGCATAAACAAAATGGTCATCTTTGTAATTTCATGTCTCCAGAGACGATGCACCTTAGAAAATTTTTTTGAAAAACATCTTACAACACATTTAGATTATGGTGAAAATATCATAACAAAGGAAGAACTGGTAAATATAGTTAGACAGCAGTGTCTTGGGGTCTAGAAAAGAATTTAAATTATATTTTAAATTACTTTATTTTTTAAAAGATTGTACTTATTTATTTGTCAGAGAGAGAGAGAGAAAGAGCACAATCAGGGGAAGTGGCAGGAAGAAGAAGGAGGCTGCCCCCTTAGCAAGGAGCCTGATGCTGGCCTCTGATCCCAGGTCGCTGTGATCATGACTTGAGCCGAAGGCAGACCCTTAACCAACTGAGCTACCCAAGCATCCCAAATTTTTCCAACTTTTAACAAAATAATTGTGTTTGAGGATATTTTTCTGACCAGCATTTCCTGACAGGCTACCAGCTAATCTCCCATCTTCTCTATTTTTAGCACAATTTGCAGGTCTTCCTAGATCACTACTATTGATGAAATTAGGGGAATATTTGGCTACAACTTGTGGAACGCATGATCTGCATGTAACTAGCCTTAGTGAGGTTTATAATAAAACCAGATTGAAAATATGCATGTGAGGAAATGAAAGATTTAAGAGCATGAGCTAAATCAAAGAGAGATTTCAGGGTCAATATGAAAATTCCTGACCACTGACAGTGTTCTTCTCTGCTACATAGATAAAAGGATAAAAATTAATCACCTTGAGTGGAGGCTCAAAAGGCAGGAAAGAGCCAACTGGAACAACTTGAGCTGAAGTTGCAAGTTCAGGCAGAGAAATTGTCTGATTCAGGGACCTTGGCCCAATCCATTTTATCTGACAGTTCAGGAAAGATGTGCAGTAACAAAATCACATTAGGGAATAGAGAACAAAGCATCAGAGGAGAACAAACAAGAAACTTGGCTCTCACACCAAGGGCAGAGCTAACAGTAAGACGCTTTCGTTTACTGGATTCAGAGATGGAATAAAAGTATTTTTCCAGTAAGTACTATTGAGGGGTTTGTGGGTGCACATTAATGCCAATCTTTAAGTACTCTGCTGAGATGATTCACCTTTAATTTAGGGTCCGTTTCCAAATTTAAATTCTTGTCTGCACTGCAAAGGACCCCCAATGCCTCTTGAGATATTGGGGGAGAAACTTTTTATAAAGTCAAATCAGAGGAAAGAAATAGGGACTGTTTTTTTTAATATTTAATTTTTTATTTTTGCAAGAGAGAAAGGGGGAGAGCAGGTACAGTGGGCAGGGGCAGAGGGAGAAGCAGACTCCCCAGTGAGCAGGTCCCATATGGGACTCCATCCCAGGACCCTAGGATCATGACCTGACCTGAAAACAGACGATTAACCGACTGAGTAATGCCCTAGGAAATTGCTGGAGAGGTATCACAAATGGCAAAATAACAAACTCTAAATTATTTAGCCGCTGGCTATCCTATGACTGAGCTATGTGGATGTTTCATGACTGCAAAGTAGTCTAGTAGAGAGGAGGCGGCAAACTGAGAGTGGTCGGACACCAGACTGTAATGCCTGAGGTGACTCTTTCCCTCAGGTGCACACTCAGCATCTACACCTACACCTTCTACATTTAGTAGAAGATGTACAAACTTCTGGACTTAAGAACTCCCTACAACCATATTGTCCGTGAAGACAGTGGATACTTCTGAGAGAGAAATAAAGAGCCATGTAAAGAACATAACATGTATTTAGGAAACTTAAAAAAAAAAAAAAACTGAACAATCTATATAGACTTGTGCCAGAGAAAGCAGAAATAATGAAATATAGAATAAGAATTTAATCATTTCAAAGACATGGGGAAAGATATATGTGAATGAAGCCAATATAAGAAGTTATACGTGGCCAAAAAGAAATATTGTGTATGGAAACTAAAATAATCCGAATAAGGAATAAAACAGATAAGCTAAATAGCCAAATGGAAATAGCCAAAGAATGAATTAATAAGTTCGGTTAGATTAAGAAAAAGAAATAGAAGAAACAAAAGTTGGAACTGCAAAAGAAAAATGAATTGTCAACATTTGTTCAAAAGAGAAAAAAAACAAATTAAGGAAATATTTGAAGAAGTGTTGACCAATAATTATTCTGAATAAAAGAAAACTGAAAAGGCTGGTCATGAGCCACACAACATGGTTAAAAAACAAAAAAGCAGAAACAAAACCAAAAACCCCAGAAAGTTTGAGAATTGTCAGGACATCAATTCACAAAGTTGCTAAAGTAGTTCATAAGGAAATTATGAATCAGTCGGGGTTCTCCAGAGGATGGGATCAATAGAATGTGTATGTATAGAGAGAAATACATTTTAGGAAATTGGCTCACACAATTATGGAGGCTGGCAAGTCCAAAATCTGTAGGATGGGCTGGCACTCTGGAGACCCGGAAAACAGCTGATGCTGCAGTTAAAAGCCAAAGGCAGACCACTGCAGAACTCCCTCTAGTTGGGGTTGGGGCATCAAGCCTTTGGGCTACTCAGGCCTTCGACTGATTAGATGACATCCACCCAATTTATGGAGGACAATCTCATTTATTCCAAATCTACCAAATTAAGTGTTAATGTCAATGTCATCCAAAACCACCCCTACAGACACATCCAGCATAATGTCTGAGCACATATCCAGGCAGGAGAATCCAGTCAAGTTGACACATACAATTAATTAACACAGCCTCCAACACCACACACACACCCACACACACACCCACACACACACACACACACACACACACGAGAATTAACTTGCAAATCAGACATTTAAATGGCAAATCAGGATGTTAAAAAAAGAAAGAAATGGTTTGAAAGTGTAAAGGAAAAGAACTTTGAATGTAGTATTTTACAGCCAAATATTTTGTTTTAATTAAAGGGTAAAATAAGAATATTTCCAATCATAAAATTCTCAAAAGTCTGTAATAGGCAAACTTTCTTAGAAATCTTTCTTAGAAAAATGAACTTGGGTCAGGAGAGGAATAAATTCATGAAGATGACATAAGCTAACCGAGTAATAGAGGTATAAGTTACAATGTTGTAAATTACAATGTTTTCTTAAAAATCAGGAAAAAAACATAATGTATACATGTATTAGCCCAACAAAAACATTGCAGATTGGTGCTGCCCAGTAGAAATATAATGTGAGCCACAGATGTGTGCTACATAGGAATTTCAAGTTCTCTAGTAGCCCTATTTAAAAAGTAAAAAGTAAAAAGAAACAGGTGAAATTAATTTTAATAATATATCCCAAAGAGTACACATATCCAGTATTATATTTATCCAAATATTATATATCTAAAATGTTATTATTTTAAGATATAATCAATATATAAATGATTATTATTTAGATCTTTACTTTTTTTTTTTTTTTTTTACTAAATTGGCAATCTGGTTGTGTATTTTACACTTAAATGTCCATTGGGACTAGCCACATCTCAGGTACTTAGTAGCTACGTGTGGTTGGTCACTATCATATTGTACACTGCAGTTCTAGATAATACTGACAGTGATCAGCTTGATGGTGCCTAACGTCCCCCAGCAAATTAGTGGCAGATGCTGAGTGTGGGGCACCAAATAAAGTAGGGTTGGCCTTCATAAATGTCAACAGGTATGACAGAAAGAAATTCCAGCTACAGAAATCTGTTCAATCTCTACCAGAATATATTTTGAGTGAGTACTTTTGGCTACGATCACAATACACTGATGTTTACTTACTTTTGAGCTGCAATATTTTTCTGGATAAAAATGTATTTAATAAAAATGTTACATTAAAATTGGCATAAAATTATGAAATAATTTAAGAGGATATTTTATTATTTACAGCTGTGATTTTCCTGATCCATTAATCCTTATCCCTGAACTCATTTTGCACACGACATGTTGAATGCATAATTAATAGACCAGATATGCATCTAGTAAAAAAATAATAGCTTTAATTTTAAGCTGTCATCACCTAAAAGAAAAACTGCCTTCCTAAATCCTGATGCATCATCATCCTCTGAAAATAAGCACTGCATTTTTTTTTCAGAATGATTCTCCTTCTCACCTAAAGCTCAAAAATATTCACCCACATCTGTGAAAATTCGAAAAATAAAGTGCTTTGGGACTCTAAATTGCCCCTTTACTCAAGCTACTAATACTGCTGTCGCCTTTTTCATGTCAATCACACTTCACAGGCGGCTTTTAGCACCTGCCATTAAATGTCCGGAGTCAAAACCTAGAAAAAACAATGACTAAGTACCTATTTTAGTGAGCTGCATGTGATCAAGGAGTCTGCCTAGTTAGGACTAAGGGATGCAGGGTATAGGGCTGATTTCCTTCATTTCTCAAAAAGACATTTAAAAGTGTGACACAAAACGGAATAAATGTAGCATACAAAGTACCCTCTTTTTCCCTCCTCACCTGACCCTTGGTTACTTTCCCAGAAATTTCCTTGGACATGCCTCTGCCAGTTTCTCTACTTCAAAGGACCTGCAGTTCTCTGAACATCCCTTTCCTGCTCTCACATCCATGGCTCCTACCCTTCATCATGTATGTCCCCTGCCCAAGTCACAAGGGAAACTGTATTTCCTCCACATACCTGTTTTGCCACCTGCCACCCACCACCTGGTAATTAATTGTTATTTACTTCTCTGTCTCTGACACTCATACTCACAGCCCCAACATCTTCAAAGAGTTTGCACTTGAAATCTATTCATATGAGAAGCAATACTTTTTTTTAAAATTCAAAGCATCTCAATACTTTTGCCAAAAAAGTATATGACTTTTGAATCCAAGGTGTATTATAATTCTTTACAAAAGATAATTGCCACTATTAAGTTCTTCAGTTGACAAGACGTTGTCATACAATTGCTGTGTCTCAATAAAAAAGTGAACTCTCCACGATGATGTGCCTAGACCTGCATGTATTAACATTCTGTTCTATTGGCAACCATTGCCTTTAAAGACACTGCTTACTGGAGAACTCATACTTCATTACCTTTAGACCTTCCATCTTGCATTAAAAGCTGTGTGCACAACGGTATCATTAATAATTATGGTTTGAATTACTGCACTTCTATGCATTTAGTCATTTTGGCTTTGTTGCTGCCCCTCTAGGGTGGACTACCAATTTATCTATGTGTGAGTACATGCACTGGGTCTCCCTTTTTATCTGATTTTTGAATCCTGGAAAAAACAATAGCCTTCTTTTCACAATGTTCTTCCTTAAGGGATCTATGCTGACCACCAACACCTATAATCTCTTTCAAAAGAAAAAAATATTAGGAATGGGCTAGAAATGGAGTGAACAGTGATTATGGCCTATCATTTAGCATCAGCATGTGGGATTTAAGTACATTGACCCTTGAACCATGTGGAGGTTAAGGGTGCCAACCCCTTGTACTGTTGAAATCCAGACATAATTTTTGACTTCCCAAACACTTAACTATTACTAGCCTACTGTTGATGGAACACTTACTGATAATACACACAGTCGATGAGATGTATTTTGTATGTTATATGTATTATCTACTATATTCTTATAATGAAAGACAATGTTCTTAAGAAAATCACAAGGAAAAGACATTTAATATACTACCGTAAAAAATCCACATATAAGTGGACCTGAGCTTTTAGGCGTAAACTGTATACTTTTCTGTCTTCAGATGCCTCTATCGGTCTTTTTGCTCGACCAGTAACCTCTCTGTGCAACGTGATCCAATTAATTATGCTGATGGTCACCTAAGGGACTGGAGAGAGCCAGGGAAAAATATATTAAAGATAGATTTTTAAAGAGGCCGATCAGGGAGTCTCAGAGCTGGTCACGTCAGAAGCCGGCAGCCAGGCTAGGAACTGACTCTCCATCTCCTGGCTAATGCCATGACATCTTGTTCATCTTCCACCCCTTCTCCTGAGTAAAGGGAGAAAGTGCCTTTACTCTCTTTAATCACAGGATGGCAAGTACATTTGGTTAATGCTGCCTCTCCTCGTGAGTCGGGGCCATTCTACATAAGTGGAACACACACTGAGGTAAATCTCTCTAGCTTTCTTCAATCTGGATTTACCAGCTATTTGTGTGTTAGGCTGGCTTTTTCCCCATGTCTTAAAAAAAAAAAAAGGTAACCTTATCAATAGAATGCTGATAGTGTGTGAATTATCTTAAATCTCTTTACATGGATTATTTTACTCAATAGACAATGCAGTTTTAGAAATAATGCCAACTATTTTCCATAACATTATCATTAATATAATACATTTCAATATGACTTACTTAGTGACAATTCTCTCAAATGTGTCGGAAAACTGATGTCTTCAAATCAAGATAAATTAAGATCAGAAAGATGAAAGCCTGAAAAAATGATAAACTTTAACTTTTACTGTATTTTTCAGAAAGAATCAGATCTGTTAGTAATTGCATAGTAACACAACTGAATTGCCACAGTAATCAAATGAAATTGATTTTCAGCTAAGAAATAAGTATTGTTATTCTGAGATGAAATTTAAAATAGCTTAAGTGGGTGCGAAATTTACTTTCTCAAACCGGGCACAATTTCTGTAGGTATTCCTGTGAAAGATGCAACAAAAATATGAATGCCTTACTTTAACATATTTTAAGCCTAAGTTAAGTATTACTACATAAGTGGAATCAAAATACATAGAAGTAAAAACACAATTTATCAAGATAGTCTGAGTGCTGACAATTTCATTTTTTCTGTACCTACTCTTCTGTAACTTTTATATTCACTTAAAACCATATTTGAGGGATTCCACATACTTTTGTATTTCTATTAATAATCCTTATCTCTCATATATTAACCAAAGCACTGGTTTCAAAAACCTCTTTGAACCTAATATAAAGAAGACATATCTCTTTCATATCAATATATCTGTAAAATAGATTCATTTCAAATTCTACCTCCAATGTAATGATAGACAACGTAACATGCAAAGAGAATTTTTAAAGTGAACTTCTGTGGAGTATTTAAGGATATGTCAATATAATTCTCACAACAATGATGAAACATCTCTTGAGTTAGGTACTACTATAATTACCTTTCTTGTAAATCATAAAATGAGGCACAAAGAAGTTAAATATTGTACCCAAGATCATACAGCAAGCAAGTAGCCAAGGTATCTTCGGTATACGGCCAATTTAACTCCAGAATCTGTGTTCTTTTGGAATATAAAATTCCATGTGTGTGAGAAAGAAAGTAGGAGCGAGGCACAGAGAGACAAAGAGACATAAAGAGAAGGAAGGAAGGTAGGAGGGAAGGAAGGAAGGAGAGAGGAGGGAAGAAGCAGGAAAGATTTTCTAAGAGACTGCCAGAATTTTATTGTTTAACCTCTATAATGTTGACATGGGATTTTTACTTGTATTACTTCAAAAGGGTACACATGTATTTTATACAGTCTTCTTGTATTGTGTTTTTTATAAGATAAACTAAAATATTTTAAAATACACATAAAAATGTGCTTGGAAAATTGCCATTCCAAACATTCATACTAAAAATACCAAAATGTCTACTCTCTCAGGCATAGAACTTCAATTACTAGGAATGTACTTTCAGGATATTGTAAAAGAAGTTCAAGTTTAAAAATGTAGAATAAAACAATGACAACAAAAAATTCAGATGGCAGTACAGGCAGTGTACCGACAAAACACGTGTGCAGCACTTGATGCCGCTCAAAATGGTGATGATGGCAAAAAGTCAGATGTCTTTCTTTTTCAGGAACAGGGTATTTTGCCTTTTTTAACCCTAAGGATGATGCAGTGAAACAAACCAGTGTTGACTTTGCTTATTCTTCTAGATCTGCAGATGATCATTGTCCAATCCTAGCCATTTTTCCATTTTCAGACATTTTAGTTATACATAATCTCTCTGTCTCTGTCTTTCTCTCCCCCCTCCCCCCAATAAAACAGCTAAATAATTTTGGTAGAATATTCCTAACTTAGAGACTTACAATAGAGTTATAACATTAAAATACAATGTGTCCAATTCTTGCTTTCAGTTCAGGTTATGGTCTCAATGGGGTTGTGAGATTGAGCCCCCTGTTGAGCGCCAAGCTCTGTGGGAAGTCTGCCTGAGATTCTTTCCCTCTCCTTCTACCCCTCCCCCCACTCACACCACATGTGTGTGTTCTCTGTCTCCAAAATAAATACGTAAATCTTTTTAAAAAATTTTCCCATTCCAGTGACCTAGTAAATTTCCAGTGACCAAATGAATCTGGAAGAGATACCAAAATAAATAAACAGAAATGCATATTGAATATCCAGAGAACACATCTGTTACATTTGCTTGGAAATGTCAATCTACTTTCAAAGCATAAGAAGATCAGGGATTGACCTCATAAAATGGCAAAAATATTTGAAGATACTCTAACATGTCTTAAATACAGCCCTGCAGTTTGGAGTCATTGATGTCAAAGGGGTATCTGGATTAAATGGAGCATTTCATAAATACAGAGTCTATAAACAGTAAGTAACAGTGAAGTACACCATGACTAATAAAATCAATCTAATTGTAGTTTGGGCTTTAGACAATACATTATTTTCCCAATTCAATTTCTCAATGGCAATTTTCAGAACTCTCCTAAACATGATTAAAAGTAAGCAAGGTCAAGTAAACTGCAAATGACTAATTCATATCCAGGTTCAGAAAGCAAACCAAATAGAGTTCTTTGTGAGTGAGCAGACCAGCTCAGAGATTAGAAGCACCACTCAGCTGCACAGTACCAGGCAAAATGGGATCCACTGAATCATCATATATGTCTCTATTGCTCTCCAGGGCTATGCTCCAGGGACAACCCGGAGGCAAGAGGAGAAAGGACTCTGAGAACAGTCACACACTGACATCCATTATGACTTCAGCTTCTGTTTAGCAGCCCACACTCCTGCTAGATCAACATCACAGAAAACTGGACTAAACTTAAAAAATTCTGGGTTACTATATAATAAAAAATCATTTAATATGAAAAATATGTCAGTAGTTCCCCAATACAACTATTTCATAAATCCAGTCTTGAGGGTTTCTTAAAACATACACAACAGTTATTATTCCTTGTGAAATAACTTACCTATTTCAAAAGCACTTTTATATTTTAAAAATGAACAAAATTATTTTTTTCAGTATCTCTGTATAGATAGTGTAGAAAATAGGCAATATTTATTCTGGGAAGTGTAAGAATTAATATGGGATCACGATAAATGCAACAAATATGGAAGAGAAAAATGACTGATTTTTCGTAATGAAATTTCAACATACCACAGTTTAAGGGACATTTAATGGAGTCACACAGGAATTTCCAAGGTGACTGCAACTGTCAATCAAGTGCTATCAGAAGCTCAAACTCCAATCTTACTGTTTCTGCCAAATAAGTGGGACCATAAAACCCACTTCATGATGCAGAATATAGCATCTTTCAGAAGGAGCTGAAATGAGGACGCAGACACATAATTCAAATTATTTTGAACTGAGAAAACAGACTATCATTGAGACTGAGCCACATGAAAGAAAACAAAATTCATTTAAGGGAAACACATAGTAAGCAGGAGAAATCTTTCAATGTGAGCCCAAAAAAAGGAAAAGAAAAAAAAATTTAAATCAGACAATGTAATTGGTTATATATTTACACTGAGGTTTAAAAATTACTGAAGACTGGGGGCACCTGGGCGGCTCAATGGGTTAAAGCCTCTGATTTCGGCTCGGGCCATAAAAATTACTGAAGACTAATAAGTAAGACTGATTTCTCTACAATTGCAATAAATGTGAGTGTGTGAAGCAAAAAATAAAAATGTAGGTTAAAGCAGCATATAGACTGAATGATAATAGAGAAATTTTCTTCACTATGTCTAGTTAGAGGTTTTTCATTAATTCCTAATGAACAGAAATTGGAAGTTATGTCAATACCAACATATGAGACATATATACCACATATTATTATATATAATATGTAAACATGTATTAATTCCTATTTATCATAAGTAGAGTGCATAGTACATCATGTAACTAGAATGTTATAAAAACAACTGTATGGATACAATCGAAAATGCTTATTTTGCTCCTTTACATTTGCACATTGGGGCTAATTTCTCCTTTGCCCCTCTGTAAAGACTAAACTCAAGATGTAAAATTCTCCAGTCAGTCTTATAAAATAGAAAATCTTATAGTCATCCAAAATAATGAACACGGTCTCAATTCAGTAATGTGTTCAGTTGCAAGCAATCCCATCTTGGGTTAATAGAATTTCCCCTATTACTAGGACTCTGTAATCTGCAATGTCCTTAATGCAGGAAATTGTATGCCAATACTACCTGGTTAATTAATACCACATCAGCCCCTAGAAATATGACACCTTAAATACGTCTCACCTCTTCATGTGAACTTATTGAAAAGAACCCAATATCATTTCACATAAGTACTCTTTAGGATGTAGCCTATTATCTATCTGGTCCATGTAAAACACATATCTTTTGCCTTAATAAATCATGGACTGTAGGTCAATACCAGTGTTGTCACCAGGGGACATACACTGAGTTCTTATTTTCCCCACCAAACATTTCTCACTAAGTTTGAAGTGAGACAGGGACCTCAATCTCCACTCTTCTTATTCCCTATAGAGATTTCTTATGTCTGATATAGTGACTTTTTAAATATTAATTAACTGATACAGTGTTTTAAATATAGATAGATGATAAATGATAGATATAAATAGATATAAAATATAAAGTTGTCTCATTTTTTTTTAAGTCTTCTCATTTTAGAATAGAGGCAAGACAAAGATGACTCTCTATAGCATCATCTGGTTGTCCCCTCCAGCTCCATTCCCAAAGTCATTCAAAAATTGTGCTACGAGGTAGATGAATGCCACTAGGAGGATAGTATAATCAATCAGTTTAGGTTGGACTTACTATCAGGTATCTTTCCAAAATCAAAGACTAAACTCAATTATACAAACTGAACTGAGATTCTAAAGCTTACCAGCTGGCTAGAATGCCATGTTGGAGACAGTCAACCTGCCCCTCCCCAACTGATGTGGGTCTTCCTCGAGGGCATCAACAGTTGTGAACAATACTTTATTTCCAGGAATATTATGTGCACTCTTAAGACTACATCTTGTGCGGAAGCCAGTCATTATCTTCTCTCTTCCCCCAAACATGGTGGCTTGCACTACAGGGATGGTCATAGAAATACCAATACATCATGTATGACTCAGTTTACTGTGGAACTCTATAAAAAATGAGGTTAACCTTGTTTACTGAAGAAAGATTCCCAAAGCTGTAACTAACTCATATTTTACTATGACTTACATTTATCCAGTGGGCATTTATCCCTAAAATAGTAGTTCTCTAGTTAGGAAGGATATTATTGCATTTGTCCCTGATGTTATGTGACATTGTGAATTATACCATCTTAACCTTGGGAGGTAATCAGACCATCCACAATTCAATGGTCAGGATGGTTATGAACGATAGAATTGCCCTAAATTTGTTCTAGCTGGTCAAAGTGGAGTCTGTGCAATACTCTAATATTTCCTACGATGCTTGGATTAATATCTCAGTCCAAGCAGAAATGTCAGTTACTTAAGAAGAAAGCTTCCTGTATTTCTAAGATAGACCCTGATAGGATTTTCAAAGTTAGGTCTGGGATCCTGGGAGACACAGAGACAAATTAGGTCAATCCTGCAAGTTAGCCTCATCATAATATTTGAGGTCATACTGGTAACAGTCCTAAATAAAGTCTGTCAGAGATGAATCGAACAGATGTGCTTTCAGTTTCTGTTGGTCATATTTATCAGTAGTAGGCATAGTAGTGTACCTAAAAGTCTTCAGAAGTTAATATAGACACAATTCCAAAGAGGTCCACATCGTAATTAAAACGGCAAAAAGTAATGATAAAGAGAAAATTTTAGAATTAGCAAGAGAAAAAAAAACAGTTACATACGAGGCAAATCCAATAAAGCTATCAGGTGATTTTTCAGCAGAAACTTTGCAGGCCAGAAAGGAATGCCATGATACATTCAAAATGCTGAAAGAAAAAAACCCTGCAACCAAGAATACTCTACACAGCAAAGCCAGTATAGCTGGAGCGGTAAAGAGTTTCTTAGGCAAAAATGTTGAAGGAATTCATGACCACTAAACCAGCCCTACAAGAAATGATAAAGAGGACTCTTGAAGTGGAAAGACAAGACCATAATCCCTCTCTGGCAGTATGTGTGCAAGCATCCATCTGGGCAGATCTGCAGTATCCCCATGGGACTTGGCAATAAGGGGAATTGGTGCAAATGTGCAGATGCTCATGCATCTTGCTGTGTTGTAATAGAGTTCTTCATCTCTGACCCAGGAGTCTCATGTCTTTTTCCAGGATCTATAAAAGTATGGCAGACTAACTTGTTAGTTTACAGGTAGAGTCAAATCTTCATCGTACTTGGTAAACATACAGCCCAGAACTAATTTTAGTATTACCAAGTAATATTTTGAATATACAAAAATATGTACAATGTACATTAATTTTACTAAATTTTAGCTGCTTAAAGAACAATAAAGTCAGTTTTCCCATTATATAGAATACTAAAAGGCATATGAAAAATATTTCAGTCATTTTCTGAGTTTCTATCATTTTTAACTTAAAAATCCAAGTTAATGCAAGGTAATTGAATCTCTACATATTTATAAGTACTAGAAATACCCTTGAGTTAGGCTGCTTTGAGACCTCATCAGAGAAGACACAGACATCTAACCATGGTCTTAAAAGGTGTCTCACATTGATAACATGGATTATGGAATGAGGTAAATCTAGCTAGGAGAATATTATAAGCAAAGTTATGGAAAAAGAAATCTGTAAAGGAAAAAAATGAGACATCTATTCCCAGAAAAGATAATAACTTGAGTTGGAGTGAACAAGAGAAAGCAAAATAGAGTCAATTATTTTGTATGGCATAGACTTTAATATCCAATGAAATTATTATCTCAAAATTATTGAACAATTTTCTTATTTATATTCTATTACTTGAATAGTATATTCTATTACTATTACCTGAATTCTATTACTTCTCTAGAACTAAAAAGGTTACACAAGACTCACACTCACAAAATGCACTGCTTTTCCCACAAGTGTTTGTCAGCATAGATCCAAGAGGAATTTATAGCCTCTGATGAATCTGAAACCATTTTATTAATACGGAACACCTGAGTTAACAATTCGCATTGTGTGAAAGATTTTCATCTCCCAGTGCCAGCATTGTTTCTTCCAAGTGATTCCAAACATTAAGGGGGAGAGCAAACAAAGGCTTTGAATTTCTTGATGTTTTTACATAAAAGATACACATTATTGCCATTCTGGTTCAGCAATCCCAAGCATTTTTTAAAAGAATCTGGAGACTCCATTTTCATGTTGATTTTCAGAAGCTGTAGTTCTAAACTGAACAGGTGGTGTATTCCCCTGTGCCAGAACTGGACAGATGGATCACTCCTCACTGTTGTTGGTCATTAATGGTGAGCAGCTGCCTCTCGCCAGAAAAGTGAAACAGCACATGAGTCATCAACCTTATTTTAATGTATTTCTGCAAACAATGACTCAACCACTTCATTTTAATGGACTTGTTCAAATATTTTCCCCCTTCCATTACACACCACAACTGGAGTAATAAAAATGATTGATTATATATACATATAAGTTTTACTTTTCTCCTTTAATATATATTTCTACCTTGTAAGAAGGAAGCTATCTCCTTCTTGGTGGATTTTGAGGCATACTAGCAATCCTGGCTTCCCCAAAATATTGTGTTTTTTGCATTTGTTTTTTGTTTTTTGTTTTTCCAAAATATTTTTTATTAGCACACTACAGTTCCTAAAATGTCCACATGTGTATTTATTCCTTCAGGTTCTAGATAATTTCACTGTAAGCATCTTTGCCAGAAACATTTTTGCCATATAACTAGTTGGACATAAAGCAATTTTGCCCTAAAAGATAAAGGCATGAAAAATAAAAGAGGGACATTCATTTAAAATGGTATAATGAAACTTAAAAAATGAATAACAAAATTAAAGACTATTGTAAAATACAAAAATTTGAATACATTTATATATGTTTTGAATCAAAGCAAACTGCACAAATAACTGATCTTATTTTGTGGATTGCACTTAAGCACTTGTCTTCAAAGTCTTCCATTTATAGGATTCTACATTTTTTGTTTTTTCCTTCCTTCCTTCCTTCCTTCCTTCCTTCCTTCCTTCCTTCCTTCCTTCCTTCCTCCTTTCCTTTCCTTTCCTTTCCTTTCCTTTCCTTTCCTTTCCTTTCCTTTCCTTTCCTTTCCTTCCCTTCCCTTCCCTTCCCTTCCCTTTCCCTTTCCCTTTCCCTTTCCCTTTCCCTTTCCCTTTCCCTTCTGCTTCCCCGCTTCCCCTCTTCCTTACCCTTTCCTTTCCTTTCTTTCTTTTATGCTTGTTCATTTTTCTTCTTATTTAGCATCCAATTTTTTCTTTTTTTTTCTTGCTAAAATTTTTGCCTTCATGAAGAGAGGTATCAGGTTTCAAATACTAGGATGCATGTTTGTAAACCAAGCTTTATATTGCATTGTGAAACTTTTTACACTGTTATTTGTACTGGGCATATTGTCTGTTGATAGATATTTCAAAGTTCTTTGAGATAGATATCAACTGTGCACCACTACATAGACCTATATGAGACTAATATTTATATAATATAAAAATGGAAGCACTGTCAATGGGGAAATGCAATAAAACTGTCAACCAGTTGATGAAATCAACAAATGTAGCACATACTACAGTGGTGCTGGTAATGGGAAGATGGGATAGTCTGGGAAACTGTATACTCCATATCAGTAGGAATCATATGAGGAAATTCAGCTCTAGTGCCTAAGGGAATGCCTGTGCCTAGTAAGTATATGATCATTTTTGAACAGATGAATATACAATGATGAGGGCATGAGAGACAAAACCAAAGAGGGAGGACAAGACAAAGAAAGAATAACTACCTAATATTAATTTTGGTCTGCCCTAGTTTTTTCCTAATGGGCTAAAAAATGCTTTAACAACAAAGCTAAACAATGGTTCTAAATATATTAAAATGTCTTCTTTCTTTATGGCCACAAGCAATTTGTACTGAACAAAACTGGTATCAGTTGAATGAATGAATGAATGAATGAATGAGAAAAAAACTGGAAAATGCAAGGAAAGAGTAATTCTATAAAAGTTCTGTAGCTTTGGAATCTATCTAAGAGCAGTGTCTTTTATCTGTTTAAATGATCCAATTATTTCACTTCTCAAAATGGATATTTGCCATATATGGAGCAAGAAATCAATCTATGAATTAGCTATCAGAAAGAAGGAAGGTGTTGAAAGGAAAATAAAAAGGAAATGGAGTCTGATAGCAGTCCTGAGATCTTGGGCAAGATGTTAAAAACTTTTGTGATTGTGTTTTTCAGTCTGCCAATTTTTCAATACAACACAAAAATAATGCAGCATTTTGTAGTGTGTTACATGTGATAAAAAGGAACAACAGCATACTAAAAATGAAAGTAATATCATTTTGCTTTTCACAGCTAGGACATAATTTTTATAGGTATTTTTTTCTACTCTGCCAATTCTAGTCAATGAAAGTAATTGGATTAGATTAATTTCTTAACTATTTTCTTCAAATGAGTGAAGAAAGGTTGAGCTTGATTGTTATCTGGTAAGATTCTCATAGGCCTGGGGCCTTCAAGCAGCTAAATTCTCTTCTGATTGCTAACAAGGTAGTTTTACACACACACACACACACACACACACACACACACAGAAAAACAAAGAGAATTGGATATAATAGGTTTCAGAAAAGAAGAAAATGAGGGAGAAGACAATAAAATTTTATATTTTTCTTGAAAAGTATCTCACCTTTTCTAAAAAACTAGGTCATTTGCATTGGCAATTACATATTTTTAAAGTGATTCACTATGTACTGACAGGACCAAGGATATAAACTTGGAGATTAAATAGAGTGATTCCAAGTTCTCTTTTCTAGAGTTGATGGACACAACTTAAGGCCAGCGACTTTGATGGGTTTTCTCCATAATCATGAAAGTTGTGTAGTAGGACTGTTAGTATTTTTCAATATGCTAAAGACTGTCAATTAGTATTGTGCTAAGTCTCAAAAGTCTTGCCAAGTAGACCCCTTTTGACTAGAACTTAGACACAGAAAGTTAAAAAAATCTTATCCAAGCTCACATGAATAAATAATAAAATTTGACTCAATGTGGTTTATTAAAACTAGAACACAAAGGGAAGATGGCATTTGCAAATAGGAGAGCAGCAATCAATAAATTGAAGAGGGCATCACCAAGCAACTTTAAGATGAAGGAAGGCAAAAGAAGTGGGTTGGATTTTGTTCAGTGGAAAATGATTACAGAAACAACAGCTAAGAAAACTTGCCTCAAGGTTCCTTCCAGAGCTCCAAGGTAAAGTTATTTCTTTGCTGACACAGATAAATGACCAGGCTGTTTCCAAGACTGAAAAGGATTTGCTTTTGTAGTCTAGTCAGCAGTGCATGTCCTTCTTTTAGAATAACATCTAGCTCGCTGGTGGTGAAAAACTGATGTGCATCTCCTCTGAGTCCACTCAGGTGTGAGGACTGGAAGGTACATCAAAGCCCGGGTCTCACGCAGCCCTCTGGCTTCCACAAACTGCTGAATTTGTGTGGAGTAGTTGGTGCGATGCTCAGAACTAAACACTGTCCTGCTCTGTTTAACAGGATAAGTCTAAAGTTGACAAAATGGGACCATGTTTCTCGAATTGTGAATCCCTTGAGATTCTGAAAGAAATTAAAAACTCCTACAAAGATTGAAATTTGCTCAGAAATCATGGCCTACTCTTAGATATGTGAACTATGGACCAAGAAGGAAGATACTTGTCTTTACTTGAGGGTAACACTTTAAGGAACTTTCTGTCATGTGGGCAGAGTCAACTGCTTCCCTTCTCCATATGTAGGAAAACCACAGAGAATGGAGAACTCTTGGAACATGGAAGTCATTTTTGGTCCTGCAACTGATGATCTAAATTACTTCCTTATTTTACAACTGGTTTCTTCCTAGTCCTCTACCTTGAAACTTGCAGGCAAAAATTCTAATTGAATCTTTTATCTAATCTCCTGTGTTTGTCTTGTAATGCTGACATTTTCCTCCTCAATTCTGCCTTCTGCTCTAACTTAGATGACCTCAAGCTGAGTCTAACCCTATGAGACTACTCCTCTTGAGTCTCTGGAACTCTAATATGGCAACACGGTAGGGCTGAAGCATGTGAGATGACTTACATAATAATTATGAGAATAAAAAATAACTGTTACAAAAAATATATGACAGGAACTGTTCTAAGGACTTTACATACATTTTTATATGCAATTTTTTTTAAAAAACTTAGAGCTATTTGAGATAGATTCTATTATGTTGCTCAATTTATACATGTTAAAACTGAGACAAAGGAATAAATAACTTTTTCAAGGATACACATCAGGTAAGTGGCAGAGCCAAGATCCTAACAGTACAAACTAATATATAATACAATGAATAAGGTCCTAGAATTCACAGATGGGAAAGAAAATTGATTCAGCTACAAATTTAGACAGAAATGGTTAAGCAACATAAATCCATTCAGGGAATTTAGTGGAATGACATAACAAAAACTCTGCTTAATGAAAAATAATCCAACAACTGTGGAAAGAATAATTTAGACAAGGAAAAAAATTAATTCATGAGTGTATGGTAGGACTTGAAAGAGCACAGCTGGAAGAAAAATGCAAAGGATCAAATTCATGAGGTGTTACTCTATGAAGAAAACAAATGGAATCTACAAATATTAGTGAGTGAGGAGCAAAGTTAAGATGCCTTCTATTTCTTCTTCTTATCTGATAGCTATGCCTAGGACTTCCAGCACTATGTTTTAAAAAAGTGGTAGGAGTAAACATCTTTGTTCGTCCCTGATATTAGAGAAAAAGCTCTCAGTTTTTCACTATTGACTTTGATTTCTCTTTCCTTGTAGAAATTCAGGAAGTTTTCAGCTATCATTTCTTGAAATAAATTTTCTGCCCCTTTTTCTCTTTCTGAGATCCTTCTGGGATCCCTATAATGTGAATGTTATTAAGCTTGATGGTATCCCTGAGTTCCCTTAATTTATTTTCATTTATTATTACTTTTCTCTCTCCTGTTCAGCTTGATTGCTCTATACTGCAGATGCCTGATCCATCCCTCTGCTTCCGCTAGTCTACTATTTATTCCATCTGGTGTATATTTAATTTCAGTTATTAAGTTCTTCATCTCTCATTGGTTCTTTTTTGTTTTCTCTCTCTCTGTTGAGAGTCTCAGTGAGGTCCTCCACTCTTTTCTCAAGTTCAGTTAGTATCTTTATGACCATTACCATTAAATTCTCTATCAGACGTATTACTTAGCTCTTTTTCATTTAGCTCTCTTCCTGTGATTTTGTCTTATTCTTTCATTTGGGACATATTCCTCTCTCTCCTCATTTTTACTAATTCCTTGTGTCTGTTTATATGTATTAGGAAAGACAGCTATGTCTCTTGCTCTTGAAAGTAATGGCTTTATAAAGAAGAGGTTCTATAGTGCCCTACAGTGCAATGTCCCTGTTCACGAGAATTTGGCACTTCAGTGTTGTCTCCTATGTGTGTTGCATGCACCCTACTGTGGCTGAGTCACTTTTGCCTTCAGTCCAGTTATCAGCAATTGTTCTCCTTGCCTGATGTGGGCAAGGTGTGGTCCCTGTGTTGTTAGTGGGCCAATCTGGGGCTGCCTTGGGCTTGAATTGAGTCAGACCAGGAATTTGCCAGAAAGCCCCAAACTATAGGGCACTCTCCAGTGTTGTTCCTGAGAAGCCTTCATTGGTGGGCAGCACCTGCAATCAGACCAACTTTCTGCTCCCAGCCTTCTGCTGGAGCCACAGTTGGATTGGTGCATGTGCTATATTCCCTTCTCTCCAGGGCAGGAGTCACTTTGGAGTGGTTCTGGCCCTTGTCAGGGCTGCTTACACAGAGCCATGCCTGTGGAGCTCCTTCGGATGGACTCCTGCCGAGGGCAGGTCCACAGGAGAATATGAGGGCAGAGCATGTGGTATTAGCAAAATTTGTGCAGTTTGCTGTGGGAGGAGACCTGGAGCCACTTTAGAGAACTCCTGCAGCTGGGCTTGAAGGGGCCAATCTGCAAGAAAGTGCAGGACAGGACCTGCAGCTGCCTGGGGAAACTGCCCAGGCTGGGATGGAGTGGGTGAGTCTGCAGAATAAAGGAGTGGAACGTGAGATGTCAGCAAGATCTGTGCAGGTCCACTGTAGGAAGGGAACTACAGCCTCCTGGGAAAACGCCTGCCACGGTTGGCTGGGTTGGAGGGTGCAGATCCACAGAAGGGCACAGCAGCAAGGTCTGCTGTCAGCAAGCTAGGTAGAGAGTATTCCCACTGAGACATGTGTCCATGTGATGGGGTTTTGGGATCTAGGTGAGGTTAGGTGGGGTGAGGTGTGGAGCCGACGACCAAGAAAGAATTCTTGAGCCATCTTTGGTGCAAAATGGTGGTTTATTAAAGCACAGGACAGGACCCATGGGCAGAAAGAACTCCTTCCCTGGGGTTGTTAGGGGTGGCTGATTCTATACTTGGGAGTTGGGGGAGGTAAGGAAAGGAGGTTTTCAAAAGGATTTTCACATGTTAAAGAAGACTCACAGAATACTAGAGGCCTTGCCAATGTCAAGCTAAGGTTGTTTTTCCCTCTGGCAAGGCATTAAAATTGAGATAGTTGGGAGCTTCCTGGAGGATTACACTCTGCCTGCTTCAAGTATCTGTCAATGGCTGCAGGTCATAAGGACAGTTTATTGTAACTACATTTCCTTCTGGAAGTGAGGTTATTGATAGAAATGCTCTGCTCTTCTAGATTGCTGAAACATTTGTAAACTGACGGATACTCATGTCTTGCAGGATTATGATCTCTATAAGTTAACCATTTGTTTTTCCTTTCCTTAGCTTTAGTGCCCTAAAGGAGTCCGTGAGGAATGTCACATATGTTGCCTTCTGTTCCTTCATCATGTGTGTCTAGGCTGAGGTGGGGGAGGGAAACAGTGCCCATCAGCTCTTTTGTTCTTGGAGAAATCTCCCAAAGATCCCTGCCCCTCCAGCACTTGCTCTGAGGTTAGTAAACAAATCTCCTTCCTGTTTACCCCAAGTGTTTTTCAAGTGGCGATTTCTAAGCTGTTATCTCTATAAGGCCCTTTGTTGTACAGACTCTTTAAGGATGGGTTCTCAGTTTCCTATTGTCCTCAGCTCTCCCAGAGTGGAGCCCTGCTGAGTTTTAAAGTTCCAGGTGTTAAGCTCCACTGATTTTAAGACTTTGTTAAATTAGGTCCCTCTAGTTTTCAAATCCAAATGTTATCGGAAATCATATTCCCATCATATTCCCAGTGGGTCCCCCATGCCTCTGGGGCCTGGTGTGGCATTCTGTCCTCACCTCTCTGCCCTGCAGCCTCCCTCCTAACTCCAGACAGTGAGGATCAGTTTGGCTCCCAACCACATCTCCACTCTTCCTACCCTTTTCCATGTGGCCACTTCTCCACATTTAGTTGTGTTAGTCTGTTCTGCCAGTCATTTTCTGGGTTATTTACACTGATGTGGGTATTATCTGGGTGTATTTATGGGACAAGATGAACTTCCCCCTGCTCCACCATCTTCCCCAGAAGTACCCTCTGGAAATGCACCTTTTTAAAATCTGTATTTATTCAAATGTATTTATTAAAATGAAAATTTATTTGGGTACAGTTGACAGACAATGTTGCCTTAGTTTCCAGTGTACAACGTAGTGACTCAGTTTCTGGATGCATTACGCTATGTTCACAAGTGTAGCTATCATCTGTTACCACACAACATCTTACAATATCATTGACAGAGTCAGTGAAGATAGAATTTTAGTTTGGAGTTAGTACGAGCAAAGGAATTAAAATGGAGCTTTAATTGGGATTGCAGGGCAAACGAAGGGATACAGACAGTGGAGAATGCTCCAACTGGAGTCGAGATATGAAAACGTTATACGGTTGATCTCTAAAGGTCTTCCTTCTTTTTAAATTAGAAATTTAAAAATTGACAGATGTTTAATATTTAAAAATTGACTTTCATTCAGATTATACTGAATCTGATAGTGCTTTCTCTTAAAAAGTTAATCCTGTTAAAATAGATAATATTTCAGTCTAATATGAGAATATTTTTTTCCTCATTTACTCACTTCTACAGAAAAAAAATCAAGATTTTATTATTAAAATTTAACAAGGCGTTATAAACACTTGAGCATATGATAATGTAATAATCTGTGTATATTTTATTTCAAGTAATTTTATGAATTTTCACTTTCAGCTAATTTAAAAACTGTCAAAATGATATCAAACTGTTGAAATATTTTTAGAAACCTTATCGGCCATATTTATACCCCCTGTGATCTCAAAGTATGTACCACATCAAAAGGATAGATGTCCAGAGCTTTAATTAGACCCTTTGAGAAAAACTTACATTTCTAGCAGTGATAAATGTAAATAGTTATACATACAGTTTTGAAGCTGCACCACATATACAACTTTTCTATGAAGAGAAAATCTAATTACATAAGTAGATAGCATAAGTTTAGAAAAGTTTGCTGTATTCTAGCTTAATTTGACCTAAAGATCGCTAGTTCCATGAAACCTGTAGTTTGTATCATGTTCTACATACTGATCTCATTATATTGTAGAGCAGCAGTGAAACCAAGAGACATGTATTAACTCCCATCACATACATTCTGGCTTAGTCTTTTTCCTAGGGCATGACCTTTGAGACCTACTCAAAATTCAGAACTGAAAAGACCTAGTTACTTGAAATAAGTTACAGATCTGGTATTGTTCCCTAGGGTATATGGATGACAGTTTAATAAGTGTTTTTGAAATGAAATATAAGCTAAATTAAAGAATTTCTATCTTAACATCAATTTAGAGGATTTTTCTGCAATTATTTCACTCATCCTCCTTTTCTGTAACTCCTGCCTTATCCCCATCAAATGGAGCAGTTGTTGACACCACACTTCAGACTACAGACTTCCAGGATGAATGCATTCATCCTGGCTCCTACCTTACAGAACTCACAGTTTAGAAGGGTGGTCCAAAAACCCTGTTCTCACATCATCTCGTTCTGTAAAATCGGCTGAGATGTTTAACTACTAAAAATGTATTGACAGTCTTTTCAAGCTAGCAGAAAATTAAGTTGATTGGCCAAGTTTAAGTCGCGCTCTGACATACTTTTCTTGAACCTCTGGCACATGTTAATACTTATCTGCTTGCTAGCAAAAGCTAGATGATAATTTACTAAAGTCACTGCATATACCTATTAACATTTCTGGTCTGTGATTTGGATTAATTAAATATTTGTCAAATAAACAAGTGGCAAAAGTTCAAAGAATCATATTCAGTTGGACTTTTTTAAAGATTATTATTAAAAAAAAGATTATTATTAAATGAGCCCACATGTCTCTGGTACATTCCATATATTTATTCAATAAACATATTCTTAGCACAGTGTTCAGAACTGGGGATTTGACAGACCATGGCCTCCTGAAGTTTATAATCTAGTGCAGGGCTTCTTAAATTGTAATGTATATGTAATCACAGAGGTATTGTTAAAATGTAGACTGATTCAGTTGAACCCAATATTCTGCTTTTCTAACAAGATCCCAGGTGATGCTGATGATGTGATATGCATGGGCCACACATTAAGTAGAAAAGGTCTAGTAGATGAGACTGGCACTAATCATAGAACTAAATAAACAAAATGTCAAATTAAAATTATGACAACATGTTCTACAGCAAACCATGTAATTGGAAATTTATCCAAAGAGGGAAAAACAGGGAAGTTATCATCAAGGAAGTGAAAAAATGAGTTGCTACCTGGGAGACAGAAGCTGTCTCAGAAAAAAGACAAAGGGAACAGGGTCCACAGAGAGAAGAGAGACAAAAAACAAACAAAACAAAACAAAACAAAACAAAAAAACTCAGGCTGCGCAGCAACAGGACAATCACAAACGTCTGCCTAACACAACCACACATACTCAGATTAGTCACTCGATCATCTTGGATAACTTCTCAGATTGATGGTTCAAAAAAAAAATTATATAAGGTTTCTCAAATTTAGACCTCAATCCATTTTAAGTGAATTTTTGCCTTCTGAACTAAATATTGTGTCTGGATTCTCAATCCATTTAACGGCTTGGGCTCTGTGCTTATTAAGAAACAGTTTTAAGTAATGGAATTAATTGTGAATAGAGTCCTTTTAAATTTAGGTTTTTCAAAAGATGATCAAATTTTGAGTAAAAAATAAAGCATAATTCCAAAATATAGCAGAAAAAGCTCTTGAGGGGCGCCTGGGTGGCTCAATGGGTTAAAGCCTCTGCCTTCAGCTCAGGTCATGATCTCAGGGTCCTGGGATTGAGCACCACATTGGGCTCTCTGCTTGGCGGGGAGCCTGCTTCCCCCTCTCTCTCTGCCTGCCTCTCTGTCTGCTTGTGATTTCTCTCTCTGTCAAATAAATAAATAAAATCTTTAAAAAACAAAAGAAAGAAAAAGCTCTCTACAACATTGTACATCACATTACCTATCTGCATGAAACTAGATTTTCTAAAAACATCTTCACAAAACAGTGTGGAAATAAACATAAAATTAAAAATATATATGATCAATACCAAATATCACAATGATACAAAAAATACATGTAATGCCTATAAAATTTAATTTCATATTATACTATTTGGTAATATAGCCCACTAACCTAAAATAGTATTTCCTAAAATTTGTTTTATATTTGGCAGAATGTTTCATGTAGCAAAATTCCTTGAATTGCCTTCCATTTAACTGCATCTCCCCTTCCACTAAAGAGAATAAGGACCTCTTTATATGCCACAACAGAGGCTCTCTGGTTCTCAAATTGACCATTGGGTACTTAGAATAGCTCTCAGTCTGTCATCATCTGCATGGTATCAATGCAAATTAGCAGTCACCAGCCAGCTGCACTGTCTTTGTAAACACTGCTCCCTCCTATTTTTCAAATGTCTGCATCATCACATCCGCCATAGCATTCCCCTATAGCAGGGCATTTTCTCTGGACCCCTCCAAGGATATTAGTAACACTTGAGCTGCCCACTGGCGCCCAAAACCACGTGTGCCCCACCTAGCCACCAGGACAGCATCCTTCTTGTGTCCTACTTGCCTAGGTGGTGGAAGAGTCAGTCCCAAACCCTACTTTGCTTCATGTTTTGCTAAACACTCATAGCACCACTCACAGTAGACTGGGCCCACTGAGGACTCAATATCAAAACAAGATTAAATATGCAATGATTTTCTTAAGAAAAATGTCTTTGTAAGATAAGATCGGGAGAGGACTGGGTGAGACTGGGGAAACCTGTCAGATCATGAGCCGCGTCTAACCTTGAAAGAAAGAGAGAGGAAGAAAAGGCCAGATGGAAGTACGCTAGGCTGCTACAGGATCCAAGGAAGGTTTACCAAAACTGTTGGGGAATCCTGGAGCCAGAGCTGGGCATCAGAGGGCTCTCCTGTCTACCATGGACAGGTGTGCCTTAAGAATTCGTGCAGCACAGTCGCTGCTGGGAGCAGCTCATAGAGAGCATAGCCTTGCCACAAATGCTGGGAGTGTGACAGCTGGGGCTTTGATTCATTACATCCCCTGTCATTGGAGGCCTGTGAGAATATTCTCATAAATTAGTTAAAATATCTGGATAATAAATCCCCACAAATTCCTCGAGGTCTAGACCTCAGGAATACTGGTCCTACTAACACAGATATATGCGATCTGGCAAAATGCATACAATTCATTTGCATAAACAAATGAGTACAGAAATGATCAAATTAAAAAAAAAAAACATACATACAAAACAAAGACACATTATCCCTTATTTTGTTTTTTACTTTTGCAAACCAGTAAGATTATGATGTCCTGTCTCAGGCTGGTAGGTGAAGCAAATATTAAGTCTATGTCCATCATCCCTCCAATCAAGTGTGCTCTATAGAGTGCCAATACAACCATCCTTAAAATTGCTGTTAATACATTGCTCCACTATTAAAAAAAAATATGAGTGGTCATTTTGGTTTCCAATAAATAGAATCCAAACAGCCTGGTCTGGCCTTCTCAGCCCCTCTCTTCTGCCCCTAGACCCGTCTGGGTCTTATCAGCAACTTCTGATCGTAAGTGAAAATTACATTCCTTGCTGTTCTTTACCACTTTTAATTTTTATTTTCCAGACCTTGGTTGTTTAATGCTTTTCAGCACTTCAAAATGTTTTTTTTCCATCATTTGTTAAAATTGTATCTGATCTAGAAATCCCAATATCGACCATGGCCATGAGGATTTCTCTGCCCTCTTCATATAAAAGAATTCTTGGTATTCCCGAACTCATAGACATTTTCAATCTTCTCCTTATACTTTTGAAATGCAGCCTTGTATTATAATTTCTTGTTTATTTGAATTTTGGAGATGCCCTTCTAGATTACACTCCACAATTCATGGCAAAGATCACAGATTTCCACATAATGACTTGTGCATACAGGGAGGGATTCAATAAATATTGGTGGCACTAATTATGTAAGAATGAATTTGGTTTCATTTCAGCTATCCAAAATATGTTCTTTGCTGTTTTGTTGTTCTGAGATTTTTTTTATTATTGATCAATTGTATTACAGCAGCAAAAAAAAGTATCAATTTAATTTCTAAAAATCTGGTATTCGAGGAGATAGAAATACTTTATACAAAAGGCATCTCTTTTCTTCTCAGTATAATACTTGTGTTGGAAAGCAGGAGATACAAGACAAAATTCATATTACTTTTGGCATATTTTTTACTCAAAAAGAGACTTTCCATTTTCTTATAGCATTCTTTGCATTTTCTTCAGATTCTGAACAATGTATAATAGAAGTATTGTTAAATGAAACTCATGTTTTCCTTTTAAATTAAATCTATGCTTTTTTTTTTTTTGTATGCTACTCACAGTATTATGTCAACACTGAAAGCTGTAGATATTTTTGAGCCCAGAAGAAGAGAATACACCTCCTATCTCTCTAGCACAGAGGTCTATGTTGAACAAGAACAATAATTTTACTTCAAAATAAAGGAGTAAAAGGATAATTTTTAAAAATACAAATATTCTTAGTTAAAAAACAAGAATTCTTAAAAAGAATTTAAATAATCTAAAGTCCAAGTTCCTTCACTGTATGCTTCACTGGCAAAGAGAGGCTCTCCTATTTTCTTTTTATTCATTCAATAAAAGCATGCAATTAAAAAAATCTACAGATTCTAGCTTTTGATCTGACACAGTAACTTTTTCTCATCTTACACTACTTCCTATTATCTCTCTTCTTGTTCAGACCAACAAAATTTTCTTGCAGCAGAATATTTTTCACAATTCTCCGCTTTGAGAACCAAAGATAAGTCCCATCACAAGCCAGTGTCACATGAAGATTACTGTGTTGATTACCGTTTATGGGTTGAATTGTCTCTCCCAAAGAATTTTTGTTGAAGCACTAATTCCTGGCATCTCAGAATGTGGCTTCATTTGTACAGAGCATAGATGCAGAGGTAATTAGTTAGGTTAAGGTGAGGTCACAGTGGAGTGGAGTGGAATTCAGTATGACTGGTGTTTCTTACAAAAATGGAAATTTGGATGCAGACACATACACAGGAAAAAAGTCATGTGCAAACTAGAGTTATGGTTCCATTAACCAAAGGATGTCATAGAATGTTGGTCAACCAGCATAAGCTGGGAGGGAGGCACAGAACAGATCTTTACTTAGAGCCTCCAGAGTACCTGGCCCTTTGATGGTACTTCACTTTGATCTTTGATCAAAACTTTGATCTTAAACTTCAAGCCTCCAAATTATGAAACAAAAATTTTCTGTTGTGTAAGCCACTCACCTTGTGACTTTGTTATAGCAGCCCTAGGAAACTAATACAGTGACCTAATGTGATGCCATCCTCTAAATTAGTTTTACTACTACTTTATTTATACTACAGTATAAATGTAGTCTCAGAAATATGCCAAATTAAAAGCAAAACTCCCTTAAAATACTGAATACTGTTCAATATCAAGGCCAAATCTAGCCCTGAGCCAGTCAGCCAACCTGGAAAGGCTACACTCAAGAGTTCAAAATGACACACAGGGAATTTAAGAAACAAACCAGAGGATCATAGGGGAAGAGAGGAAGAAATAAAACAAGACGAAATCAGAGAGGGAGACAAACTATAAGAGACTTTTAATCACAGGAAAGAAACTGAAGGTGCTGGAGGGGAAAAGGGTGGAGGGATGGGTAACTGGGGGACGGGCATTCAGGAGGGCACGTGATGGAATGAGCCCTGGGTGATATAAGCCTGGTGAATACTGACCTCTACCTCTGAAACTAATAATACCTTATATGTTAATTAAGTGAATTTAAATTAAAAAAAAAAA
>CM053616.1:42447082-42480205 GCA_028646535.1 Procyon lotor
ACTGCATTTCCCATCGGTGAGTTCTCTAACATCTCCTGATTCTTTAAAGTACATACCCTTTCTCAAGATGGCTCAGTTAGATTTATTCTTTTTGTGATGAAATCATGCGTAAGACAAAGCCTAGCAACATATATTCCAGAATTCGGAGATGGGGAGGAAACCGTGTCTTGGAATGGAATATAAACAATGACTTAGGAGTGCTTCACCAAGACTGTTGGTTCTTAGCTTTCAGTTCACAGTTTCATCAAGAACCTTATCAAAGCTATGGAACTTTTATCAAGAAAATTTCATGTTCACACAAAATTTGCCATTAATTTTGCAGGGTTTAAACCTCCATAAAGGCTATAAAAAAGAATCTAAATGGAGGCATGTTAACACCTACAAATGAAATTCAATTTATATTTTAAGAATACATGTTACATGAAATAAAAAATATTTCGGAAACACATGCACTCATTAATCGATGTTTGAATGTAAACCAGATCTTACCGGGGCACCTGGGTAGCTCAGGAGGTGAAGCATCCAACTCTTGATGCCCGCTCAGATCATGATCTCAAGGTCGTGGAAATGAGCCCCCAAGTAGGGTTCATGCTGGGCTCGTGCTGGGTGTGGAGCCTGCTTGAGATTCTCTACCTGCCCCCTGCCTGCCCCCAGTGGCATGCACACTCTCTCTTCAGAAACAGAACAAAACAAAAAGCAGCTCTTATCATCCAAATGAGAAATGCTGTATTTTACTAAAACTTTTCTTACATGACATTAACACTACAATATTCTGTGCCCATTTAAAATATTAATTAATATTAGAAATTAAATGATGTGTCGTTTTGGATTACTCAACTTGTTTGAAGATTTCAAAAGGAAATACAAATTCTCCCTTTCATGTTTAAGACTGAAAACTAAAACAATCTACATAAAGCATATACAGCCCGCACACAGCCAGATCCCTTTGTTCGATTAGGTAGACTGAAAATGCTATAATACAATGTATTTCTTGTTTAAATGAAGGCTCTATAGAACTGGTAGGGGTTTTTTGTTTTGTTTTTGTTTTTGTTTTTTTAAAATCTACAATCTTTTATTCACAGGTGTTTTATCAAAGTGTTTTTCAAAAATGGGGTATGATCGCAGCACACTTTCAGGGACACCAAAGAGCCTGCCTGCCCAAAAATCTCTCTCCTGATGATCTGTCATTTCATCCTCCGTAGCTCACTCTTTGTGAGCAGTTCCTCTGCAGGCATCTACTTTTAAAATGCCATTACTGTCGGTCTGGAAGTGTAGAGAAATCGTAGTTCTGCATAATTGTTTCTCAAAGTTATGTTCTGTTAAAAGTGATTTTTTTTTTTTTTTGGTCCCATCAGAAGGCAACTTGTCAACAGCCATTGATTGACAGCCGGTGTTGCCTCCTAGAGACAAAGGCAGAGCATTTCCCCAGGGTCACCAGTGAAAACAGCCTGCACTACCTAAGTGGAGGGAACAGGGCTCTTTTGCAGGGTGTTAAAACTGCAAAGATAAAGCCAGTGAAAACAGGACTGCCAAGTTTAGAAGCAACAGGAAAGAAACCTGCTCTGGCAATTTTGCAGTAAAACGTCTTACTCGGTTTAATGAGAATGAACAAGGGACAGAACTGGCTACTGCTCCAGGAAAAAAAATAAATAATGCCATTAGAGTCTTGAAGGAAATTAATTTAAAAAAAAATTGACACTTAGAAGGCTTCACGGTGATTCTGAGTTTACATCATTAGGCCAGCCAAGCCAAAAGGTAACAGCAGACATTTAAAAATCTGTGTGTGTGAAGTGCAGGATATAAAAAGAGATAAGATAAGTGGGAACTCTTGACTAAGGTCCTTGATAATAGGAACAGAAAACTGAGAAAGAGAAAAGTAGAAATGAGTAGCCTATGCTGATTGAAAGGCGATGTGGAATTCAGAGAACAGGCTTGGGAGTAAAACAGTCTGATTCAAATTCGCCCTCCCATAGACTTACAATATGATCATGGTTCTGTTGAGCTTAATACTTAACCATTAAAAAAAAAAAAAAATGGGGAAGATGCCCTTAACTCACAGCGGCTACACGAAATAACTGAGTAAATAACGTGGAATGTACCTACAACATGTATGCCTAGCATATCGCACATGGTCAGTAAATACCAGCAATGATTTTAGCGTGGTGTTTTATCACTTACTATAAATATTACTTAGAAAATGTGGGGTTTGTAAAAGTATTTTGTGCACTAAATAGTTTACTTTGATTAGCAGGAAAAAAAAAAAAAAAGGCAAATCAGCCACGATGGGTTTTGTGACTTTATGTTAGTAATCAATGCTGGAGGAGACATTTGCTCCCTCAATCAATACTAAACTCACAACTCAATTGGCTGTTGACAAGGCTGAATGACACAAAACCCCAAAGTCATTCTCAAATCTCTCAGGACCATGCCCCATGGAAACACTTTATTTTCGGAATGGCAAATGTCACAGAAGAAACAGCCTAGTAAGTAAAATAAGAGAGATTCAATTATTTGATTTTCGATAGAAAAATGATAGAAATTACTTGATCCAAGGCCCTACTGCTGCAGAGGAAAAAAAAAAAAAAAAAAAAACCATGAGGGACAGGAAGGCTAAATGATGTGAACAAAAGCATACAACTATGCAGAGCTGAGACCCCACGAGCCACATCTTCTGAGTAAAAGGGGTCATGCGGTGCTGACGCACCCAGAAGCCTCCTCATCCTGGGCTGCCTCAGGTACAGACACTGCAAAACCACGTAGAGGTTCTTCCTCCTTGAGACAAGAATACAGCCACCCGATTCCAGAAACAAAAATAACATACATGAATAGGAACCATTTGTCAACTTCACCCTTCTAATTAGAGATGAACGAAGATCTCTATTCCTTCAAAGGCTTTGAACTTGAGTACCATTCCTAACTAAAATTTTACAGGAGTTCCTGTCAGAGTTTGAAGCAATACTTCTCTTCCTTTTGTTTGCCTCTCCCAGCTTCTCCTCACAGTTCTCCTCGTAAATTCAGCAGGATTCGCCACCACATCCTCTTTCTCACCTGCATTAGGCATTGGCCTTTGAAATAGTAAAAGCCTGCCCTGCCCTTCGTGAAAAAATGAAGAAATAAAATCAAGAGTGGTGAGATAGGTTTCTAATGTTCTTTGAGCCAGATCTTCCATTTGAACTCAAAGATCCGGGTTTGAACTCAAAGTTAGTTTCTGCAGCTGCCCCCAGCTCACAAAAAGCATCTAAAACCTTGTTCCCACCATATTTCCTGGCAGGGTATTTTTTTTTTTCTAACTTAGGAGGAACATATTCAAAGATGAACATTTACCTACTCTTGTCCCTGATGTTAAGATACTCAGACTGAATATCTCTCTTATTGGGTCGACCTCCCCAACCCCAACCCCAGCTGAAACTGTGGCTCCTCTTTGGGGCCAGCAATAGAACCCACAGTAGGTGCCATATCACTTCCTCCCAATAGAACCCACAGTGGGTGCCATATCACTTCCTCCCAATAGAACCCACAGTGGGTGCCATACCACTTCCTCCCATTAGAACCCACAGTGGGTGCCATACCACTTCCTCCCATTAGAACCCACAGTGGGTGCCATACCACTTCCTCCCATTAGAACCCACAGTGGGTGCCATACCACTTCCTCCCATTCCGAGTCATTTCCAGCAGCAACATTGTCCTCTCAGACACTCTCAACCACTCAAGAATGAATGCATGTGTTCAAGAACTTTCTCTACCCCTCCTCAAGTTGGTTCTCTAACATCCCCCTACCCTCCAACCACACATGAAGCCTAAAGTTCCAGAATTCCCATGTGAATGAGTTTTTCACATTTTTCCAAGGAAGCTATGCAAAATATATCTCACTGATGATATTGGATTAAAAACATTTGGTATTCAGTATTGAATTACTAAATATTCTACCTTTAAAAACTGTCATTCAGGGATTTCTATCTTCATTTATAATTTATAATTTTAGAGCACATATTTTGGAAGATGTTGATTTTGAAAACAAAATTTTGATTGTAAAGACTTGCCAAGGAAACTTCCTACATCTAGCAAATCAAATGATTCATAACCAGATGTCATTTACAATGGCTTATTGTATACTGTTCCTGTTTTTTCATTACATTCTTAGTTTTCTAGTTCTACAAATATTAAAATTGAATTATTATTACAACTTACATCATAATATATCGGGGTAATTTAAGTCCTAGTTATAAGCCATTTATCAATATAACTCATTTATCAATAAGTCATATTAAATTTCCTAAGTAAAGTCCTAGTTATTAAGGCATTATTCTTTATTATCTTCATTGTTTCTGTCCGAGCTTTAGTTATATTGGACAAATGTCTTCATGCAAACTCACAATGAAGAGTACCGTTTATTTACTTTTCCGAATAGTATATAGGTCATCCATAAGAAATAGGATGGGATCTTCTTATACAAGCAAATTTCACCAGAGTATTTGGAATATAATTAGATTTCAACAGTTAAAATTAGAGGAGTGTCCATATACCCCCTTCTGTTATGGAAATATGGTTTCTTTGTTGCATTTATTTAGACACTTTAAAAAACAATATGGAAAATAATAGGTTTCTTATTTTGAAATCACTTTTAAATTAGCTTCCTTGAATATCAATGTAAGTTGAAATGTCCTTTGAAAGCCACTCAGAATGGGGGAGAGGACTAGCAATTCTAAGTCTCAATTAAATGATGCTCTCTTCCAATAGGACCTCTACCTTTTAAAACTATTGCCTTTTAAAGCTCATTTGTATTGCCTTAAATACTCATTAAAAAAAAATTATATTGTTATGTGGTTATGAAGTATTTATACTTCATAAATGAAGTATTTATACATAAATATGAAGTATTTATGAATACTTCAAACACCAGAGACCAACATATATTCATAAAGAAAAAGATGCATCACTGCAAAAATCTCCTGTTACATGTGGTTTATTGACACAGCGAGAAGCATAGACAAGAAGAGGCTGATCATTGGCCCAAGACTGCCAGGTTAATTTTGTTAGCTTAGTAATATACGGTGATGGGAGTTACACTAATTATTCCTTAAAATGTCTTTAGAGTCACTCAAAAGAATCTTTCATCAGAAAGATAATTATAGCAGAAAAAAAAAATCTTGCTTAAGTCATGCAAATCAGTATTGTTGAACTTGCCCCGTTCATGTGTTGTCTTAGCAAATAGCCTGTGTTTTATAGACATTTAAACTCTAGATTTCTCACCACCAAACCAAAGATAAAACCTCTGAATCAGATTTGTCGCCAAGTTCACTTTGGCAAATATAAATATCATTAATGCCTTGTTAGTGAGGATTAATAATCTACAACTCAAGTGGCAGATCTTCTTAAATAAACAACAACAACAACAAAAAAACCCACCAATACTCCGAAGTTCAAAATTGCTTGATAATTAACATGCAGCAGAAATCAGATAAAGAATAAAATAGTGTGAACATCTCAAATAAAAACAATGCAAAAACCTAGTTATTCATCAGATACTGCATACTGCTATGTTAGCAGAATTTTTTTCAGCTCAGGGCGCCTGGGTGGCTCAGTGGGTTAAAGCCTCTGCTTTCGGCTCAGGTCATGATCTCAGGGTCCTGGGATTGAGCCCCACATCGGGCTCTCTGCTGAGCAGGGAGCCAGCTTCCCCCTCTCTCTCTGCCTGCCTCTCTGCCTACTTGTGATCTCTGTCTCTGTCAAATAAATAGAAAATCTTAAAAAAAAAATTATAAAAAGAATTTTTTTCAGCTCAGTTAAATTATCATTTATAAATGTTCTAATAACCAGAAATGTATGTTTTTCTCTTTTATAGGTACATAATTATAATTGGTTCTCCAGAGAAACAAGACCAAAAGAAGCAAAAATCTGCTCATTTAATTACGGAAGTTGAGAAGTCCCACAGCCTGCTCTCTGCAAGGTAGAGAGACCCAAGAAAGTCAATGGTGTGATTTAGGCTGAGTCTGAAAACCTGGGGACAAGGAGCACCAATGCTCAAGAGCAGGAAAAGATGGATGTCTCAGCTCAAGCAAAGAGTATAAATTCACCCTTCCTGTTCCTTTTTGTCCTAGTTGGTCTCTCAATAGAGTGGACTACATTGGTGAGAACAACCTTCATCACTCAGTCTCGTTCAAATACTAATCTCTTCCAGACACAAACGCAAATAGAAACAATATTCTACCAAACCAAGCTGACACCTAATTAACCATCACAATAATCATAATAGCATTCAATCTATAGAACATTTTTCCCTATCTTCTTACAGCCCATCTTATTTTATTCCCAATGAAAAACAAGAGACCAGTTAAAAGTAACAAGGATGACACGAAGTTTTTCATATTAGGGTTTTTCAGAATAAAGTTTAAGCTTTTACTTAAACACAGATTTGACTGAAAGTCTGGGAATATAGTTCCAATAAGAAAGTCAAAACACATGGTGAGAGTCTAATTCATTAGGATTGGAAATCTCTTCAAACTCTGTTTTTCTGAATTCATTTGACAATTCTATGCCATGCCAGCAGTCATCAGCTCTTTCAGATAAATCTGCCAACCTTCTTCCTATTTCTAGGAAAACAAATAAAGAGGCAAATGTCAAAGAGTGTCTTTAGTGCATAAAAATGGTCCTTTTAGACATTATGGCAAAAGGTAAGGGATGTATTATTTACCTTGAAGAGAATAAATCATTCTCTCAGGCATGAAACAAATATTTTGAGAATCATTACCAATTATAAGATGGCCCTTGTGCATTTTTGTTTACGTCTAGTGATCTAGCTTAGATGATGTATAGAAAACTAAAGGAGCAGTAACCATACATCTTCTAATCACTTGTGTTTTCCACATTAAATTATAATTCTTTCTTCTAAAGAGATAAGCTATATAACACTGTATTAAACAATCTAAGTCTAATGGTTTACTTTCTGGCTTTTTATAAATCCCAGAGCACTTTTATCTAAACTCCTACTTAAGTAAAACAAATGAGTAATGAAAACACAAAAACTTGAGTTTCCATTTTTTTTTAAAGATTTTATTTATTTATCAGTCAGAGAGAGAGAGCACATGCATGCATGCATGCACAAGCAGGGGGAGCGGCAGGCAGAGAGAGAAACAGGCTCCCCGCTGAGGAAGGAGCCCGAGGTGGTCCTAGGACCCTGGGATCAAGACTTCAGGTGAAAGCAGATGCTTAACTGACTGAGCCACCCCCGCGCCCCAGAGTTGAGTACCTTAATGTGGTTTGGACATTTATAACTATGTGATGCATCCAAGGCCCCACCTCACCAACCGAGTAAACAAGTAGCATGCTGTCCCTTGCTAGACTGGAGAGTGCAGAGCTCACTCAACACACCCACACGTGCCTACAGTAGGCTCAGGGGTCAAGCCTCACAGGCTAAGCTCCCTTGAATACATTTGGGTATTTTTGAGTTGACAAGCTGAGCTGAATGTGTCTCAGACAAGTTGGTTTGGGTTCCCATTCTACTTGTAATAAAGTTATTTCTTTCAATGATGCTCATCATGGCTCTTCTCCCATCACCTGGCAATCTCTAAAAATCAACAAACTCTGCGCCCTACTCACAAAATCTGAATTCATGTTGTCAGGGTGGCCTTAAACAAAGGTATTTTTTACAAGTGCCCCGCATGATTACAGTAGTAAATTTAAGGATAAGTACCATAGGATAAAGAAATACTATGTTTTTCTTCATTATTCAATTTAAATTTCTGTGTGTGGATGTGGGTATGCATGTGTAATGAGTATGGAAAGAGAGTTATGCTCTTTATAGCTAATTTGAGTTCTTTGAAATACCTCAGTAGAGGTGAGTGGCTTTAAAAAATGTGTGATTGGTTACGTGTAGGGAAAAAAACCTAAAATTTTAAACTTCAGAAGTATTCTGCATTCGAACTGTTCTGCAAGCATCGCTAAATTCTCTTTAGAGTTCTGATAAACTGAAACCATAAATGACAGAAGATACAATGTGAATTATGCAAAAAAAAAAAAAAAAAAAGGATATTAGGTGGTGGTGTCAGAATGAGATTTACACAGATTTTTCCGACACTGACTATTCCTTCTGGGCAAGATGAAGTAGCCCCCATTCCTCCTAGGTCTTCACTCTTACAACTCAATAAAAGTAAATGTGGAAGAGGAAGAATCAGTCTATTTTCTCTATATTCAGACTAAATGATTTACATTGTTTGATTTCCTAATTCTGTGATTTTCCTCTGTTCCCTCCATTCTTCTGCTGAGCGCATCCACTGTATTTTTATTTTGGTTATTATATGTTTATGGATCCTAAATTCCATTTGATTCTCCTTTTTCTTAACTGGGAATCAAATTGTACCGTAGAAAGATACATACTGTCTAGTTACGGAAAACTGCAGGAGGAGGAACTAGAAGCAAAGAGATCACACGGGGTGCAAAAAAGGTGGAATGTCAAAGATAAATTTACTGGAACCATTTGCACTTGACAGGTATTCTAGACAGGAGACACTAGAGACGGAGGAGGCTCCAGAACCCCACAGAATTATGTAAGGTAACAGGACTAAGAAGTCTGTTCAAATAAAACTAGACTTCTAAATTAGGCCAGAGGCAGGCTCTCTCCCCCAAAGTTTTGTCGACAGCAGGAAAATAATTCATTAAATGAAGAGAAATCAAATGGCACATTATATTAGAGTATTTAAGAGAGGCAGTTGTTAAGAACACATTGTTGAGAGGGGCACCTGGGTGGCTCAGTCGTTAAGCATCTGCCTTCGGCTCAGGTCATGATCCCAGGGTCCTGGGATCGAGCCCCGCATCGGGCTCCCTGCTCGGCAGGAAGCCTGCTTCTCCCGCTACCATTCCCTCTGCTTGTGTTCCCTCTCTCGCTGTGTTTCTCTCTGTCAAATAAATAAAATCTTTAAAAAAAAAAAAAAGAATACATTGTTGAGAATAAATTGGAAATTTTGAAGGACACCTAGACTCATGCTCTAAATATTAGATAACCTAGAATAAGAGACTGCAAGGTAGTGCAATGTGCACGACACTCTGGTTTAAATCATGCGTAGCCAATTCTAAACAAACTGAGCAGAGAACCATTCAGCGGTTATTTTTCAAAACACAGTGCTGAATTTGCCCAAATGCATATGATTTTCCAGCAATCCAGGAAACCTGTTGTACAACTGCCACTGCAGTTAAAGCACACCAGGACATGTGTTCATTTCACTTCATTCATTAGAGAAATGAAGCTTGAAGTATTTGGGTGGCTATTCTATTATTTAAAAATACGCTTGTTTCTGAAAGGTTTCTCCAATCTGCCTGTCTCCGTTTCTACCACTTCAACTCACTGTCACACATTACTTCCTGTTTCATATTCACATGTGCATCCTCAGCAAAAATGTTAGTAAAGTGAAAAATAACGTGCCATATTAAACATATGCGAAATGAAAAACTGAGTCGAGATCAAGAAAGATATTCGTGTTTTTTATAAAAAGTTCTGAAACGGTGTCAGCTTCAATATTGCATAGGGTTATATGCTGATTAATGTGTCATTCTTCCGCATTTTTTTATCATTTCCACAGAAGACAATCTTATAGTCCGCTAAGACTATTTGCCTAATTATTGAAGCAATTATTTCTTGGTTAAAAAGAAGGAGGAGAAAAACAATCATTTTTCAAGTACCGAATACACCAAAGCTAAGAAAAATTGTTTTCCTTTCTGGATTAAAGGCTTAAGATGATTCTTTTACTAATTACAGTTAATTAGATTTGCTCTATGCTATTACTCAGGATCAAATTAATAATACAGTAATTTGTAACAATAAAGTTTATATTAATAAAGGTCATCACCTTCAAACATTCCAATATTTACCACTAGGAAAAAAGTGATCCTTGTATCATCACCATTCTATTCCATATTAAAAACTTATCACCATTTGGTAGGCGAGGCAGGCTCCTCACCTAGATTTTTCTGTTTTTTACATAATGATGGGAAATGATACGATGAAATGAAATGATATAAAAAAAATGGTGAACTAAAACAATTCATTAAAGCCCTCTCCCTAGTTCTCAAAGTGCCTTCACATTCACCCTGAGAATATACGTATGTCAGCCGGGGAAACGAACATTTCTGGCATTTTAAGTAGAGAGAAGCTAAAGCAGATGATGTCTTGATAACTCGCCTGGGGTCACAGTGTAAATTTCCAAACCAGCAATATCATTCTGTTGCATACTGTGCTCTAGGTTATATCACATTTTTATTTAAAAAAAAAAAAAAGTGTTTTCCCCAGAATGCTGTGACAGGGATTATCTGAGCACATTGTTGCCTCCATGCCACTGGCTCCTCACGAGTTCTAAAAACACTGGCCAGACCTGCAATGTCCTCACGCTGTAATTGACCTCTGCTCTGGAAAACTCAGTGATACCCATGGACTCTGAGTTGTTTCAAGTGTCTTTTAAATCAAATGTGCTGTACTTCTCCTCGACTTCGAACAGTTTGGAAGATACAGATAACAACTGCCATTGGATTAATTGGCAAGCCCTTTCAGGAAGCTCACTTTCCTCTGATGTGAGGTCACCTTTTCCATCCTTCCCCAGGGTCTCCCAGCCTCCACTCTTCCGGTATTTTCCTGGGACTGTCTTACACTTTTTGTATTCACCTGTCATTCCTTTCTTTCCTTTCCCAATTTCTAACTTCTCAAAAATACCTGAGGGAACAAGAAGGAAAACTTCCTTATGAAGCTCGTTGCTAATTATAAAAGTTTCATATCTATGTCATTTTGTTTTGGTGACTGAATTATTTAGTAATTTCTGAAAAATAACTAGAAGTAATGAAATTCGTTTTTTAAATAACACCATTAAAAACTCAAAGAATCACAAAACCACAGGTGTTTTACTGGATTATTCTTGCATTTCCCAAATTCAATACTTCTGTCCTTCTGTTTCATGTTTTTGAAGATTATTTTAAGATTACACAAGCAGTTCTTATTGTAAATTGCCAAAAAAAAAATTGCCAAAAATATAAGGAATGCAAAAACTTGAAAAAGAGGTTTTTCTACTCCAGGAACCCCTGATGTAATTGTCATCAACCCTTGGGATTTAGCTTTCCAGATATATTTTCCTACTTGCCATGCTTTCTCTTCGTGGTCCTGCCCACTGAGATGCTAAGAAACCCCCTAATCACGCATCTTTCAGTATGTTTACCTACGCTTTATATGGTCACCTAGCTTCTTATCAATTTTTTTCTCAAATCTATTATTTATAGTGTAAATGCTGCGTTTCAAACTCGATATATCACTCTTATAATACAGAATACAAAGCCTTCTTCCTCTCAAAGCTTTTCTCTCTCCCATAGACTCCAAAAGTCAATTCTGATAGCCAAGGCACAGCATTGATTCTTTCTCTATGTATTTCTGTGGTAACAACGCTAAATGGAAGTTAAATTGTAAATAAAGATTACCTTGGTACTATAGTAAAAGGAATTAGAAAGGAAAATCACCTAGACTTATGTTAAAATAGGGGGAACTGTTCATAATTGATGACAATATCTACTTTCATACATAGTTTTTAAAAAATTAGATTATAATTATTCAAAACATGTTCTTCCAGTGTTAGCACATTATGGACATACTTCCATGCCAGTAGATAAAAAATTATGCTTACATTCCAAAAATAAAAAAAAACAATTAAAATAAATAAAAATAAAATTATGCTTACTTTCCAGTAGTTTTATGGTCTTCTATTGTTTGGATTTATCAACTTCAAGAAATCTTTCTCTCATTGATGAAAAATGCTACAGTGAACATCTCTACAGATATGTTAGTAAAAATACCTAAAAGTAGAATTACTGAATCAAGAGTCAGTCATTTTTCTCAATGTTATATAGTTTTCTGAAAATCCATTCATAAAATATCAAAAGTACCTTAACCATTGTTATACCCATTTCTATAAAGAGATGTAAACATTCCCATTTCTTGAAGTCCTTTTCAGTTTAAGGATTTTATCATTCATTTCTGAAAAAAAGTCAACAAATAATTACTAATACTACCAAAGGAAAAAAAAAGTAAGTCTCTTATAAAAGGAAAATACTACTGTTTGTGACTCTTACTTTAAGAAAAGAACTAACAGGGCTCCTGAGTGGCTCAGTGGGTTAAAGCCTCTGCCTTTGGCTCAGGTCATGACCTCAGGGTCCTGGGATCAAGCCCCACATTGGGTTCTCTGCTCAGCAGGGAGCCTGCTTTCCCCTCTCTCTCTGCCTGACTCTCTGCCTACTTGTGATCTCTCTCTCTGTCAAATAAATAAATAAAATCTTAAAAAAAAAAAAAAGATTTATTTATTGATTTGAGAGAGTGAGTTCATGCAGCGGGAAAGGCAGAGGGGGAGGGAGAGAGGGTGAAAGAATTTCGAGCAGACTCCCTGCTGAGGGCAGAGCCCTTCCCAGGTTCAATCCTAGCTCCCTGAGATCATGACCTGAGCCGAAATCAAGAGTTGACATGACTGACTGAGCCACCCAAGTGCCCCAGAATTATCTTTAATTAAGAGGTGATCATGAAGCAAAACATTTGGACATAAAAGTATCATATTTCTTTTCAAATGCCTTATTCTGAATGGTTTATATTGTGTTGATAAGGAAACAAATTTAAGGCCCTTTGAACTAAGCAAAGAGCTTTGCTGACTGCCAATACAGACTGAGTCAAATGTTCCAAGAAAGATTTTATATGACTATGCTTTGTGTAATATGACTTTTTTTTCAATTCAATATACAGACATAAATATTATTGAAACTGAAAACACACACACCAAAAAATTCACAAAACATTTTTTTGTGGAAATGTAATAAGTAATAAGCCAAACGTGTAAGAGTCAGTAAAAGTAGCAAGAAACAGATTTAGATTCTCAGGCCCTTTACTATTAAAAAAAATCAAATACAGAAAATAAAATAAAGCTATGCATGCCAAGGTTAAAAGATATAAAATGCATATTGTTTAAAAAGGCCATAAAAAGGGTCTGACAAAGACCAGGAAGTTTGAAAGAAGAAAAAGAAAGTTGTAAAAATAAAGACTAAAATAGCTTAAGTTAAGAACTCAATGGATGGACAAGTGAGTGGCAGCATAAGTGAAGAGCATTGACTTGGAAGAAACACCTGAAATGTTGGGTTTGTTCATGTGCAAGAGAGATAGCAATAAAACAGAAATAAAAGAAAGGAGAAAGCGAGGGGCAAAGAATATGAGACAGAAAAGAGATTGAAGAACCAGAAAGAAATGCTTATCTAATGAGAATCCCACCTAAGAGTTAAGATGAAACCAAATAGAATATGAATTGATTAAAAAAAATGAAAATTTCCAAAATGTCAAAAACATAAATCCACAGAGGCAAGAAGCATTTTTAAAATCAGTAGACAGAAATATAAGTATTTCTAGACCAGCACAGTAAGACTCAGTAATATCAAAGCCAAAGAGTAGAAGTTCAAAGGAGCCAATAAGACAAAACAAAACAAATTATCATCTAAAATAACAGAACTAGTCTGAAAGCACACTTTCTGACATAAAATATCACATACAAATATATCATTCAAAATATGTCTGCCCTCCCCCTGCTTGTGCACTCTCCAGAGCATGTGCTGCCTCAAATAAATAATATCTTTAAAAAAAATTGTTGGAAAAAGACTATTATCCCTGAATTACATAACTTCCTAGAAAAACTAACTTTCAGAAATGAGGGGGAATATAAAGATACTTTGAGATAAATGCAAAACTGAGTACGTTTGCACCCAAAGACATCTACTATATGAACCTCTAATGGATATTCTTCAAGAAGAAGAAAAGTGAGCCCAAAAAGCAGGTCTGAGATTTAAGAATAAACAGGGAATGTGGGAGTACTAAACTTATTGGTAAATCTAAACAAAGTTTTATAACATATTAATAATGATGGTAATAATAATTACCAATAATTACCAAATTACTTATTTGGGGGGTTAAAAAATGTAGAATTAAAATATTGAACTACTCAAGCGAATGATAAGACAAATCACAGGCTAGGAGTAAATCTTTGCATAACACAGGAGATAACTGTTAACAAAATAACAAAACAATTATTAAAAGTCAACATTTTTCATTAATTAAGAAAACAAACAACCTTATTTTTATAAAGGGCCAAAGACCTGAAGAAACACCTCAGCAAAGAAGATATACAGAGGGCAAATAATCATAAAAAAAAAAAAGCTCTATGTCATTAGGGAAATGAAATTAAAACAACAGGGAGGTACCAATGTACACCTATTAGATTCAAAATATAACCCCAAATGCTGGCAAGGATGTGGAGCAACAGGAACTTCTAATTCATTGGTGGTGAAAATTTAAACTGTAAAATGGAAAAGCCACTTTGGAAGACAGTTTGAGAGCTTCTTACAAAATTAAACATATTCTTACATGATCCAGCAACTGTACTCCTTGATATTTAGAAAAATGAGTTGAAAAATTATGTTCACACAAAAACCTGTACACTAATATTTATAGTAGCTTTTATTTATAATTGGAATTATGTTATCTTGGAAGCAATATGTATAAATAATATAGATCATGGAAGCAACCAAGATGCCCTTCAATAGGTGAACAGATAAATAAACTGTGCTACATCCAAATAATGGGATTATTCAATGCAAAAAAGAAATGAGCTATCAAGTCAGGACAAAACATGGAGGAACCTTAAGTGTGTATTACTGAGTGAAAGAAGCCAATCTGAAAAGGCTACATATGGATGATTGCAACTATATGACATTCTGATGTGCCTCAGCACACTGCCAAACGTTAAAATGTCACTACTATACAATGCTGGACAAACTATAGGGAAATAGAAAGTCCCATAAAATGCTGGTGGAGGTATAACTTGCTACAATCTTTTTTAGTATCACTTAAAAGCTATAATGTTTATGCCTTCTGATGCAGATAGGTAACTGTAATGTATTTATACTGTATCTTATATTTGCCTATGTAGTTACATTTACTGGTGGTCTTTCTTTTGGTATAGTGATTTGATTTTTCCTTTAGTGTCCTTTCACTTCATCCTGAAAGACTCTCTTTGGTGTTTTTGTAAGACAGGTCCGCTGGTGACAGACAGTAAGCTTTTTACTTATCTGGTAATGTCTTAACTTCTCCCTCATTTTTGAAAGTCAGTTTTATTGGATATAAAACTCTTGTCTGAAAGTCTTTTGGACAATTTTAATATATCAACCCATTGTTTGTTTCTTTTTTCCTTGGCTTTGTCTTATGAGAAATCTGCTATTAATCTTATTGAGAATCCCTAGTACATAATCAATTAGCCCTTTCTTTCTGCTTTCAAGAGTCTCACTTTGGCTTTTGATAGCTTCATTACGTGTTTAAATATGGCTTCTTTTTTTTTTTTCAGTTACTTGGGTTTTGTTAAGCTTCCCAAATTGTAGATTCAAGCTTTTCATCAAATTTGATAATCTGTCAGCCTATGTTTTTTAAAAATATTCTCTCTGCCCTTTCTTCTCTCCTCTCTCATTCTGGGACTCCCATTAGATCTATGTTGGTATCCATGTTCTCTGAGGTTCTATTCATTTTTCTTTATTCTTTCTTGTTGTTGTTGTTCCTCAGACTGGATTAGCTCAATTGACAAAAATTTAATTTTACAGATTCTTTCTTCTTCCTTCTAGAATGTACTTGGGAAGCCTGTTACAGTTGTTTTCTTTTTTTTTTCTTTTTGAATTTTTTTTCTTTTCTTTTTGAAATTTAATTTTTGAAATTTTCTTTTTGAAATTTCCTATACTTTCCAACTCCAGAATTTCTATTCATTTTTAAAATAATATCTATCTATTGATATTCTCTATTCTGTGATATATTACTTTCATAACTTCTTTAGTTCTTTAGCTATGATTTCCCTTAGTTCTTTGAATATATTTAAAATAGCAAATTTTACATTTTTGTTGAGTAAATCCAAAGTCTGCGTTTCTTCAGGGATAGTTTCTATTGACTGCTTTTTTTCTCTCCTTAAATAGGACATATTTTCTTGTTTTTTGTGTGTCATATTTTTGTGGTTCTTGTTGAAAAACAGACATCTTGGATAATATAATATGACAAACCTGAGAAGATCCATTCCTATTGCCCAAGTTTGGTGGTTTTGGTGGAGGTGTCTTTGTGGGTATGTCTTTGTGTTGCTACTTGTGTGTTAGTGACTTTCTAAACTAATTCTGTAATATCTTTATTCTTTATCATTTGAGGCCATTGAAGTATCTGCTTGATTATTTTAGTGGTCAACTAATTATTAAACAATGATTTCTTTAAATGTCTGGAGCTAATAAGTAGCCCAGTCTTTACCAAGGGGCTCTGTTTGTGTTAGGGCATGTTTCTCACAACGAGCCAGTTGATAAGTGGGCCTTCACCAGCACTTCCTAATGGAAAGCCTCTAGGAAAGCCAGAGATGAGAGCTTACCTTCTCAAGTTTTTCCTGAGCATGGATACAGTCCAGGGCAAGTGTGTATAGCCCTATACACGTGTGTGACCTTTTAGATTCTCATAAATATGTCAGAGCTCTTCAAAGCACTTACAAACATCTTGCCCCCAAGATTTTCCTTTTCAACTTTTTGGTTCCTCTATTGTTTGTCCCAAATGTTATCTACTGCCTTAAGCAGCTCTGACGTTAAACAATTGCTGATGATGATTTTTGACAAATGCCCCCAGGGGAAAAGACCTGTAGATCCCTGAGTTAGGTTAAGTAAAGAAAAGACCTGCAAGTTTGGTCTTCTGAGAACTACCAAATAGGCCAAATAACAGGAATTCTTTGGAACAGGACTTTGCAAGAGCTCCATACCCATTCTACCACTTCCAGTGGATGTCTGACTGCTGATTTTTCACTGTGACTGTGGGCTGTTGGTTATCAAAGCTACTGGGGAGCTGGGGAGAAAGTGATGGATACCGACAACTTAAAATATCAGAAAACTCACTGTCTTACAAAGATTGTCCTGTTTTAGTTAAATGCTCCCCAGATTCCTGTAAAACTTTATTAATTTCTAGAGTCCTGAAAACCGTTGATTTGATTCTTTTGCCAGTATCCTTGCTGCTTTTATGGAGGAGAGGATTTTGAAAAATCCTTATTCTTTCATTCCCGCTAATGGCCCTGCCCATCAGTTTTAAAGGTTAAAAAAATACATATATATTATTTTTTCTATTTTTTAAAAAGATTTATTGATTATTTGAGAGAGAGGGAGAGAGAGTGTGAGCTCACAAATGTTAAGGGGTGAGAAGAGGGGGCAGAGGGAAAGAATCCTCAGCAGAGTCCCTGCTGAGTGCAGGAGCTGGATCTCAAGATCCTGAGACTGTGACCTGAGCTAAAACCAAGAGTAGGATGCTTAACCGTATGCGCCACCCAGGCGCCCCCATATTTCAGTTTTAAATGATCATTTCAGTGTTAAGTGATTATGGGTTATAGGGTACACCAAACTCTCCCCATCATTCACTTTCCTTAAATAAACTTAATTGACTTATAAATAAATTTTTTTTAAAGATTTTATTTATTTATTTGAGTGAGTGACAGAGAGTACATGAGCAGGTGCAAAGGAAGAGGGAGAAACAGACTTCCCTGTTGAGCAGGGAGCCCAGTGTGTGGCTGGATCCCAGGACCCCTGGGACCCTGGGACCATGACCCAAGCAAAGACAAGACACCTAACCAACTGAACCACCCAGGTACCCCTAAACAAATTAAAAAAAAAAAACAAACACACCACATATTTAAAAAACCAGAATGTGTGCCTCTCTAAGAGTTTACAGATACAAGATATTCAACAAAATGTTAATATTAAATTGCCGTATCACCTTGCATAAGTAATATCCTTTTTTTTAAATTTAAAAAAATTTAAAATTTAAATTTTAAATAAAATAAATAATTAAATAAAATAATTAAATAAAATAAAATTTAAATTTTAAATTTTTAAAAATTTTTTAAACTATTACAAAAAATATAGACTACTTCTCTGTTAGTCTAATAAAGTGATACTCGACTCCGGCTATATATTAGAGTCAGTAGCAGTCACCTCACATATATTTCTCACCCAGCACTGAAGACAGTCACTAATCATCTCAGTAGTGTCAGTCTTCCCACACAGACTCTAGAAGAATTCTGTGAGAGAAGGGACAGCATCTGTTTTGTTCACAGTCCCAGCACATAATAGTACCTCAGTAAATATCTGCCAAAGGAATCAGTGAATGGGTGCAGGCATGAATGACAGAATAAATTCTCTTAAGTCGAAAATAAAAATTACTGAAGTGGAGATAATGTGCTTGCCTGATTTAAAGAGAAAAGAAGCTACATGTCTACTGTTATTATTATGTTTATAAACCATATCTAGCAAATAAACTTGAACATGATTACTAGACTGGAATAATTTTATCACTGTATTACAAAAATTGACTATCACCTTTAGACAATAGAAAACTCAGTATCAACTTACATTCTCCTGTTGATTTTCTGGAAGCTGGTACAGCCTTGGGCTACATTGATAAAAGCAGCACGTACGGATGAAGGGAGCATTGGTCTGGAGTAGTCTCTTTGGTGAGACATCATTTGAAGTGTTGTTTGCAGTTCACTCCTAGCCTCATTCACTACACTGCCTATTTCCACATTCTGTGAGGAAAATCAGTTACATTATTTACAAACTTTGTTTGTTATAACAGTAAAAAAAAACAAAAACAAAAAACTTATATGCTGGGATGAGTAACTATGAAGATGAAAGGGTTGGACAACTTGTTATGTAAAGAAAGGTTTAATTAAGTGACATGTTTAGCTGGGGCAGAAATTCTTACGGGAAGAATTATTCACAAATATTTGAAGGACTGTCATGGGGAAGAGGATGAAATGTATCCTGTGTGGCTTTAGGGAATAGAACCAGGGTCAGTGTGTGGAAATTACAGTGAAGCTGGCTTTGACAGAGTAAAAAGAAAACTTTCCGACACTTTAAACTTCCTGAAATTGGAATGAGTCGCTATATAGAGACTGCCTCTAAAAATAAGCTGAAATTGAATATTAGATACAAAATTCTGCTTTGGATGGGGATCATTAGACTTGAAGATTTTAACGTAACTTTAATGGAATTTAAAATTCTATAAATCTTGAAACTCCATTTCATGTATCACTTTGAAAATAAAATGGGATATTGATTTTTTCATATTGTATTTGTGAACATGAAACATATTCTTCATTATAAAAAGTTGTTGTAAAATTGTCCCCATAAGTTATTATGTAAGCTCGTATAAAAACAGGGTACTCTTAAATACACTTACTGTAAATTTGATTAGTTTCCTTACAGAGTGAAGAGAAACAGCATATGGATCACTTAGGGATCTTAAATTTTAAAATGTTTACATCTATGTTCTGGCATTTAAAACACTTTTTCTAATACATATTTATAAACTTTTAATAACATAATAATGCCAGTATAATATGCCAGACTTTAAAAGTGACTTTTGCTTCCTAAAACCCACCAGTATTTTAACCCCACTTGAGTAAGCGATGGTGGTGTCAGGCGGATAGAAATGGAGCAACTTCAAATTGATAATGTTGAGGTGTCACAAGTAGGTCCCCGTGGAGATCAATTGAGAGAGGAGCGACAGGGATTCAAACTAAGAGATGTGCCTTTAACCTTGTGTTTTATCCCTACAATATCCTACCTCTGATATTTATGTAAATAAGAATTTCACAGAAAATAGTATCTATCAGAAAATTACACTTTAGAGCGTGTATGCACAGTGATACTAACCTTGAGACATAATCAAATGGGGAAAAAATCTCAAATAGCTTCTCATCTATGAGAATAGGAGAAGGACTGCTCCTTGAATTACCAGCCCACGGGGAAACACTTGTGTGTACAAAACCTACAACCCAGCAACTTCACATAACGTTTTAAAATCTCTACCTGTCAGGCCTTGGATCAGGGAAACAAGAGCTTTTCAGCCTATTAGTCCATCAGCAACCCTCTCAACATAAGGTTATTCTACTCTATAAATACCAAGCAAGTGAATCCCTGAAAGGCAGGAGACGTTTGCTCAAATATGCTGCATTCCACAAGAGCATCAAACAGCAGGCTTGCCTAATGAAAAGTGATTGAGTCAGTTTTACCTGAACACAGAAAGCAATATTCTAAGGTAAGTCATGCCAGGAATGTCTCTACAAGTAGCCTTTCTCAGTTACCCAAAATTAAGGCAATAATCTGTACCTATGATGGAGAAGAGGATTTGGGTGAAGGAAGAGGAGTAGGATCCTAAAGGGCACTGCTCTTAGAAAAAGAGGGAATGGAATAAATTACGATTCTTTATGTAGGAAAGAAAAATCTGGAGAAAGAACAAAACTGAGACCTAAAATAATTAACACATAGCTGAGTTTAACATGCACTCCTTTAAAAACAGAATGGGCTAGTATTCAAAAAGGAAACAAAACCAAACTGCTCTACTCAGTGATTTATCACCTTGAGCTAGTCAGTTAGGCTCTCTGAGCTTCAGTTACATCATTAAAATGTGTCTAATAAATCTGCTGGTGTACCTCATCAGACTGCCAATCATTAAAATATCACTACCGTCTGACACCAGACAAAGTAGGGAGAAGTAGAAAGTCCCATAAAGATAGAGGTATAACTTGTTAAAATCCTTTTTGGTATCTCTTAAAAACAACGTTTATGTCTTTTGATGCTAATACATAACTATAATGAATCTCATTTATGGAAATAAAAAATTGGAACATATGGATGAATCTACAAAGGTATCCAGGTATTATATAAGTATGCATACATATAGACACACATAAATAAAACACACATAAAAATAAATGCTGTTCCGCAAATATGTGCACACATGCATATATACATGTATACCCCCCTATATGTATGTATACACACAGATTCGGGAAGCCTTTGGAAATATATTTATTATATATATATATATATATATATATATATATACACACACACACACACACATGCAGATCCTTGTTTATATTATATAAAGAAGACAATATGTGGAGGAAAAAAAGTGGCAGGATGATATGTCAGATATTATCCTGTTTTTGTTGTTAATATGTGTGCATAGTGTATAGAAGCACGTGTGCGAATGTGTGTAAAAGAGGGCTACACACCAAACAGTTAATACCCCAGGTGAGCAGGACTGAAGAAAGAAGGAAAGGTCCCCCCAACACCCTCACGGGTGTTATATACAACTGATGAATTATTGAACACTACATCTGAAACTAATGATGTGCTCTATGTTGGCTACTTGAATTTAAATTTTAAAAAAAAAAGTCATTCCTCACTGCATTTTTCCCTTACCTCTTCCCACTCTACTGGCCTGAAAGTCAGATTACACAGGTGCTTGTATATAGGTATGTCTCTGTCTTCAAGTTCTAGCCAATGAGGCAAAAGGACTGTCAGCTAGGGGAATTCTGAGAAATCATGACTTCTGAATAAAAGGGACAGAAGCAGCTGGCACTGCTTTCTCCCTCCTTCCTTGCCTTAAACTTGAAGGGTAACAGAATATGCATCCCAAAACATGCCTTTTTGGCATATGATTATTTTGACCTATTATTTTGAGAAGCAGCAGACACAAGAGACATTCTGGAAATAGTGCAGACTGATGCTCTTCTGTAAGGGACCTTTACGTTTATAAAGGAAATCTCCATCTGTAAGCATGTCTTCCTCTCTGTACCAAAGAGGAAGACCACTCTATCCCAAGAAACTCAGATCACAGAGAAGGGTCTGACTTCAGTCTGCACAACACGCCTCACCCTTGTTTACCCTGCTTCTCCCAGTAACCTCCCATACCTTTCTTTCTCTTGCCTTTAGCTGAAGATGGCATTTAAGCCAGTATATAGGACATCTGGAGGAATTACTCATTTTTCTATGAGTATTCTCTACATATACAGAAATATACATGTTAATAAACTTTTGTTTTCATCTGGCTTATCTGGTTTTTTATTACAAGTGTCTCAGCCAAGAACTTGGAAGGGCAGAGGGAAAATTGTTTCTTCCCTACACACTCAAATATGATTTCTGGAGCAATCATATTGTAACCATGAGAAACATGCCAAAGGAACTGCAGAGATACACTCAAGACCAGCCACGGCTAACATAAAAGCTTCTGTTTATATGAGAAAAATAAATGCATATTCATGACTATTAGTCATTTTCTGTTATTTGAATTTCCAAAGCATGCCTAACTGATAAAAAAAGAGACTATTAACTTTTTCTTCATTGCTTAAGTTGCTATAATAAGCAGGCATTATTATTCTAATTTTTTAGAATGACTTTTTAAAGTACAAAAATGAAAGATAAAAGCAAATGAGGCAATTAGAGGAAAGAAGAAAGAAATTTAGAAAGATTTATTTATCCTGTGCCATACTCTAAGCATACTTATTTCAACTGAAATATATAGTCTCTAGTTTGTCTATTTGTTAAGCAACCCTGAGAAGTATTTAAGATATACTTCTTGGATTCCATAATCAAGCACTGAATCCTGAGCTCAATTACTGAAAGAGATCTCAAGGTTGGTGTTAATAAAACGGGTGCTTATTAATTGTCAAGTGTATTTAAAAGTACTCTACACCAATCGTTATTCCTTCAAGAACACTGAAAGTCTTCCTAAAATGTAAATATAAAAGCTACTCAAGAACCATCACCTAAACAGATATGGAAAATTTTTTTCTCCCACTCCATGGGAACATGACTCTAAAGAATTTTTTTTTCTGATTTGAATTTGAAACAGTTGCCAATCAAATACTTGCTTATTACAATATTTGTTTAAAATGCATAGATAATAAAGCAGTAAGGAAACCTTTCAGGATCTCTAAAAGAAATAACATAGCATTTTACAAGTAAATATTATATTGTAATGAAGGTAGATGGAGGTGGTAATATAGACAAGAGGGGAGGGCAAGGAATACAGAAATAAGTTAGCACAGGAGTTAGCATAGCACCTGATCCTAAAGAATAATAGAGGGAAAAGAAGGTTTGATAGTGTTGGCATAGATGCTCATGGTACATAGCAAAATGCAAAATATATCATTTATACACCAAACTTGTTTTTTGTTGGTATTATTGAGAAAGTCTAATTATTACTGTTATTAGTAATTAGAACTATACAACTCATTTTCCTTTTTGTTTGTCTTACTTATTATTTATAATAACTATATTAATTTAGGGTTGGGATTATATTCTCCTCCTCAACAGGGTTTGTCAATTTTATTTCCATTTTTATATAACACTTTTAACCTGACTTTCACTATAAACTACTTAGTAAGCAGCTGTGTCAGGAAAAACCGTGAAAGACTGTGAAATGGAATATATATATATATATATATATATATATATATATATATAAATATTCCAAATTCCAAATATATTTATTCCAAATGGAATATATATGTGTGTATATATATAGAGAGAGAGAGAGAGAATATATATATATATATTCTCAACATCAAAAAGGTGAAAAAGATCATACCTTCCAGAGTTATCTCACTCTATGAGGACTGTTCTTTTGTTGTCTTTGAGCTATTTTACAACACTCCTATTGTGGAAAACTTAAGATAATGCAAATTTGTCCATAAAATGCACATGAATTGTATCCAATAGAATGTTCTCCATTATCACACTGTGAAGAGAGAACAGGGTGTGTCTCTTTGTAAATGAGTTCCAGCAATTTTTCCTGCCAAAATGTGAGTTCTTTGAAAAGTTCTTTGAACTGATTGTGACATTTTTTTTTTTTAAGATTTTATTTATTTATTTGAGAGAGAGCATGAGAATGGGGAGGGGCAGAAGGACAGGGAGAAGCAGACTCCAGCTGAGCAGGGGGCAGACTTGGGACTCCATCCCAGGACCCTGGAATCATGACCTGAGCTTGAGGCAGAAGCTTAAATGATTGAACCACCCAGGTGTCCTGATTGTAACATCTAATTGCTTCCTTTACTATTTGAGTTAAGTATAATATTGGACATGTGATCATTTTAAAAAAAATCCCTTAGAGTATTTGAAAAAAAATAGGTGAGTAAGAATGTGAATAAACAACTGAATGGACTTTATCCACAATAAAATGGATAGTATACTTTGCCTCTGTCACTAAATATATTACATTAAACAAATAATTTAACTTCTTTGATATTCAGACAATGTCAACTACAAACATGTCAGCTAAAAATGTTTAGTTTTGATAATGTTGCTTGCCTTTAAAATCTGTTAGCTCTCTCTGCAGCTTTGGCTATTCAAAATCTCAGTGTTTTTCTCCTAGAATTCAAATTCTCATCTTCAAAGGAACTGAAGAGTCCCTTTTTCTTGTCCCTATAACTTTGTGTCAAAGGCTTCCTTGCTATCAAAAGTCCTGGAGATAAATGCTGGGATTGGCTTTCCTTTGACTAAATATTTAGATTCTTTTTGACATTCATGTCTTCTCTCTGTTCTTGCTACTGTCAGGCTACGTTGCCTAGGTTGATAGAAAAGGATAGAGGCCAAGATGTTCCCCTCAGCTTGACTAAACTTTAGACAGGGGTCTTCTTGACTATAGGCTCCTGACCTCCATTTTCTTAAGAGCATTTACTTTCGAAAACTTGCAATTGTAAATTTATTTTCTGCCCCTTTGAGATGTAAATCTCACAAGCAGGTTTATAGCACGGAACCCTGTTTCACAAAGACCTGGGAGCCCGCCCTCTGAAATGTCATCATCAAGAAAACAGTGACCCAGTGTTTTATAGTTTTCAGAGTACAGGTCTTTCACCTCTTTGGTTAGATTTATTCCTAGGTATCTTATTGCTTTTGGTGCAACTGTAAATGGGACTGATGCCTTAATTTCTCTTTCTGCTGCTTCATTATTGGTGTATAGAAATGCAACAAATTCCCATATGTTGATTTTGTATCCTGTGACTTTACTGAATTTGTTTATCAGTTCTAGCAGCCAATTAAAAAATGGGCAGAAGACATGAACAGACATCTCTTCAAAGAAGACATACAAATGGCTACACATGAAAGGACATTCTTCATCACTTACCACCAGGGAAATATAGATCAAAACTACAATGAGATACGACCTCATAGCTGTCAGAATTAACAACACAAGAAACAACAGGTGTTGGAGAGGATGAGGAGACAGGAATCCTCCCACACTGCTGGTGGAGACGCAAACTGCTGTAGACACTCTGGAAAACAGTAGGGAGTTTCCTCCAACAATTAAAAATAGAACTACCCTATGATCCAGGAATTGCACTGCTAGGTATTTACCCAAAAAATACAAAAATACTGACTCAAAGGGATACACGCATCTTCCAGTGGCATTATTTATAGCAGCATTATTTAGAATAGCTAAATTATGAAAACATCATCACTGATGAATGGATGAAAAAAAAAGAACTAGTACACAATGGAACATTATTCAGCCATAAAAAAGAATGAAATCTGGCCATTTAGAATGACATTGATGGAGCTAGAGAGCATTATACTAAGTGAAATAAATCAGTCAGAGAAAGACAAATGCCATATGATTTCACTCATAGGTGGAACTGAAGAAAAAAATGAGCAAAGGGACAAGAAAAGAGAGAGAGGCAAACCAAAAAACACACTGTGAAGAACAAACATGGTTACCAGAGGGGCAGTGGGGGTGGGGTGACATAGGTGATGGGGATTAAATAGGGCACTTGTGATGAGCAATGTGTGTTATATGAAGTGCTGAGTCACTATATTCTACCCTGAAACTAATAGTACACTGTATGTTAGCTAACTGGGATTTAAGTAAAAACTTAAAAAAGAAAAAAACAAAACAGTGCCCCCACCTCCCAGTCTCTGTGGATGGTAGGAGCCTAGCAACAACCACAAATAGCTAATCACAATGACCAATCTCCCTCCTGATGCCCTCCAGTACCCCTCCAGCACTTAAAAACTCTCCTGCTTTTTCTCTTAGCAAAGTTAAGTTCAGTCTCTTTCATATTGCAATAGTCTTGCCTCCTATTACAAATAGCTTTGAATAAAATCTTCCTGGACTGTTATCTCTATCTGAAATAATTTCTCTTCGACAAGAGTATATGTTGGACTGTGTACTGCTGTTCTTCACTCAGGGTTGAACAGTCATGTTCTCTAGCTTCCCTGCTCCAAGTGGGCTCTCTCACCTGCCATGGGATCTCAGTCTCGATCTCTGTTTTTCTCAATAAAAATACCTGTTCTCTTTTTCTGGACTTCCTTTTGAAAAGTAGTTCTTCAGCAACTCTATTCTCTTAGAAGATCTAAATTACAGTTTACTTACATGGTTTACAGACAATATATTATCACCTTGTTAATTTTTCTGCAAACTTATTTTTTTTTTTTAAGATTTACTTATTTAAGGGAGGGCAGGGCAGAGGGAGAGGGAGAGAATCTCAAGCAGACTCCCTGCTAAGCAGGGAGCCGGACACAGGGCTCCATCTCACCACCCCTGAGATCATCAAGTGAGCTGAATTCAGATGCTTTACCTGACTGAGCCACCCAGGCATCCCTATAAACTTATTTTTTATGGAAATACCTAACCTTGTGATTGGATCATAACATAAACATAAAACTAGTGTGTTTTTTGCTTGTATGTTTGTTTGTTTTTAGCTCCTACCCAGCTGCACCCTACTCTGGAACTCCAACAGCTCTTAACATTCCTCTCTAGAGATCAGCACATCCCAGAAGGCATTTAGGTGGGTATTTCTCATGACTGTCTATGGGTAAGTATTGGCAGATGTTAAAAATGTATTTTAGCCATTTTTACCCACTCCTCAAAGCACACACTAAAATTGGTAGGCCTTAGCGCTGTTGATAGAGGTGCAAGGGAGCTTGTGTTTTGGGGGAATATTTTATGTTTAGAAAGACAATTCACTAATATCCTTTATATCAAAACAAAATGTTTTGAATATATGAATAATGAATATATGAATAATCATATATGAATAAATGAGAAAGTAATTCCATTGTTAGATTTCAGCCATAAAACCAGTTTCAAGAACAAAAATCAAATACCTTTTGTTTTGTTCTGTTTTGTTTTGCTTCTAATAGGTTGTTTGAGTTCATAAAAATCAGCCAGAATTTGGCCTAACGAATTGTTTTTTAAGGTTTGGTCCCATGGTCTTCATATCAAAATCACACGGATACTTGTTGAATGTGCAGGTCTCAGAGCCTCACCCTGGACTAACTGGATAGGAATCCTTGGCAGCTTGGCTAAGATTCTGCACATTTTAAGTGCGTGCAAGATAATTTCTAAGCTTGCTGATATCTGAGAACCTCAGCCTTAGGCTTCTCCATATTGTGATAAAGGTGTGTCTTTGAAACACAACTATGGAAGAACAGAGCATGATAAGCTGTGTGGAAAGACCAGGTACCCTTCTAAAGAGTACTGTTTTATTTTTTTTCCCTTTGGTCCTACAATTAATATGTCAAAGCAGGAGTTCCTCCTTATTCTAGTACTCTAGTATCTCTCTATTCTAGTATTCTTTATTCTAGTGGGAAAATACAAGTGGAAGAAAAACTCAAGAGAACTGAAAAGAAAACAAAAATCCCCCACAGATACATATATGTTAAAGTATAATAAATGCGTCATCTCAAATTTGACAACAAAGAATAGTATTTAAAATGCTATATACAACTTGACATACATGAGGGGAAAGTAAAAGTAGCATTTCATATTATAAAAATAATTTCCAGATTTATTAAAGATTTCAAAGTTTAGAACTAAATAATAAAGAGAGATGCTATAGAATAGAAATGATAGAGGGGTGCCTGGGTGGCTCAGTCAGTTAAAGCCTCTGCCTTTGGCTCAGGTCATGATCTCAGGGTCCTGGAATCGAGTCCCACATCGGGCTCTCTGCTCAGCAGGGAGCCTGCATCCCTCTCCTCCTCTGCCTGCCTCTCTGCCTACTTGTGATCTCTCTCTCTGTCAAATAAAAAATTAAATATTAAAAAAAATAGAAACGATAGAAATTGCCATAGGATAATATTAAATGATTGTAGAGTAAAAAAAAATATAACCAAGGGAAGACATGACAAAGAAAATTCTGACCACGCACCCAAATTCTGTATGACTGAAATGAAACAACAAACTTATAAATAAGCGACTGAACTGTAAAGAAGATAAAAACAAATGGAAATTAGGAAAAATAAGTGTGTGCCATGTATGAACTTGCTTGTCTCAATCCTCACTGTTCTAAGCAGTTCACGGCAACGTACCTTGACCCTTGCCAACAATCCCAGCGCCCAAGTCACAGAAGGGACAGCTTGAGTCCCAGAGTTTTCTCCCATGCAACCATGAACCCAAGTAGAAGAGGTGAGGCAGCCTGGGTGCACAGAGCATTTATGGTAACTTTTATAGCAATTAACCACAACCTTGAGAAATTCTAGAATTTGTAGCTTAGCACAGTATCTTTTATTTTCAATCTCAAATATTTTTGCTCCACAAAACTCACTGAAATCCCTCGTAAAGTCGCACTATGCAAATGCATTTAATCTTAACCTTATTTGCATGTCATTGCCATCATCATGAGGATTAAACTTCATGACCAGGCCAGCCACATCTGAAGCCTCACAATTTAATCCTGTGGAACCTTGTTCCCACTTGACTAAAATCCTATTATGCCCTTAGTTGATCTGCAAACTTAATTGGGTCTTAGTCTTTATCTCTTTTCTGTCAGCCAATTATTCTTTCTCCTTATCTTGCCAACCAGGATAATTTCAGCACAAATCTTAAACCTTCCAAGTATTCATGTCCCTATGATCTCTGCCAAACTGTTAGCAAGCATTTTCAAATTCAATTGTAACTTACAGTAACTATAGTCTATGTATATTTCACCACATATTCATTCTCTAATAAATATTTTTATTTACTTTGTCACATCCTGTCAATTAAAGTGTTAATGTCATTGATAAAAAAGAGTTCTCACCATAAGGAAAAGCACACACTGCATGTACATTTCAGCTCAGGAGAAGAATGTGCAGCTCACAAGAGAAGAATGGTAATGACCAATAAAGATAGGAAAATATTTTATCTCCTCACTGCTCAAGGAAATAAAAATAAAGAGAACTGTGAGTCTGGGAGAAACACAAACATTCAGTCTCTAACAAGAGCAATTTAGTCTTAACTACCAAGATCATTAAAGAAAATGCCCGTTAAATCAGAAACTCCAAGTTCTGGAAGTTATTCTCAGGAAATAAACATAGATCTACACAAAATTTACTTGAAAAGTTTCTTATGACAGTGTTGCTTATAATAGGAAATAAAGGAGCATGAATACCCATTCAGTTGATGATAAGGTAAATAAAGGAAGAGACCGGATACAATTATTGAAACCAAACTCTTAAAAATATTTAGGGAATTAGGAAAATACTCATAATCAATTAAAATGAGAAAAGCACAAATTAAATATATAAGCAATATAACTCTATTTAAAATATTTATTTGTGTATATTTATGCATTTTATATCTAATTATATAATTATGTTACATATCATCTTAACTGTGTAAAAATACAATTGAAAATGCAAAGATATGGGGCGTCTGGGTGACTCAGTGGGTTAAAGCCTCTGCCTTTGGCTCAGGTCATGATCTCGGGGTCCTGGGATCAAGCCCCACATTGGGCTTTCTGCTCAGCAGGGAGCCTGCTTCCCCCTCTCTCTCTGCCTGCCTATCTGTCTACTTGTGATCTCTCTCCCTCTGTCAAATAAATAAATAAAATCTTTTTAAAAAAAAGAAAATGCAGACACATGTTTTTGTATATTGTCTCATATTTTATGTATTATGTAATTTAGTAACTGTAAATATATGAGTATATACATATATACATGTGCAGCTACACATGACTAATAAGATAATATACATGAAAATATAGAGAGGAGTTGAATAGGGCATGGGGATTACAGGCGATTTTTTTATTAGCTTTCTGTATGCTCTAAATCTTCCATAACATACATTTCCTCTCTAATAAAAACACTATGAAGAGTAGCTGGAAACCAGGCCCTCACATCCTCCACCACATCAAGACATCCATCTGGCCCTGCACTCACAGACAAAGAGGATGGGAGTGGGCATGGGGCCCTGAGAGCCGAAGTAGCCAGCCACAAGCTGAGCCAGGGACAAGTGACAAGTGACAGCACACTGGAACAGAGCAGCAGTAACACCACACCTCCTGCACCAGCATACGAACAAATATAAAAATCTCATGCGCAAGGTGCAAGACAAGAACTTGGCCCATATTCACCTAGGACTTTGAGAGAAGGGAATTCTGGAAAATATAGTGCTCACTTAGCTAAGCTGACACAGGACAAACCTGCATCAACCAAGCTGTCTTGGCCCCCAAAAGAGTTTGCTTTTCAAACCAAAGATCTGTGAGTGAGAAGTTGGAAGCAATTCCTCAACTTTTAAAGGCCCTTCCCTTGACATGTAACACAGAAGTCCCTGTTACTTCCTCAGAGCTTGATTTCCTTAGCCAATTCCATTTGCTTTACTCTCAAGAGTAATAAAAAATCTTCCAGACGTGTAAAATAAGAGCCGCCCCCCATCTTACTCCTACGATTTAATGAAGGAAACCAAACTCCATTTCCCTTACTCTTGAAAGAGGGACTTTTAAAAATTTTTACTTGGCAGAAGAAAAAATATTTATTAGTATATTTATGAGATATGAAGCTATTGCTTCCAACTTTCCCCCACAGGTCTGTTGCAAAAAGAAAAGAAAACAAAACAAAACGGAGTCATTCTTAACTAGAAAACAAATAAATTGCCACAGACTTAATATCAAAATAGTTAAGTTACTTTATCTTCTCTTATGAGAAACATTTGCCCCATCTGAAATGTTCACTGCAATTGGCTCCAACATATTACATTTGGGAGAAGTTCAAATGCCCTCGTCTAAAGTAGCATGCAACTCGATCCAGATGCCTTAAATCTTTGCCTAAATGGGCAAGTTATAAATAAATAAACACACAAGCAAACATGCAAGTGTATTTTTACTATACCTTGACAGTAGTGCTCATTTCTTAGTGCTTCCAGCATTTGAAGGATTTTGGTGAAAGTGCATTTATTTCAAAGCCAATCAAGAAAATCCCCATCTTGAGGGACTTTCAAAATTGGATGCAATACAGGATAACCACAATAATTCTCACAACTGCAAAAAAAAATTAGCACATCCATACTGCCTGAAGTTTGCCTTGACTCACATCTCCCTGTAGAGATTTTGTCTTTTGAGATTCATGAAGGTATAAATACAGATTCTGTTTATAAAAGAAAAGAAACTAAAAATAATGACATTTGGAGGAGAGTTGGAGTTAAATAAAACAAAGGGATTTGAAAATACTGCTTAAATGTGGAAAAGATTACTCGTAAATCAATTTTTGTGCGTTGTGATTTTTCTCCTGCAAAATAACAATAACTGGGTTATGTGTGACTGTCAAATGAGTCTCTGAAATACTGCAGCAAAATTCACGAGTATAAAGAGGTTAAAACAGACAATGGGAGAGAAGAGAAAACATTTCAGATAGAGAAATGTGATGTATATGAAAACACTAAATCTACAAGTTACATTTATTTCACACGTCAAATTTTAGGAGGTACGACTCTGCCGCTCTCAGCCTTTAAAAAAAAAAAAGTGTCGTATCTGTCAATTTGAAACATTTTTTTTTCAATAAACTGATTTTCCAACAGGCCATTATCTTCCCCCAAATAACATACTATCTCAGTAAAAAACAGGGGCTTTTAAAAAATGTTTGTGGCCATCAACACAGAGAAATACCAAAAAATTTAAGGAAAAGTAATTTTTTCTTGAAGTTCCAATCACCAACTAAAAAGATGGTTCTCTTCATGACCTCTCTGTTCTGTACTCATATGTTTAAACCTGCTGAGTAATTAGCGTACATGAGGGGCTTGCATGTTTCACTCCTGGCTTTGTCAGCTAGTTAATAATCAATGCCATTAGACAAAAGTAAAGTGAGCAGAAATGCATCACCTCTCTGAGAAAATCACCTTACTTCTCATCTGAGATAATTTTGTCTTGTTTTTTGTATTTTAGTATTGTGTCTAAAAATTAAAAAAATATATATATCATCTTTTACATTTCAGAAATTAGATTAAGTTTGCTCTGTGAGGACTCCAATAATAAACAAACTTGAGGTCCTATGTATTTAAATGGAACCTGGTAAATTGTTTTACCTTTTCAAAGTCCATTGCTGCACGCTGAAAGCATTTCCTTCCCCAATACTAAGGATGAATTTTGCAAACCCGTAAAAATGTTGAACTCAGGTTTCGCAGAATCCCCGGCATTACGGTAGTTTTCTTAGGTCCATTGTGGCTGGTGCCATGTTCTTCCATCTTCCTTGCATGTGATTTTTGATATAAATATACACAGAATGAACTTAGACAAAGATCAAGCAAAACACCAGCTCAGTAGATGTTCCATTTGCTACCTAATCTCAGAGGTATCACATTTCTCCCATCAGTAGCCCCAAACTTTTAAGCCTACAATGTAGATATACTTGGATATACCTGGATAAAACACTATTACATGAGCCCTCAGAATTAAGTAAATTCACTTCCTTGTAGAATAACCAGTTGGAACTTGAAGTTTAACCTAGTCAACTGGTATACAATTTCCTATAAAACTGGACTCTTTCTTAATGAGGAAACATGGTTCTGACCAGACGTGCTTATTGGCTAGTGTAGGGGCCCCAGCCTGTATCTCCTGTTGACACGGGGTTTCCTGGAGACTATCTTGGTAGGTAGAACCTGCTCTTGATAAGACTTTAAAGGAAGGGACCATATTGCCTTTCCTATTCTTGGTCCTAATCAAATCTAGCTACCTTCCATGCACCCATTACACGGACTGGAGCAGAATGCCTACATACCAAGGTGCTATGGCCATAACCCAAAGAGGTCTACCATGCTCTGTGCTTCTTTTTTTTTAGTTTTGAGTGGTGTGAGCTACAATAACCTGCCCTTTTCTGGGAAGGAAAGTCCCAACATGACCAACTCCACTGAATTCTTACAAACCTCACTATGTGGCAGGACCCTGAATTATCATGGAGTTTGTTTCCTCCCCTCGGTAGTGCGTACATCAAGACCATCATCGTACTTGCCATTTCTTCTTGTCCATCCAGCCTGATTAG
>CM053616.1:42489779-42512407 GCA_028646535.1 Procyon lotor
CCTTTGCTCTCCTGATCAAAAAATCCTAATTCTTTTCAGGCTTTGTGGGCACCTCTGATTTACCAGGAAAGTTTCTTTTTCCTTCCTTAATGTATTGGCTCAATATTTAACTTATTTTTAGGTGTTTGCATCCTCTCAGGGTTAGAAAATCAAGAGAAATTTCCAGATTAAAATTTTAAGATTGTATGTAATAAATACACATTCAATATTTTAAAATGTTGATTCATCAATTGGAAAAAAAACCCAAAACATTTAGAGTACCTGCAATGAGCCAACACCCTGCTAGATGTAGGGAATATAATGATGACTATAACTTGTTCCCGCCCCGTACTAACTCATAGTTAGGTGCAAGAAGCAGCTACGGATGAATACATACACTTAACATGACATGCTTAGTATTCTAACAGATTTGAACACAAGAACAGTTTCAAAAAGCAAGTATCTCATCTGTTAAGGATATAGGAAGAAATATTTGAAGTGAGTCTTGAGAAATGAGTAGAATTGTTAACTGAGGTAAAGGGCACTTCAAGCGAAGGAACTGAGATAGGAAAAGTGTGAGAAATGGGAAATAGCATGGCAAAGGTCGCCAGTGGTTGCTCACAGAAGGGTGCCTGCAAACAGTAACTAGACATGATTGTAATACTATGGTTTCTCTGGGAGATGATAAGCCGCTATTATAGGATATTAAGCAGAGAATGGTAGAATGGTTACACAGTCTATGTACACACGCATACACAATTTTTTTTTTTTTTGCAACTGCACCAGAAACAGAGGCACGAGAATGTTGATGGCAACAATACTCGAGAGAACAAATGAACTAGAGATACTCATAGCAAGATGCATTTTACTAATATAATGCCCTAAAATATTTAAAACAATTTGCCACTCTTTATCAATAAATATCAAAGCAACTAAAACAGCACATTGGTGAGGCATAAATACGTATGTGAAGAAACTTCTCAATTCTGCAAGAAAATAACAAATATGTGGATGTACTCCTTGACCCAACAATCCCAGACATAAAGTGGCAGAAATATGAAATAAGAAGGCCTGTATTGTGGCATTATTTCCAAAATCAAAACATTAGAAAAAACTAAAATATCTATTAAGGGAAATGGATGAATAAAATATAGAACATCAGTACAATTAAATATCACATAGCCTCAAAATGATGAAAATGTCTGCATGCTGATACAAAGAGGTCTTTTAGACTAACTATATCGTTTTACTTAAGAAACCTTTTGCTACGTTTTCTTCCCTATTATTATTTAAACTACTTTCTTGAGGTATGACTGACATCCAAAAATCTGTACCCACGTAACATATACAACTCCATGAGGATAAGTATACAGCCATGAAATCACCGCCACCACCAAAACCATAAATCTCCAGTGAGAAAAATTAAACAACAAAACCCAGAACAGTGTTTGTAATATTTGAAAAAAAAATATTGGAAGGAGAAACAAAAAATCTTTCCCTAAAGGAGAGAGGGAGTATAGCAGCAGACACACTAGAAGTGAGAATTTTCTTGAACATACCTTGTAGATATAGTTCCATTTTTCAAAATATACAAGTTTTATCTTTTTAGGAAATGAAATAAAATGAAAAATCAATCATTAAACGTTGAAAAGAAGCTGAAATGAGAGGCACCTGGGTGGCCCAGTGGTTAAGCATCTGCCTTCAGCTCAGGTCCTGAGCCCCACATCTGGCTTCCTGCTGAGAGGAAGATTCTCCCTCTCCCCTTCCTCTGCTTGTTTTCCCTCTCTCTCTCTGTCTCTGTCAAATAAATAAATCAAATATTTAAATAAAAAACTGAAATGAATAAAATGATCTGCATATGAAGTTGATAATTCAATAACCCAGGGAAAAATATAATTTCAAATTTAACAGTGTTTTGAATACAGAGGCTTAGCGGAATATTGTCTAAGGACTAATACAGCCTCAAAGAAATCCTAAACTGAATTCAGAGGCCTAATTGTTAGCTGTTAGTTATAATATTGTTGTTGTTGTTGTTGTTGTTTTTAAAGATTTTATTTATTTATTTGAGAGAGAGAGAAAACAAGCAGTGGGGAGGGTAGAGGAGACGGAGAGAAAGAGAGAGGGAAGCAGACTACTTGCTAAGCAGGAAGCCCCATGTGGGGCTTGATTCCAGGACCCAGAGATCATGACCTGAGCCACAGGCAAACGCTTAACTGGCTAAACCACCCAGAGGTCCCTTTGTTGCTGTTTTTTAAATGACTTTTCCAAAGTTGCTTTTGGAGGAGGAAGCCAGTGATGATTATCATTTTAGTACTTACAAGATTGACATACACTTTCTGTTTTATTGTGAACATCCTATATTTTGCGTCACAAAGTTCCCATCCTGTTTGAAACTAAAAAAAGTATTTTAATACTTTTATTCCATAATTTTTAAATACTGAAGCTCTTTACACTAAATGCATTACCATGAGTAGCCTCAGTAAAACAAGAAGCCCTCAAGAATCCTTTGTAAAAATTTGCTGATTAATGATCCATTCTCTTTGTGAAACCACTTGTTATGAAAATGGACTAGACCAAAAAAAGTAAAGATCAATCTAGAAAGGAGAACCTCATCTTCATTTTAGTTTAAAGATTTAATTTTTTAAAAATGTAATCTCTACATCTAGTGTGGGGCTCGAACTCACAACCCTGAGATCAAGAGTCGCTTGCTCTACCGACCAGCCAGACAGGTGCCCCAGAACCTCATTTCTAATCCCATTATAAATGCTCCTTCTACAAATATATCCAACCCAGAAGAGATTATAACACTTGCTATGTTGTTCTTTAGTGAAGTACATAATGTAAGAAATCCTACATATGAATATAACATAAAATAAATGTGTTAAAATATATTGACAAGTATAAGAGAAACCCCATCACAATCAGAATATTAGATTGAGGAGAGATTTCATAGTTTGGGTAGCACCACATCGTATTCCAGAGGAGAGATGTGTTAGAGAAAGAATATTATGATTTATAATTGTATTGCACCTCATGTCTGCAATACTTCTGAGGTATATAAATTATTTAATTTGTTCTTCATTCCATTCTTATGAATCTGGTTTTATTCTAAATACTTCACAAATGAGGAAACTCAGACAAGAGATTTTCTGCCATCATGTTACAAAACTGAAGGCAGAACAAATGACTTGTTCCCCAGGCCTTAGTCTTTCACGTGTCACCGTCGACAGTCTCAATTAGAAATGTGCAGAGAGTCACCTGGGTGGCTTAGTCAGTTAGGTGTCTGTCTTCAGCTCAGGTCCTGATCTCAGGTTCCTGGGATCGAGCCCTGCGTCAGGATCCCTGCTCATCAGGGAGTCTGCTTCTCCCTACACCGCCCCCCCCCCAGCTCGTTCTCTTTCTCACTAATAAACAAAATATTAAAAAGAAGAGGTATTTAAGCAACTACTAGTGCTACTCATTTCACTCAGATTATAGTTGATTTTTGCAGATATCTTCAATGATCTGTCTTATCTCACTTTCTTATTAGAACCAACTTTTACTCCGCAGCATTAAAAGTACTAAATAGTGATATACCTATTATAATCTAAATATTATATTTAATGCAAAGATAACCCCAAATTCTACTTTAAAATTTAAAATATTGAATTTTAAATCTATGTAAAGTGTTGCTTTGCCTCAAAATCTCAATACATTCATTATATTTAAAATGTATACATTTGTGGGTACCTGGGTGGCTCAGTCGATTAAGCGGCTGCCTTTGGCTCAGGTCATGATCTCAGGGTCCTGGGATTGAGCCCCGCATCAGTATCTCTGCTCAGCGGGGAGCCTGCTTCTCCCTCTCCCTCTGTCTGCCACTCTGCCTACTTATGCTCATTACCTCTCCGTCAAATAAGTAAATAAGACCTAAAAAAAAAATGTATACATTTGTTATGGGTGGGTATTGAGGAGGGCACATATTGCATGGAGCACTGGATGTGGTGCATGAACAATCTTGTAACACTAAAAAAATAAACATATTTAGGACAAAAAAACATTTAAAAAAAAAAAGACTACCAACTAAAAAAATGTAAAAATAAAATATCTTATAAGTTTCTATTTAAAAACAGCACCTGCAACTTCTTAATCAGCATGCTGGATAATTTCCAATTGAAGACGTGAAATATTGTACTTCGGAATGATGACACATTCATAGAACGTGCACGGTGCCTCAAGGAGGGCAAAAGGTTCTCACGTCCACATTAGGTGTTTAGTCTGCAAACAAGTTCCAGAGGTAATGACAGACTGCAGAATGGGGCTTAGAAATGCTTTAGAAACACATGTCCATATTTTGACAAGTACTTATACACTTAGTAAATAATTGAAGAGAAAGAGCTAATAGAAGGCTCAGAAGAACACAGTGATTAGAATGCAAAGATGTTCTTGTTGAAAGTGTTGCTTTTAAAATTCCCATGGCTGGCTCATCTCTGTCAACTAGCCTATGACAGGAGAAAAGAAACACACGACTCTCCACTACTCTTGCTCCTTATGTATTCTTTGTAGAATGCATCAGTTATACAGTAAAATGGATTCACAAGGTATAGCGAATTTTCTGTCTTGGGACCACTACAAATCCTGTGGAACGCAAACAGCTGTCTAGCTCTCACAACCTTTCACTAAACTCCAGGCTATCATTCCATCAACATCATTTCTGCTGATTTCCCCAATGCCTTCTTCTGAACAACTCAAGGAAATCTTGTCACGTACTCCATTTCTTGTTTTCCTTCAGTGCTGTCAGCTTTAACTTCTCATTTGACTTACTCGAACTGATCAGCTCAATTTAATTCAACTCACCAAACACTGCTGAGTACGGCCGTGCACCGGGTGTGATTCGAGGTTGCAACAATATGCCTGTGACAAAGGCGAGTACCTCGATCTGAAGAGTAAGACATGTGAAAACAACCATGCCCCAACCCATGTCTTTTTCACTTAATCCACTACCTCCTTTCTCATGCCTCAGCCTTCCTTTCGTGGTTGGGCACAAGAAAACAGGCTTCTACTGCTAAAAGTCTAGGTGCTCATCTCCATCATCCACCTGCCAGATCTGCTGGTCTCGAAGTATGTTCCTTGATGATTCTCCTGGGATTTCAGGGCTTAACATCCTTTCTAATATTTGACTGCGAGAAATTCTTGGGACTGTGTTTATTTGCAAAGGGAAGTAGTGAAGGAGATAGGAAACGCAGTAAACATTCCTTGCTTATTTCACTGGCAACTGAAAATAAGGGCCAGGGTCTTGTGAGTTCTGGTAGCTACCAGTTCTGCTGGAATCAGTCATAGTTCAAATATCCTACACCTACAGTATGCTCAATAAAATAGAACTGACATCAGAATCCCAGGGACTGTTGGAGAAATGGCACCACCAGGACCAGCTGATTATCACAGAAGCAGTGCGCTGGAGCCCAGATCTTTCCTCGGTGGCATCTTCCTCCAGCTGAGGGACCCCAGCAGCTGTGTGTGGCTTCCTCCAGCAGGACTTTGGCTGGGACTGCATGGTCATCCTGTGGTCACATGTCTCCACCTGCACTCTCTGCTCATAGACACACAGGCTGGCTCAGCCCTGCCTCCTAGGAGGCAGCGGCCTTTCTAGATGGCATGGCCCATGCTGCATGGAGAATTACATTTCTTAAAAGTCCCAAATATAGGATCACTGATCTGAATAAACCAAAAATAAAACTGAATAAATCAATGATAAAAAAAACAATTCTAAGGAGCAATAACACACTATTTCTTACATGATATTAAGAATTAATATTTCTTGGGGCGCCTGGGTGGCTCAGTGGGTTAAAGCCTCTGCCTTCAGCTCAGGTCATGATCTCAGGGTCCTGGGATTGAGCCCCTCGGGCTCTCTGCTCAACGGGGAGCCTGCTTTCCTCTCTCTCTGCCTGCCTCTCTACCTACTTGTGATCTCTCTGTCAGATAAATAAATAAAATCTTTTTTTAATAAATAAAATCTTTTAAAAAAAGAATTAATATTTCTTTTTGAGGCATTATGATGATTCTATTTTTTAGGTTCTTATATGTTAGGTATACTCCCAAGTAGTTATTGTTTAAGTAATATGATATTAAAAATTTGCTTTAAAATATCCTGTCAAAAATAAATGTAGGAGCCTAGGGGAAACTAGAATGACAGAATTGTGACCAAGGTTGAGGCGTGGGAAGCTTGGTGATGGACACATGGGGTTTCAAAATTCTAGTCACTCAATTTATGAGGTATTTAGACTTAAAAAGTTAAAAGTATATGTTCTGATAAGAATGTCAAATGCAATATATTGAGATAAAATCTACAGTAGAGGTGTGTACCAAGTGCTAGTGGATCACGGACGAAGGAGTAACAGATTCTCTCAGGATTCCAAAGAAAGCTTTACAGAAGTGTGAGTTTTCTAAGTACTTTTTTGGCCTGATTGTTTTCTAGACTTGCTTCAGTACTTTCATTCTGGGAATTTTATTCAACAGACTTTTACCCCATATCATTCTAGATTTGATTTTCTTTCTCATATTCTTACTTTGATGTGCTGGCTGGGACTCCACGACAATTCTGAGTAATTTTTAGTTTGGTGAGCATCCTTATGTTTCTAACTTTAACCGCTCTTCCTCTGTTTCATCATTTAAGTTTTATGCAGAACTTTTTTTTTTAAAGATTTTTTTTTAAAGATTTTTATTTATTTATTTGACAGAGAGAGAGAGATCACAAGCAGGCAGAGAGTCAGGCAGAGGGAGATAGGGAAGCAGGCTCCCTGCTGAGCAGAGAGCCCGATGCGGGGCTCGATCCCAGGACCCTGAGATCATGACCTGAGCTGAAGGCAGAGGCTTTAACCCACTGAGCCACTCAGGTGCCCCCAGAACTTTTTTTCTATTCTTAAAGTATTATTTTTTTTCCAAAACCTGAGTCGGCCATTGAATTTTATCAATTGATTATTAAGAATGTATCAAGGTATATACTTATCTCTAAACGCTGTCATTTTTAGAATGATACTGTCTAAGGCAAAGCATTCTAAAATTAGTGGAATAATAGCCTCTCTCATGTTATATTATTCTTTTAAAACAACTGAGTTTAGGGGAAACTGGGTGGCTCAGTCGGTTAAGTCTTTGACTCTTGATTTCAGCTTAGGTCATGATCTTGGTGTCATGAGATCAAGCACCATATCAGGGTTCACGCTCAGTGTGGAGTCTGCTTTTTTTCACTCTCTCTCTGCTCCTCCCCCCCAACTCACACACTCTTTTTCTTGCTCTAAAATAAATAAAATATTTAAAAAATTAAAAAAACAAAACAAAACTGAGTTTAATTTGCTAATGTTTTCTAGCTAGAATGGTATATGAAATTGATGGATACATGCTATTTTGTTTTGTTTTTGTATGTGACTGGGATATTTGTGTCAAGTATATCCAGTATTTGGTAATCTAGTCTACTAGAAATAGAGATTCTTGTCCACCTTCTGGTGTCTAGAAAAATTTAAAGAACCCGAAAATAGCAGATGTCTTCCTTGGCAGTTTTAGTAAAACTCACCTACAAAATTATCTGGTCACTCTGCTTATTTGGGTTATAATTTCTGATCATTTTCTCTTACGTTATCTTGTGTTTATTCTCTGCCTCTCTAGGTATACTGCTAGCACCCAGAAAGCATATACCTTTCTAATGTGGCATCCTTCTAATGCACCATGTAAATATATGAATAAATATATGCATTTGGCAGGCAGTAAATAAGTCATGCAGTAAGGAGTGTGAGTTTTGTTATCTATAGAAACCTGATATATACCCAAATATATGTTGCACATGTATGTAATGCATTTATTATAGACATTTTTTAAGAGATAGAATGTAGACAATGAAATAAAAGAAAAATCTCAATCTGACTTTCTGGAAAATCATTTTTGACAATTTTGTATATGTTCTTTCAATTACATATGTTTTAGTGAATTTGCCAGATCCTGCTAGCACCTGTTAAAAAGTGTACCCAGGTGTAGTGGGCCAAATGGTGCCCTGAAAGGTGTCATGGCCTAGTCCCTAGAATCTGTGAATGTTGAAAAAGAAGGTAAAGATTTTGCAGATAGGGTTAGTTAAGGATTTTGAGGAGGTTCTCCGGGATTATGTGGACTAGCCCAACATATTAGAAGAGCAAGACAGAGGGAGATCAGAGGAGAAGGCAAAATGAAGGCAGAGGCAGAGGTCGGAGAAATGTGGCCACGAGAAAAGGAACACCGATGGTCACTAGAAACTGGAAGAGAAATGGATTTTCCCTGGAATCTCCTTTAGAGCTTCCAGAAGAAAGGGGAAACTCACTGACACCTTGATTTCAGACTTCAGTCTTCCAGACTTGTGAGACAATACCTTTCCGTTGTTTTAAGCCACCAAGGCTGTGGTAATTTGTTACAGTAGCCACAAGAAACTACTAGAGGAAGAATGTTGCATTGCCTTGGGCACACCTCTAGAAAATAAATAGCTGCAACATGTCTTCATATGTTTACATATTTAACCAGCATCTCTTTTATAGATATTTAAACTAGTACTAAAAAAAAAAACAAAAACAAACAAACAAAAAAACTAGTACTAATTTTTCTTCAGTATTAAGAAAGGCTTAAATGAGCAAGTTATACCTTTCGTATATTTGGTGATTAACACAGGTTAAATTAGAAAAATGGGGATTTTAAACAAGCACACATACCTGCAGATATTTTGACCTCATTGCTCTGGCCTGGAGCTAAAGCATTGGTCAAAACTTTTTCAACAAATTATATGATTTTATGAAACATAAATTCTCATGAGAAAATACAGGATTTTACTACTAGATTAACCTCGTGCTGGCAAATGTATTCAAAGAATATCTCAAGATGCTTCATTCACCTCAAGAGCTCTTTACCTTATAGAAAATATCACCAAAATATTCAAGTTACATATAGCTCTTTAATTATTATACTTTACCCCACTGGTGTTTTCAATTTTTATGTTTCCCATCATATTCTCCATGTGTAAATATGGTAATGGGACAATCTAAGTTACGAGCACAGTTGTGCAGCTGTAAAAATGTAAATATATAGAAGAAATACTTATCAACCTTATTTTTTAAAGATTCATTCATTCATTCATTCATTCATTCATTCATTCATCTATCTATTAGAGAGAGAGAGAGAAAGCGTGCACACACAAGCGCACATGTGAGCAGGAGAAGGGGCAGTGGAAGAGAAAGAATCTCAAGCAGACTCCCCACTGGGTGCAGAGCCCCGAAGCGTGGGCTCAATCTCACGACCCTGAGATCAGGACCTGAGCCAAAACGAAGAGTCACAGGTTCCACTCACTGAGCCACCCTGGTGCTCCACTTATCATCCTTATAATTCAGGTATTTTTTTCAGTGTCATATGCACAATCAAAGTAAGACATGTGAAATCTTCATTTCTCATAACAACTCTAGATTTGTAGTATTCACATGCTCCTCCGCAACTGCTGGACCGTGTTTAGAGCAGGATACACAGCCCAAAAACTGCCTAAAGGCAGTATGACCAAATGTTGCACCTTGTCAAGTTCAGCACATCCGGATGCCAACTCGCTGGAGGCGGCTTTTCCATCGGCTGCATGTGGTTTCCGGGCAGGCTCACTGCAGACGGTTTTGTTTCCTGCATGCACATTTACTTGAAGGCATTTTGTGTCCTACAGAAACAAGTGTCTTCCCCTAATTTACAACATTATTATAATTTGTTAGGATCAAAATTTTCATATTATAACAAGATAGCCGTGCTGTAACAGAAGTTGAATTCCTCTACAATTCTCTTTCAAAGAAATATGCATTTGTTTAATGGTTCTCCGTTTAGTCTATAAATATGAAGTTGAAATAAATGAGTGGCTGGAGCTATCACCACCTTGTTAGAGTAACAGTAGTGCAAGGAATTACTTGACCATTTACAGAGCAATTGGTACATTTGATACAAGTTGTCATGCCTTTTATAAATTCCAAGAGTAACTATTCACATTCCACTTTCCTTTATTTTGTGAAAATAATGCATAAAACATCAATTCGTATTAATTATAATGTTGGGGTTAATGTAGAGCATGAAATCAGCCAAAATACATGGCTTGCTAAAATGTTAACACAGAGGCCCCTTGTGTGACCACTCTGCCTTTAGAATGCCCTGGGGAGTTGCTTTCCCCTGAAGCTTTCTTAGCCCAAACAGTTGCCCTGTGATTTAAGAGATGCACTGTGCCTTAGGCTATGTTTAGCAGAACTCCTAGAACACGCAGATAGCATCTCATATCTTTCCCATAAACAGAAGCTCCAAGTTTCAGTAAGACCCCTGACTGGCTTGAGAACAGTGATAAGGATTTATGATTATCCTGAAGGATCAATAAAAGCTGACGCAGAGAAGAGCAAAGGGTCTTCGTCTCTGAGCCTTGACCTCCTTGCCTTCTCTATTTACAGCAAAATCTGGAATAATCTTTCATCTCTTGGTACAGGGATAGCCGGCCATTCTCAGCATTATGATAATGTAAAATGGATTGAGTTTTGGAAGCCTTTTAGAGATTGTGCATTTTTACATAAACCTTTGTATATCTATAGATACCTAACTGTAGGATAAAAGCATAAAAAAGTAAAACCCTGTACTTACAGATAGTGGGTTTTGTTGGTGATAAACAGTAGGTTTCTATTTTTAGGTATCATTTTTCTAGTGCAAATTCGATACTTATTCATTGTAGAAAAATGTACTTACCAATAATAAAAAAGAAGCCCTCCTAAAATTAAGAAATCTTTCCCAAAAGGAGGGTCATTTACAGATCACAACCTGTAAATCATTAACTTCATCCACTGAATCCTGCCTTTGTCAGGGCAAAGCAAAACCTCATATGCTTCGAGCTGTTCAGAGTGCCATCCTCTGTCCCAAAGGCTTGCCCCTGTCCTGACCTTGGGGCTCCGGGGCTGGTGCGCACAGGTATCCACAAATACCTGTGCAGGATTTCAGGACACAAACAGCACTTCACACCAGATAAATGGTCCTTGTACAGGGTCACTGTGCATTAGCTATCTTCCTCGGGGAGGCCACAAGACAGACAGCTCATTACTCAACTTCTCATACTCCTGGTATGGGAAAGGATGTTGCTGCTCCTGCCAGAGTCTCACAGTCTCTGAACTCCGGCTCTCCTTTTTGCCCAACAGCAATGCTGTCTCACCGGGTCTCAGTGCTGTCTACACCTCAGCCCCCTCTCTTAAACTCAGATCTTCAACCTGCCAACCTGATGATTCAAAGTTTGTAGTCACTGTTTTTCTGATTTTTGCAGTAAATGACTTATAGCTAAAGAACTCCAACCATGAGGGCATTGGGAGAAATTTCAGAAGTGCTGGGAAGAAAAACCACATTTTTTCATACTTTTATTTTTATGCATTTATTATTTATTATTTATTTATTTGTTTTTAAAATTTAAATTTATATTTTTAAAATTATGTTTATATTTAAAATACACTAATATTTATTTTATTTATTACTATTTATTATTTTATTTATTATTTATATTAATAAATATATAATAAATATTATTTATTATTTTTATTTATTTCATAGTTTTATTTCCAAAAGTGTGAGAATGCCTTGTAACTTGTGTGAATGGTTCTTCATAGATACATAGAAGATTTTTTTCTTTAAATGTTTCTTTAATACTTGAAAAAAGAAGATCCTGATTCTCAGCAAGAAACCGGCATCAGACTGGATTATAGGTGTGGTTTTAAAATATGAATACGTATTCACATGACGGAACTATAAATAAATGAGTAATTTGTTAGGATGGGAAAAAAAGGGAACTGTGTTGACTGACTGAACAACTTTGGGATAATCACAGGAAGCAAGGACTAACTTGACAGCTACACCTGACCAGCCCTAGAGATCAATGGAGAAGGGAGAGATCACAGCCAGAATATCTTTTATAATATGTTCTTATGTACAGATAGTCACACAAGGTATATATATTATGTACATGAATGCATTTTATAAAATATATTGATATGTATACACAAAAATACATATTTGAAGCCTGAATAAATCTATATATCTCTTTTTTATGTTCCTATCTCTGAGTCTGGGTCCCACTAAAAGAAGAGTCCAAGACAAGGACTTGAGTGAAGGTTGGATAAATGTAGCATACTGAGGCAAGGGAGTACACTTATAAGTCACCTTTATAACATTTTAAAATAAATTACTTAATCCATTTCTGTAAACTCCATTTGTCTACTTGAATGAGGGAATGTTATCTGCCTATGTAAGATTTTTCAAGAAAGCTTATACATGATAGATGATCATGGAAAGAATGCATTAGTTAATAGAGTTCAGCAAGAAAAAAGGATGATTACTTGTTTACAAATAAAAATAGTAATAGTAACGTTAACAACTTTATGGCAGGAATGTGCTCAAGGTTACTTCATGTATTGGCTGATTCTGTGGTATAATGGGATATGATGCTTTAATGTAAAGCATTATTTTAAAAAAAGATTAATCTAAGGTCTTCAGATCTCTTAGGACCCTGGTTCTGCCATTCTCCAGCTACGTGGCTTTTGATATTGATTCAAGTTTCTCTGAAATATTAGGGAATTTTATTAACCTGTCTGTAAGTTTTTGTGGATCTATATTTTATGGTTTTAGACAGGTGAACTAGATTGAGTACTTTAGGAATACATCAGTAAATAACATTGGTCGTGTAAAATGTTCTTTCCATAATCATGAGAAAAGTACTTTAGAAAAACAAAAAGAATGTACATCTACCTCTAACAGCCTAATTATCTCATTTTAAGTGGTATATAAAGCAAAGGTCTATATTAATTTAACTCTATCAATGTGTTTCCAAAATGTTTACTGTTTTCCAAGCATTGCCCTAAAATTCTATGGGACCTTTTTCTCACTTCCTACATACAGTCTATAATATTTGTAGTTACAGGTTTTCAATTGTTGCTTATTATCTCACTTTTCACTTAAATCAATATTAAATCTTTCTATTAAGGATTCATATTTAGATTCATTTAAGCTACTAATATAAGACTATTCCTTATTTTATTTTGCACAAACTCCAGAAGTACATAATTTTTTTCCTTCCCCAAAATCCAGAGTCAAAAATCAAAAAGAGAATTAATGGACAGTTTTGAAAATTATGAAGGTAAAACCTTTAGCCTATGGAAAATATAATTGTATCATTTTATACATGTAAAGAGATATACATGCACATTTTTGTATTCTGTGTTGAGTATATTATAAACTTCCAAGGAATTAACTTTTTTGTTTATTTAAAGTAAATGGATATGTAAGATTTATTTAAAGTTAATACACAAGTCAATACTACTATACTATTTGTGGTTCTACATCTTAGATATTCAAAACAAATGAGGAATATTCCTCTTTGATGGCATGTACATTCAGGATTTTCCACTTGAGGTTCTAATAAATGGGAAAGAAAAAGCAGAAGTAAAATAAAAATGAAGCAAAAATCAACCAGGATCACCATCATGTTGTGGTAGTATCATTAAAACCTGGATAAATCATCCCAAAGAAACCTGCCTTTAAAACACCAGAAAACAATCAGACAACTGGTTACCATGAGCAACTCAATTAGGACATCAGGGTGATAGTCTCGATTTAGAGGGAAGTTGAAGAAGCACTGCTAGATCTTCAAATTTACCATCTGCCCTATTTGGCTTTAAAGAGAAAAGCAACAAATAAAATGGAAAACTGAAAGACTTGTCACCTTAAGGCATAATGATGAATGGCATATCAACTCAAACATATTTTGCCATGTTATAAAATATTTTTGTAAATATCACAACACAATATGTGTAAAAACTAGATAAGTGCATTCTGTCCGAATGTTAACTCTAGCACTTTTTATTTATAAACAAATAATCTAGGATTTGATCTGTCTGGAATTATCAAAAAGCAAGTTAATTATATGCTAATTTTAAAAAAGAAGCACATTCCTGTGAATCAACATTGGCTAAAATATATCCAGCTAAGGAAGTAACAGCAGTATATGATCACACGGCAGTAGAAACTAATGCACTTATGAAAGACTTTAACTATAGAGAAGCAAATAATTTTAGCTAAGAAACAAGCGTATCAGGCCCCACGGAATGATAAAAACCTTCTATTTCATTCTGTAAGATTTACCAAATTCTGGCACAGGACCAGACAATAAGAGCACACAGAAAAAACACAAAATACCCTAGATAAATTTCATTTATGAATACAGATGCAAAAATCCTAAATATAATGGTAACACATAAAATCTAATGCCTAATTATTAAAAGAAAAATATATCAGAATTGAATCGGTTAAACAAAAATGCAAAGATATCTTAAAGGTTCTAAAAACATATTATTAAAATTTACCCTATGAGCCAATTTTAGGAAAAAAGCATGTTATTTCCCCTAAATGATGAGAGAGTACTTGGTACTCTCTAACATTTCTAACTCAAAAATCGAAATCCCCACTTTTCTCTTAATTTGGTAATGGTTATATAGCAAAACCCAATAACAAATAATGTAACTACTGGTAAAATACTAGAGAAACTTCATTAAAGTTAAGAAAAAAAATTAAGGATGCACATTATTATCATTATTATCTTGCATTTCCCTAGAATTCCAGCAAATGCGATAGGAATATAAAAAGAAATAAAATTTAAATTATTAGGGGCGCCTGGGTGGCTCAGTCATTAAGCGTCTGCCTTTGGCTTAGGTCATGATCCCAGGGTCCTGGGATCAAGCCCCGCATCGGGCTCCCGGCTCGGCGGGAAGCCTGCTTCTCCCGCTACCATTCCCTCTGCTTGTGTTCCCTCTCTCGCTATGTTTCTCTGTCAAATAAATAAAATCTTTAAAAAAAAAAATAAATTATTAGAAAAAATAATCCAAACTGGAATAGTTTGGATTTGCTAAAAAATAATTCAATTGTCCACCTAAAAATCCAAGAGAATTAACTAAGTTATCATAACAAATAAGAGCATTTAGTAACATGACTAGAGGCAAGATCAACAGGCAAAAATTAATAATTACCCTAGAATTTTTACCCTAAAATAATAATTTGCCCTAGAATAATAATAATAATAATTACCCTAGAATACCCAACAGTATTTAACTGAAAGATAATAAAAGGGAACCTCCACTTACAATAGTAAATAAACTACATTGTACATTAAAAAACTAGAATGTCTAAAACTTTGATGAGGAAAATTATAAAACTTCATTGGAAAATTTAAAAGTTTGAATCCAAGGAAAGACATATTAGGTCTGTGGATTTAAAGACTCAACCTTTCCAACTATATGAGTATTTCAATCTCCTGAACTACTCATTCAATGAAAACCTCCAGAAAACTTTTTTTTTTTTTAAGATTTTATTTATTTGGCAGAGAGAAACACAGTGAGAGAGGGAACACAAGCAGAGGGAGTGGTATGGTAGCGGAGAAGCAGGCTTCCCACAGAGCAGGATGTGGGGGCTCGATCCCAGGCCCCTGGGATCATGACCAGAGCCAAAGGCAGACGCTTAACGACTGAGCCACCCAGGCGCCCCCTCCATAAAACTTTTAAAATGGACCTTGACAAGATGATCCCAATTTTCACTTGAAAAAACTAAACAGCAACTATTGATTTTATTTTGTAAGAAATATGAAGAACAACTTGTCCTAATATTTGTTAAAACAGGTACAAAAGTTATTGAAAAAAGTTAAAGTGTGATGCTGTTATAAGAATAGACATATCACTGTAACAGAATTGAAAGTATAAAAGAAGGCCAAGGATATAGGAAGTTTTATTATAAAGGTTTTATTATTTCAAATAAATGGACTTCAATAATAGGATTAGGACACACACACACACCTAATTTAGATCATTAAGTCATATCATTTGCAGAAGTGAATTCTAGTCAGAATAATAAGCTAAATATTTTAAGCTCTAAAATAACTACGTGAGGGGTGCCTGGGTGCTCAGTTAGTTAAGCAGCCGACCCTTGATTCCAGCTCAAAGTCCTCAGAACAAGCCTCTCCTACACACACACCCCCACTTGGGCTCTGTACTCAGCAGGGACTCTGCTCGAGGATTCTCTCTCTCCCTCTCTCTGCTCTCCTCCTGCTTGCACAATGTCACTCCCTCTCTCAAATAAATAAACGAATCTAAAAACACATATAAAATAAAATAACTATATGAAAACGTAACCAATACTGGTCTAATCTCTTATTAAAGATCAATGGCATAAACCATAATCAGAATATTGACAAATCTGAATACACAACAATATGAAGTTCCCAAGCTACAAAAGACATCATAAAGTTAAAAAAGAAAAATATGGAAAAGCATGTGAAACACATACAACAAGAAATGATACTCATAGATGAATAATCTTAAAATCAAGAAGAAAAAAGATGAACATTGCAATAAAAGTTTCATAACAGGAACAGGTCAGAAAAAAAAAAAAGTAAAAACTATCATGGGTAAGGCAACTGTACACTGAGGTCTCAATGAGATACAACATCTTGTCCATCAGGTGGCAACAAGTATAAAGGCTGAAAAGAACTGGTGTTGGTATCCGTGTGGGGAAATGGAAATTTTCAGCTCCCATTTTTGAGAGTTCTGGATGGACAATCTGACAAAATCTGTCAATAAAAAATATGCATTACTTTTGATTCACTACATCTACTTTTGAAAATCTTGCCTACAAAACTATTCACTTTACAAGTGTGTAAAAGCAAGAATTTTCCAAGCTACGTTTATAAATAGAATCTTTAAATAATGTGTTGCGAGCCATACTATAAAATTTAGAAAGAAAGAAGTAAAACTCATTATCTATATAAAAAGATCTGTAAGATATAATGTTTACTGGAAAATGTACATTCTACATAGAGAAAATACAGATAGTTACCGCAAATGTTAAAACACAAGCTATTCACTCCATCACTGCCTGCTGGATGCTATCTGCCCTGCTGTGCTCTCTCTCATACCTATAAAATGCAGACAAAACTCATTAAAGAGGACATTAATTTGAGGGACATGCATTCTCTGTACAATTCTTAAATCTACCTGTTATGTGCTTTGTATTAGGAGCCAAGGCAAGAAAGGAGAGAGAAAACAAAACTGAGTAAGATTCACTATTATAGCCCTTATGAAATAAAAACTTGAATTTTAAAAAGGGGAATAAAAGCAGGGCACAAATAACTGTGAAATAAAGCGGTTTGCAATGGGTTTGAGAAAGAAATCATGTCAAGCTGGGCTTCATGAAAGCCGGGCCCTGAGTGATCGCTAGAAATCTGTAAGGTTGGGACGGGCAAGTGCAGATTTCAGACAAAGAGAACAGCATGATAAGCTGAGATGTGTGGGGTATATAATTAGAACAGAATGTTGCCTGATCCTGCCGGAGCACTGAGTATATGAAGTTGTGGATGACAAAGCTAAAAAAGAAAGGCTCATTGTCCTCTGATATGGAGGGTCATCAACGTTTCAACTATTCACATCTTAACACAGCACAGTCACCGATGAAGATGGCTGTGTTTTTGTTAGCTTAGCAGGGATCTAGCAATGGGTAGTTCTCAAACAGGATAGGAAAGAGGAGAAACACCATCTAATAAAGGCAATCCTGCATCTTTCCTCTGTCTTCCTCCCCGCCCACACACACACTTTATTTTCTCAAAGCTTTTACCATGATTTTATTTCCAGGCACTCAGATTTTTAATGTCTTAAGTCTTGTCTTTTTAATTTCCTAAGAAAAATCTTGTATTATCCCAATAGTGGTTTTTAACAACCCACACAAAACAGAATAATTTTAGATTGTATCTGTAAGAAAACTTAAATATCATTAATGCAAGCAACCCACTTCCCTTACAGATGAGGAAATTAAGGCATAGTAATTGGTAAAATGATCAATAATAAAACTTAACCATATGATTTGCTTTAGTTGTAAATGGCTCCCTAGTATTATGTGAGAAAAAGTAGAGCTTATTGTTTTAAAGGAATTCAATCTGAACTAAAGACAAATAATAAATGAGAGTTTGCATTACTTGGGGTTACTATTACTACAATAAAATATAACTTTTTGACAAGAGACTTACTGAGCTGCACTGAAACTGAACATCTTGCCCCAACTGGGCTTATTTGGTACAAAATACATTAGATTGCCTTTTTTTTTTTTTTTTTTGAAACTGGCTATTTGAAATTCTCCCTGTAAGCTCAACCAAGCACAGTTGATTCTGTGGAAGGAAGAAAGATACAGATTATTAATGGGTAAAAGAGATTAACTCTGATGGTTTCCATTTGGGAACACAAGGAAAAGAAAGTTAAAAATATTTCTTTCATTTAAAATCATAGTATTTCATTTAAGAGAAATGGCTTTGTATTAGACTGGTAAAGAAATAAAGAATGAGAAGTAATGTGCGATAGCAGGTTTGAATGAGAATAAAACTTTCTCAGCTAAAACCACTTGGGAAGTCTTCCTTCTCTCAAGGATATCTGAAATCTTGAACTTGAAAGAATAACATAGTTTTCAGCCTTTCTTGTTTAAGCCATTCACCTTAATTCCCATACCATGCAAAGAAAAAACCAGTAATTAAGCCCACAGAGGTATTACAATACACAATCAGAGATTATGTAGAAAATGATTTTGGCAATTGGACATGCGGCAGACATAAAGTTTGCCCTATTCCAAAGCTCAAGAGTTACACTGTCTTGTTTGGACAAAGGAAGTTAGGTCTGTACTCTACCCACTTTCCTACATGTAACTGAAACCACATTGCAAGAGAGAGAAAAAAAAAAGGAGAGAGTAGATCTTTAGTAATATCACCAGTCACACACACATACACAAATGTAACTATGTATGGTGGTGAGAAGTACATTAATTAGTTGAGTGTGGTAATATATTTCACAATGTATACATGTATCAAAAATATCACTTTGTATACCTTAAATATGTACAATGTTTATTTGTCAATTATATTTCAATAAAGCTGGAGGAAAATTCTATGACCCAGCAGTTGCACTACTAGGTATTTATCCAAAGGATACAAACGTTGTGATTTGAAGGGCACATGCACCCCAGTATTTATCAGCAAATGTCCACAATAACCAAAATATGGAAAGAGCCCAGATATCCATCGACAGATAATGGATAAAGAAGATGTGGTATATATGGGGCGCCTGGGTGGCTCAGTGGATTAAAGCCTCTGCCTTCGGCTCAGGTCATGGTCTCAGGGTCCTAGGATGGAGCCCCACATCGGGCTCTCTGCTCAGCGGGGAGCCTGCTTCCCCCTCTCTTTCTGCCTGCCTCTCTGCCTACCTGTGATCTCTCTCTCTATCAAATAAATAAATAAAATCTTTAAAAAAAAAAAAAAGAAGAAGATGTGGTATATGTATACAATGGAATATTACTCAGCCATCAAAAAGAATGAAACTAGAAGGTATTATATGCCAAGCAAAATAAGTCAGTCAGAGAAAGGCAAATACCATATAATTTCACTCATATGTGGAATTTAAGAAATAAAACAGATGAACACAGGGGAAGGAAAGGAAAAATAAAATAAGATGAAAATAGAGAGGGAGGCAAACCATAAGAGACTCTTAACTCTAGGAAACATGTTGAAGGTTGCTGGAGTGGACATGGGTCAGGGGGATGGATAACTGGGGTGATGGGCATTAAGCAGGGCTCTGGATGTAACGAGCATTGGGTGTTACATGCAACTGATGAATCACTAAATTCTACCTCTGAAACTAATACACTACATGCTAACCAAATCAAATTTAAATTAAAAATGTTTAAAAAAAAGGAGAACCTTGGAATTTTAGTCTCTAAAATAATATAATACTAATTACCATGAAACTGATGGCAAAAATGTAATTTAATAAAAAAAACTGTCAGTGCGTTTAATCAGAGTTACCAGTTTATTAGAAACTACCCCAAATATGGGCCACTTGAGTAGTTCAGTCGGGAAAGCAACTCTTTCTTGGCTTTGGCTCAGGTCATATCTCATGAGTCGTGAGACTGAGCCCTACACAGGGGTGTGCACTAAGTGGGGTATCTACTTCAGATTCTCTCCCTCTATCCACCCCCCCCACTCACACGCGCTGATGCTCTACTCTCCCTCTCCCTCTCTCTAAAATAAATAAATATTTAAAAAAAATTACCCCAAATTTCAAATAGAATTTGAGGTAATTATAATAATCGCCATGCACACAAATAGAGAATAGCACTTTCACTGATATGAACATTAACAATACAATAAGATAGAATTGAACTATGTATATTAAAATTAACAGCTCAACTAAGTGTAAAATTGTTAGTACCTAACACTGGGGTAAATAGCAAAGTTTTCCGGAGATTTGGAGTTTTCTCTATCCAAGAAAGGGTGACATTCTAAAGGAATTCTAAAAGATTCTTTTTTTTTTTTAAAGATTTTATTTATTTATTTGACAGAGAGAGAGAGATCACAAGTAGGCAGAGAGACAGGCAGAAAGAAAGGAGGAAGCAGGGTCTCCTCCAACCAGAGGACCGATGCAGGGCTCGACCCCAGGACCCCGAGATCATGACCCGAGCCAAAGGCAGAGGCTTAACCCACTAAGCCACCCAGGCGCCCCTAAACTCTTGTATTATTTTGGTGATATTTTATTTTGCTTCATTATTATTAAACCACCTAAAATTATTTTACACCTGTTATCTTTCAAGATGCCTCAGGAAACTGATGAACACAGATGTGCCTTGTGAAAATACAACAAAAAGTGCCATCTGCTAGCTGTAATATTGGGCAAGTTAATTAACTGCTTGGTGCCTCTGATTTCTCGTCTATAAATTGGGGGTAATATTTGTACTTATCTCACAGGATAATTGTGAGAATTAAAGGTAAAGTGCTAATAAACAGTCACAATTTTATTTTAATATTTTAGCTGTTAGATTATAAATTTGTATGAAAAACAGAAGAGTCATGATTTTGGGGGAGAAGCTTATGTAAAAGATAATGCTTCTTGGAATACTCATGAAATCAGCCTGAGGAGCAAGATTTTTCACTTCTGGATCTCTACAGGAGCAGAAGACAGCAGTGGAGAGGTAAAGCAAAGTGGGAACCCTAGAACCTATATCGGAGGATAAACAAAAGGGGGAGGGAGCCATCAGAAGTGATCCAAGGACAGTAATACCCCAAAGGAAAGTCCCCTGTGGTTGGAGACCAACATTAACTTAAGAGTCTGGTTAAAACCACTAAAAAAGAGCAAAAGAAAAGGTTCTGAGGACCAACTAGGAGAAGGGGGAAGGAAGTCCCGTGCACGGGCCTAAGCCTGTGTTCCCATGAAAGACACCACTCCCCTCAAAGAGAGATTTGGGGGGGGGGGGTGTCCAGTCCGTGGTTCAAGAACCTGCAGCTTTCTGCTCCTTGCACCATTTTGTGGGCGGGGCACGCTCCCGCAAGCGCCGTAGAGAGTCTGCTGTGGTCCAGGAGCCTGCCACTTTTCTCTGTGTGCCCCATTCTCTGGACTGAGTGCAACCCTGACCTCAAGATATTCATGGCCTGTGGCAGGGTCTGGGCGCTCCCAGCCAGCCCCAGAGAGAACACGGGCAGGTGGCCTAATCTCGGGCAGGAATCTGAGCACACTCTGCATGGGCCTGGAGCCCGGAGAGCACTCGAAGAGCCACTGAACAGTGGCTGGGGTGTGCACCACATGTGACAGGCTGCAGTGTGAGCAGAATTTTGCGGAGGGGAGTGTGTCTTCTGGACCACACAGAGGGGAGCAGACTGAGGCTTCTCTGTGATGTGGAGGTCTGGGTACGGGCAGATTACTTGCTTGGACTCTCCAAAAAGGTGAAAAAGCTACAAAAGGCCAAAAGCCTTCAGAGAGTGAAAAACTGAGAAACTGGTTTCCACAGAGCGCAGCCGCTTGATTGGGGGGCAGGGTGACTCAACCCAAGCAAGACTGACTGGAAAACAATGTGGCAGGCCCCTCCCCCAAAAGACAAGTCAAAAACAAAAGGACAATAACCACAGGGTCACCATAACATTTTAAATCCCCAACAACAGGGGAAATCAATATATTAAGCTCCTGATAATACCCTAAAACCTGTATATTTCATAGATACAAGCTTTTTTTTCTTATTTTCTTTCTATTTTTTTAATTCACTCATTTTCACATTTCTTGTTTTTTCAAAAAAATTTTTTAAACTACTTAACATTACAACTAGAGGCTTAACACAACCATAAACACAGGAAGACCTGAAATAACCTTCCTCACCCATGAGGAGTTATAACCACCCTCCCATCTTATCCTTCTGTCAGAGTTTCTATGTATTTGCTTTTGTTCTGGTATTATATAAATCTTATTCTTGGGGTTCATTCTGACTAGGTTCTTTTATTTCTTGTCATGTACTTTTGTCGGTCTTTATGTTTGTTGATTTTTGTTTACATACCTTATAAATCTTATTTTTGGGGCCCATTCTGGTTGGGATTTCTTCTTTTTCTCTTTCTCTCTATAGTTTTTTTATCTTTATTCTTTCTTTTTGGTGGTGAATCCCAATTGCTCTAAAACCTTCCAGGGTGCACCCTGCCTGGATTGGGGGCAATACATCCAACTATACATCCTCTCATCCACTTCTCATCACAATGACTAGGAGGTGGAACACCCAACAGAGGAAAAACCCAG
>CM053616.1:42512907-42540073 GCA_028646535.1 Procyon lotor
TAAACAACAAATGTTGGAGAGGGTGTGGAGAAAGGGGCACCCTCTTACACTGTTGGTGGGACTGCAAGCTGGTGCAGCCACTTTGGAAAACAGTGTGGAGATTCCTTAAGAAATTAAAAATAGAGCTACCCTATGACCCCGCCATCGCACTACTGGGTATTTACCCAAAAGAAGCAGATGCAGTACAAAGAAGGGCCACATGTACCCCAATGTTCATAGCAGCAATGGTCACAATCATCAAACTATGGAAAGAGTCAAGATGCCCTTCAACAGATGAATGGATAAAGAAGATATGGTCCATATATACAATGGAATATTATGCCTCCATCAGAAAGGATGAATACCCAAATTTGTATCAACATGGACAGGAATGGAAGAGATTATGCAGAGTGAAATAAGTTAAGCAGACAGAGTCAATTATCTTATGGTCTCACTTACATGTGGACTATAAGGAAAAACATGGAGAGGATTGTGAGAAAGAAGGGAAGGGTGAATGGGGGGAAAATGGAGGGGGAGATGAACCATGAGAGACTGTGGACTCTGAGCAACAAACTGAAGGTTTTGGAGGGGAGGAGGTGGGGATTGGGTGAGCCTGGTGGTGGGTATTGAGGAGGGCACATATTACATGGAGCACTGGGTTTGGTGCATGAACAATTAATCTTGTAACACTGAAAAAATAAAAGTGCTTGGGGAAAAATATTTTAAAAAAAGATAATGCTTCTTGAAAAAATATGTAGTTATCTTACACACAGAAATATGATTCCGAAAATTTACCTTGCACTTGGTAAACTGTTTTGCTACCAAAGCCCTGATTAAGAGATGCCACTGAATAACTTCATCATACGATGAAAAAGTATAGCTAATTTTATTTGGGAAATTAAAAGAATTTATTTAAGAATCTACAACATCTGGGATAATAGTCATCATAGTATTATGTAATATTAAAACAATCAATCACTAGTACTATATAGCTATGAACCAAGGATAATATAATAAAGACTAATAATATGAAAAAAATGTCAATGACACATACAGCAATATAAACATATGCACTAAGATAAGAAACATGTAATTGCAATTATGAAATTATGAGTGACATTTTAATTAATGCTACTGAAATATTTTTCCTAACAATAAAAATATTATTAAATTAAAATGATAGAACCATTGAACTATTCTGTTACTACACCTAGAAGAAATTAAACAGTTTAGGAAGTGGGGTTTCTGTATCCTCTGAAATAAAAGCAAATGTGTTTAACTGTTGTCACTCAAATAATGCCATATAATCATGTTTGTTTAATATGTTCACATTTTACATCAATTAATTATTGGCAAAGACATCTTTTTATCTACAAGTGATTAAAGTTAAGGAGTTAAAAGCTATGATATTTATTCTTGATTTCTGTTGATTTAGCCCTTTGAAGCAGGAAGGATTTTTCTTCAGATATTTAAAAAAAAAAGACTCTAATACACAACAAACACTCATGCTCTTTCTATAAATCCCAGTAAAAGCAATACAACAGAGCACATAAGTCACATTCAATCATAGGAAATTCATCTCATGGTTGGTTTTTTGTTTGTTTGTTTCATCTTTGTCCTTTGGTGGGGATACAGTTTCCGGGGTGAAAAACTCAGTCCTTGTTTTCAACTGGGTCCCAGTTAATTGAGGGGATCACATTACATCAGATTGCTTTATTTTTTCCTATTATATTACATTTACATAAGGAGGAATTTCATTGGAGTGCTAGTGTTGGTTTGCACTGGTTCACAAGAGCCAATTGTTTAACTGGTTGTCAAACCACTGGTACTTGAAATAGGCCATTGTGAGAGTATTTACACCAGAGAAGTCATCAACTTACAAATCAGAGCCTATTTTTTTTTTAATCTTCTAGTGGTGCTTAAACAATTACCAGCCAGAAGATGCTTGCATATAGAATTTTTATGAGTGTATCATTTAACTCAATGGATCCTCCACGTGGGACATTCCATCCAAGCAATTCCTGGAGTAAGAGCTCAGATACGTATCAGACAGAGTGGCTTACACACTAATTGATCAGCACTACTGATGTAGTGTGGCCCACCTCCATTCCCATGAAAACACTGACCCCTTGTAAGGAGCATTCTTCCCTGGAAACTTCTTTACCCTATTTGCGAGCTTTCTGCAAGATGAAGAAAAGCAATGTAAAAAAAAAACCCAAACAGCAACAACAAAAACAAAACAATCTACAGTTAACTCAAAATACTGAGTTGTGCCGAAATTAGACTTACCTGTCAGTCTAACAATCAAATACCTATTAACTTGCTTCTGCAATAAAGATTCAATAAAAATTATCATCCTCAATGATGACAATGAAGCCCTATATTATCACAAAGTACTTTCTAAATATTCAAAGAAATTACAAATCATGTTCAATGTCATTTTACTATTTTCTGTATTTTATGTTTTTATAAGTCACTTATCCATGGACATAGATATTAATTGAAGATAATTATCGGTTGTGTTGGACAAAGGAAAATGTATTCTTTTAAAACATTTATAATTTACTATCTACAAAAATGAAGAGAATGGTAGTTTTCTTTCTTTTTTTTTGTTAGAAGATGATTCGAGAATAATAAATTATGTTTGAGAACTCTCTGGTGTAGTACTGTTTTTCAAAGGTGAGTAATGATTTCTGCCAGGTAAGTAGTAGAGATGACTGAATTGATGTTAACACTTCCCTAGTTTCTGGAAGAACGTATAAACTAATAAACACACACACACGCACACACACACACACACACTCACACACACAGACACACACCTCAGGAGCTGATAATACGTTACTTGTTAACAAGACTATTTTAGGACAAGGTCAAATAAAAAGCCAAGATTTATCTTCCTACTAGTTTGTGGTGGGAGTCACTTAACTTGGTTGTAAAATTAAAATAATGGGTACCAACTAATCCCAAAGGTGTTTATATCCCCAAGTAGTAAATACTTCTAAAAACCTAGGGAAATCTTACTCCAAGAAAGGAGTTAACAATTATTTATTTTGTAATGGTAAGGTGCCCTCTGTAATTGGTATAGCTAAACAAGGAGCCATGAGTTTTTACTGTTATTATTTACTCACCTCAAAATACATGAGATCACAAAGAATCATTTTGTTACCACTAAAGCTATAACTCTGGTATACAAATAGCATCATTGTAACAACAATGGTCTCAATTTGAATTTTGTTGTAATTTTTAAATGAGAAAAAAAAGCAGATGCTGACACTGAGAGCTAATATTACTCTCACAACTAAGCTAAGTTGAAAAGAATTTTAAATTAAGTATGTTTAAAATATCTAAAGGGATAAAAGGAATAATCACACCATAAAGCAAAGGTGGGAAATAATGAGATAAGAGGGAATATGAAGAAGGACCAAGTAGAAATTCTAAAAGTAAAAAGATAATCATCAAAACAAAAAGTACAACAGATGGACTATACACAGGCCAGATAAAGAGAGAATCTGGGTCTAAAAAGGATGGATCTAAAGAAATTACCAGAATGTCACAGATAGATAAAATAAAAAATATGAAAAATTTCAAAGATTAGAGAAATACAATATTGACCAAAAAGCCTCAATATTTAAGAGGACTTCAAAAAAAAAAAAAAAAAAAAAGACTTGAGAGAAAATAATATAGAGTCAGTACTTGGCTGATAATTTTCCAGAACTGAATAAAAATATGACCTCTCAAACTGGAAAAATTTGATTATTTCATTTAACTCTCACAACATTTGGAGAATTACTTCTGGTTAAAGAAAATAAGAACAAAGAGGATAAGTGAACTGACTGAATCCATTCCATGACCAAGTGACGTTCATCTTGATTCCCAAACCCTGTCCCTTCCCTGTGAGTGTCTAAGTCTTTGTCCGTTACATCACCACAAGTCTCAGGATGGTGACCAGACCTAATTCAAATACCCTCCAACCTCCTAACTACCTGCTTGCTATGTCACCTAGGCAACCAAATAAACTCCTGAGACACAGTGCTTGAAAAGACAAACAAGATGAAGCACTCATCTGGGTAAATAAAAAGCCAACAGCATAAACATGACCATTTTCAAAAAAGAGTAATTAAATGCTTTTAGCTAAAAAGAAAACCTTGAGCTGATACCCAGAATGTTTGAGTTTGAATGTGACCTATCCCCCTCCCCCCTCACCCCATGCCACACAAGTTCTCTGAGCCAAGGGCATGCTTTTATCTTATTTCACAGTAGCACCAATAAAGTGGCAGACACTGGAGAAATCCTTTTTGAGATGTGCAAGGAGTTTGAGAACCAGACCCCACAGAAGACCCAAATTTAGGGCCTTGAAAAAAAAGGAGCCGATTAAGAAGACAGAGGAGAGTTCAAAGACATAAAAAGATTAATATAGCATTAAGGACATTAAAAGAGAGTCTAAAAAAGATGAAGTAGTGGGATGCCTAGGTGGCTCAGTCATTAAATGTCTGCCCTCAGCTCAGGTCATGATCCCAGGGTCCTGGGATGGAGTCTGGCATCGGGTTCCTTGCTCAGTGGGAAGCCTGCTTCTCCCTTCTCCCTCTCCCACTCCTCCCTCTTGTGTTCCCTCTCTCGCTATCTCTCTCTCTCTCTGTCAAGTAAATAAATGAAATATTAAAAAAAAAAAAGATGAAGTAGTAATCAGTGTCCAGTGTCTCTGAGAGGAAAAAAATGAGCAAAGATGTGTAAAACACTGTTGGATGTGGTAGTTAACTAAGACAGAAGCAGTGAACCCTGTAGAGTAAGTATATTTTCAGTAGAGTACAAAGAAGAGAAACCAGGTACAACGTATAATCTCTTCCTTCTGGGAACTTAGAATCCAGTTGGGCAGATAAAATGTGATCATCAAATGTAATAAGCAATAAGAGTTATGAGCCGCAATACTTTTAGAATTTCAACAAACTGTTTTTGTTGTTTGATTCTGTAAAATAATATTTACAAACTCACAAAAAACAACTCTAATTTAGAGAATATTTTGAGATAGTCAAAGACAATCAACACTAGAAAAATGGAGTGTTGTAATTAAATTCTTATTGTCTGGTATAGTTAATTAAAACAATAACCTTTAATCATATAATCTTCTTGGATTTGAAGACTTAAAGTTTAGAATCTATTATAATAAAAGTAAAAATACATTCACAATGGTCATTTTTGAAATGACCACATGCTTTCTTCTTTGGAAATCAAAGTTCTCAAGAGAGGAGTGGCCGACAGCTACATTCAAGTCCAATATAACAACAGAAAATAAATCATAGACATGGAGTTTGCTTTTGCAGAGAAAAATAGCTACACCCAATGTTTGCAAATATATCAAATGACCAACTGACTTTTTCCTGAATTTTCCACATCCTTTAACTAAGGCTTTTATTTTCATGTTCTAATTTTTTTTTCCTTTTTATACCAAAATTGCCATGTTCCCTATCGACTTGTGAGAATCAAAGCCTTCAGACCTGTGTAGAACATAGTCTTAGCAGTAGTTATTTTTTCTTTTTTTTAAAGATCTTATTTATTTATTTGACACAGAGAGAGAGAGATCACAAGTAGGCAAAGGCAGGCAGAGGGAGAGGGGGAAGCAGGCTCCCTGCTGAGCAGAGAGCCCAATGTGGGGCTCGATCCCAGGACCCTGAGATCATGACCTGAGTCGAAGGCAGAGGCTTTAACCCACTGAGCCACCCAGGTGCCCCAGCAGTTCTTAATTAAGAGTGCACATCATCACCAAATGGGAAACCTTTTCCAAATACGTTTACATTTGTGCACATGTCTATAACTGGAACAATTCCCAGTGTTATTCTTCTACTAAATTCTGAGTCAGAACCACTTGTATAAAGTATTTAGAAACTATGAGTTTCACTAATAAATACGTCAATGAGTCAATCAATAACTTGCTTTAATTGTTTGGATCCTTAAACATTTACCTTTGCATGTGAATGTGAATTAGATGTCAAGGACACATCTTCACCCTTTCTCAGCTGTCAGAAAGAACTGCTTTCTTTTCATCTACATTTTACTAATCTCTAGTTACTTCCATATTAAAACCAAGAAGGCATCCTGAACCTTTACTTTACTTTCAGCCATTTATTCTTCTCTCTACCTTTTCAAAAGGTTTTGAGAAAGTCATCTATCTGGTTGTTTTTACTTCTCATTCCTCAAGACAGTAAAAATGACATCTGACTTCACAACTTCAGCATTCACCGATATTTATACATTCCTATAGTAGATATAAGGATGCCATGTGGAAAATTCAAAGACAAAATACAAAAGACCAAGCGGTGATGAATGTTAGCTATTGCATTTAGGGCGGCTACTCCTATGGAGCAGGACCGAGGATTAGAGAGGCTGGGCTGGTAACAAGGGAAGGGATTCAATGGAAGACATGCTGGTCTAAACCTCTATTATATTTCTAATTACCTTGACAACTTTCCCCTCTAGGTCCCAGGTACTGGTCACATATTGTCCTAAGCTTGCTGGAGTTATCCAGCACTGACAAAAGATACTTGAACTAAAATGCAGCCTCCATAAAATGATAGCTATCTTTTTTGCTTTGTTTTCTTTGATTGCTGATATTTAATGCACAGCTAGTTTGCCCAGGGAGACAAACCTTTGCTCAACCATTGATTTTTATTTCAAGGGACAGATAAAGAGCAATTTTAAGCTATGGAGAGAGTGTGGATAGGGTCAGAGGCTGAATCCTTTTAGGTAAGATGTGGACACATAGCTAAACACCTGCAAGGGTAGAAATAACACTGAAAATAAACCCAGTTTCAGTACATGGTAAATCCCTTCATCCTGAAAATAACTTGCTAATTTGAATTAGAAATCTACTTTGCCTTTGATGATCTGTGACTCTGAGCAAATCTTTCTTACATGTTGCAAGCCAGTTTCTACACATATAAGAAAAGAATAATAAGATTAACTCTGGCCTTCTAGGGATGCTGGAAAGATAAATGAGGTAATATTTCAAAAACTGTGAAGCATTTCCTTAGAAAAAAATTATATTTATCTAAGGTATAAATGTAATTACAAGATGGCCCTCTTGTTATGAATTGACCCAAAAACAGTACCTAAGTCTCATGAAAGGATTTGGCATTATTGATGTGGGGCTAATGAAAACCAAGGGAGATCAGAGCAACTGTTTTATAGCATTTTATTCATCAAACCATCTTATATATATGTAGATGTATATACTGTTACTATGCTAGGTATTGTGGGATATTTTAAAAATAGCTACTGTTTTCCAGACTTTAAAATGATGTTAGCAAAACAAGGTGATTATATACTTCTGTGTGCATGTGTGTGTGTGTGTGTGTGTGTGTGTATGTGTTCATATTTTTCAGATGGTTTGGATACAGAGATCAAATACGCCATGGTTTTAAATACTCTTCTCTAAAAGTTGTGTACTAGCAAATACTTTGTTCTTGATTTAACAGATCAAATTACAGATGTAAGATTGATTGCATGAAATAGAAATTTTCAGAAAACAAGATAATGTTTTCAAAGAATACAGCAGCTTTCAGAATACTTAAATGAATTCTCGCAATCAGAGCAATTAATCACTATAGAGTTTTTGTTTTGTGAAATTGGCAGTCTAAACATTACATGAAATTTGTATCTTCTCTAAAAAGTCCTACTACAAAAACAATTATCAAAATATAAACCATATTACTGTTTAATTTCATGATGCCACTTTTAAATGGTACAACAAAAAAAATCCATGTGTAAACTTTTACATACACAAATATGTATACTACATATATTTGTATACATGGAAAGAGGAAGAAAGATACAAAGCAAATATAGCAAAATATCAACTATTGTTGCATTTTAACTGAATGTACATGGATGTTCATGTTGTACTACTTTTTCAAAGTTTTGGAAATTTGTATAATGAGTTTGGGATAAAAATTCATGATGACACCCTGGAATGCTATATTATCAGTTATACATATAACTGATATAACTGATATATATAACTCCCTGCTCTGCTGAGCAGGGAGCCTGATGCAGGGCTCGATCCCAGAACCCTAGGACCATGACCTGACCCAAAGGCAGACACTTAACCCACTGAGCCACCCAGGCATCTCTATCTTGTCTTCTCATTAAATGGTAAGCCACAAGGGTGAGACCCTGTGTTCCTGACAGTATATCAACTACCTCAGACCTATTAGTGTCAGTGTTTCATCCTGATGCTTAAAAAAATACTTGCTAAATGGATCAGTGATCTTCAAACTAACATATCCAAAGTGAAAATATCATCATGCCCTCATAGTTACTTTACAAAATGTACCTACTTTGCAGGAAATGACACTATCCACTACTATCCTCATTGGTAAGGCCAAACAAACACGATCTTTTGTTAATTCTCTTTCCTATGTCCTCATCTAGTAATTATTATGAACTACTTTTTTAGTATTTCTCATATTCACTTCCATTACTATTATTACTGCTATTACTACTACCATATTTTAGAGCATCTATCAATTTTATTTAAATAATGAAATAGTCTCCCAATCGGTTTCTTATTCCTCTATTCTTTTTTTTAATAAGATTTTATTTATTTATTTGACAGAGAGAGATCACAGGTAGGCAGAGAAGAAGGCAGAGAGAGGAGGGGAAGCAGATTCCCTGCTGAGCAAAGAGCCCGATGTGGGGCTCGATCCCAGGACCCTGAGATCATGACCTGGGCTGAAGGCAGAGGCTTTAACCCACTGAGCCACCCAGGCGCCCCTTATTCCTCTATTCTTGCACACCTTCTTAAACCATCTCCTCCCTAAAATCCCATTTTCTACAGCAGATATCTTTCTGAAAGATAACTGTCGGTAGAAAAGTGAACATGTCTTGGGGTGCCTGGGTGGCTCAGTCAGTTAAGCATCTGCCTTCGGTTCAGGTCATGATCCCAGGGTCCTGGAACCAGGCCCACATAGGGCTCCTTGCTCAGCAGGTAGCCTGCTTCTCCCTCTCCCTTGTTATTCCCCCTGCTTGTGCTGTCTCTCTCTTTTGTCAAATAAATAAATAAAATCTCTATAAAGTGAAAATGTCTTTTCTTCCTCACATAAAATGGACCAATGATTCCCCCATTTGCCAGCGGATAGCTTCTGTCCCTTATGTTGCCTTTATGATCTCACCATTCTATCTCCTCAGTCCCTTCTCACTATGGTCTTTCTCCACCCACCCCTGCATGGTGCTCACACACCTTCCGCTACCTAGAAGCCCTTGTCCTTTATATGGACTTCTGTGAATTGTTACTTGCTGTCCAATTGTCCCCAAGCACTCTGCAAGTTCTAGCTTAGATATCATTTCTTTTAAAATATTTACATTGTTTATTCTCCAATCTCCTTTAAATCCTTGCTTAGATGTCTCATTTATAAGAAAAGAGACCATGTGCAACATCTCACTCCTCATCATTCCAAATCCCTTTTACTAGGTTAGACTTCTTCTATTTATATATTTATCCATTATACCTTTCATCACTATATAAATAATATACATAGAATATAATAATATTGTTATTTATTTACTTCCTTAATATGAAATGAAAGCCTTAACATTTTATTATCTCTCTTATCTCTCTTTTTTCACTGATATATCCCAAGTACCTAGAATGGTGTCCAGCTTATACTTATTCAGTATATCTATAAAATAAGATGATAATAATAATAATAATAATGCCTAACCTATAGGGTTTTTGTGATCTTAAATAATTGCATAATTCCTGGTACATGATAAGAGCTATATAAATATTAGATGAAATGAAATATTTTAATATAACGATCACCAAGATCTACTTACTCATTTAAAAACTTCAAAGAAAAGGAATTGATTCAAGGGCCAAATGATGAGCAGTATTAAATTATAAAGCTCACCCGCACCTTATTTAGACTCTCATGCCAAAGCAAACCAGCTCCGAGCTCCATATGCAATCACCCTTAGTTATCAATTCCCAGTAGCCCAACTTCTGTCTTGGTCTAGTCCTGATCCCTTCATTCTCTGGGAGGTGCTATCTGTGAGACTGCTCTCCAATAAAACTCCTGCATCAAATCATCTCAGAGTCTGCTTCTAAGGAGTTCCAACTGTGCATCTTGATATTAGTTTGCACAACAGACTCTACAATGAGACTGCAAAACAGAACTGGCGTTCAGTGACTGGCAGCAACAACCACACCACTGGTGGTGGGTGAGGTATTGCCAGACTTTTGCATATGGTGGTTGTACAGCTGTTAATATTTTCACCCATAGTAAATCTGTGTAAGATGGGGAGTGAAGAATGGTAATTAGGAGGAAGACAGACTTTCATGGCCATATCTGGGAATAATACGTTTTTGGGAAAAGACTATGGAAGCCTGGGGTTAGCAATTAAGGCTGAAGGTGAAAGTTGGAGGGCCTGCAAGGCAACATTTAAGAACAGAAAAGGCTAAGCTCAGAACTCCATCCTAAGAACAGCAGAACTGAAGAAAATATTGGATTCTCAGCTCTAGAAGGTCTCCTATACCAAGGTCAGAATCTTGAATGAGAAGTGGCAGCATGATTTCTGGGTTGATGCCCTTGGAAAACAAGAGCTCCCAGATACCCATGAACTCTTTGATGTGTCCATTTGGCCACTACTTAAAAACAGTGTGGACTCTGCCTTTCAGGTAAAAACATGACCCTAAAAGGGAAAATACAAATGAAAAACAAGAGACTTTATTCTGCCCGTTAAAATTAGGGAAGAATCCCTTTTCTTAGAGTATTGACTTTACAAAACTTGTAAATTCTTTCTCTATCACCTTGAAATGTATGTAAATCTTTTTAAAAGCTAAATAAGCCTCTTGTCAGCTTTATAACCCAGTAATGTTTTTCTTTAGAACCTGGGAAGCATCTCTTTGAAATGTAATCTTCAAAGAATATACCCCCCTTATCTTCCAATCTCTGCGGGAGGAGGGTAGGAGTCTAACTTCAGAGGCCCCTCACTTCAAGTTGCAAAACGACCTCTAGTCATAATGGTAGAGACTCATTTGTCCTTTGGATAATGCCAATTAGCAAATGCAGATGATCGCTCCAATTACCAGGTGAACTTGAGAAAAATGTGTGACAAATAGGGTCTAAGTCCTCTGACTTGAAACAGCTATTGTTTCTCTTGAGAACATGGGTGTTACGGGTTGTATCTGCTTGGTTCTGTAAAAGAGTAAGATTTCTTTCTGTCTTGGCAATCTCTTAATGGAGTTCCTGTGATGCACACCACATTCTATTACAATGCTTACTCAATAATAAAACTGCTTCTTTCTCTTGTATCTTTGTGGAGAGGGTTTCCTGGATTGGAAGGAAATTTTGGTTTTAATTTTATTTTCCCAACTCCATCCTCAGTTCAGTCCCTACCCTCTTCTGAACACCAGATCAATACCTGACTAGGGAACTGCTTGGTCTGCAAAGAAAGAGGGCCGTCGGCCGCAGGAGCTGCAGGATGTGGCTGACACAACTATGTGTGAGCCTCCAGTGCATCTGAGAATGGAGACTCAACAAAAGAATAGAGAACCGAGTAAGAGAATGGTTCAATATGGAAGCATTCTCAGGATCAGGGATTTAACCCCCTAGTCGAGGTCTCAGGAGACGTTGTTTACTGTTGCTGCTAGATGGCTTGGAAGCTTAAAAACGTGACGTCTCCTATGAGCTGTAGTTAACACGATGGCAGTGCCGTGACAGAGTCTTCAGGGTGGAATGTGAGGGCTCGCTGGTCCGGCGCTGCTGTATGAGACCCAGACACCTGCTGACTGACCCCGCTTGTGGGAAGGATCTGCTCTTCTTATCAGAGCAGCAAAGAGTGTCTACCTAGTTTATCCGAGCAATAATGAATATGTATCTTCCCAAACAGGATCCCCAAAAACAGAAAACGGTGGAAGTGTTCAACCTCCACGGACGCACCGTATCATCGTGAGCCCACGTGACGTGGCAGCCACCTGAGCTTCAGGACTTGATGAAACAGTTAACAGAAGATGGCCTTTCCAGATATATGTGATCAGAAAAGATACTGTCCAATTTGTACAATCAAGAAATAAAGGATAGGTGATGAAGAGGCTGCAAGCAATCGCTTTCCTAAAAGCCACAACAAAACCACAAACCCTTGCCCAGTTCCTGGACACGCACCAGTTTTCAAATCTGGTATCCATTTTCTGAAGCAGAGGCTGGGTCTCAAGCAGGATGTACCCTGAAACACCGTGGTGAGTGTAGAAGGTAAGGATTCCCTCAATTCATTCCCAAAAGATCTGTGGCCATTTACTCAGATACTGTATATTCCTACAAGGGAAATACTCATACATTTTGAGGTTGGGCACAGGGTCTGAGTAGCCACTGATACCCAGAAATACAGAGCATCATCATCTTGTCCCTCTAGGACACAGTAGAGCGTGTATGTGAGGCAGTAAAATTGGACTTCTGGCCCAGGTCCAACTCATATTGGCTCCACTGGAACCACGGACCCTCACAAATTAGACAAAGTGCTTGTCAGAACTTTTACAGGGGTCCTTGGTTTGGTGAGGAAAGATTTCTCATAGAGGAAAAGACCAGGTAGAAGCCTTTGAAACCGCTTCCATCCTCTGCTGCCAAGATAGTAAATCAATCATTATATTGCATCCTGACATCTAGGTTAGAGGTCAAAACCAGCCTTTAGGACCTAAAGTCTGCTGGGTGATGCTCCCCATTATATCTTCATTTAATTCATCAGTCTAGATTAGCAGCTGGCAAACTTTTTTCTGGGAAGGGACAGATAGTAAATACATTAGGCTTTGTGAGACATACAGTCTCTGTCATAATCATTCAACTTTGCTTTTGTAGTACAAAACAGCCATAGATAAAACTAAGACAAAAGTGTGCGGCTCTGTTCCAATAAAACTTTATTTATAAAAATTAAGGGCCACATTTGACCCACAGGTTATAATTTGCTGAACTGCATTCTAGACAATATTAAAAATAATAATAACTCACATTTATTGAGAATTTACCATATGCCACATATGATCAAATTCTTAACATTTATTGTTATATATTCCTTACTACAGACACATAATTTAAGTTCATTATTGAACCCACTTTTAAAATATGGCTATTTTTGCAATGCATAAAATAGGAAAATATTTAGATCTTCAATAAGAAAAGCAAGCAAGCCAATAAAAAATAGGCAAACTATATGCCTAGGCCTTTCACAGAAGAAAAAATTCCAATAGCGACTAAACATATGAAAAGATACTGATGAGATACTATTTTATATGTATGAGTATCACAGAGCAGTAGATATTCCTGCTCAAAATATATAGGTCTCCTCCTGGAGAAGGAGTATACTTCTCTATCTCATTGGTATCTTGGTATATAACTCAAAATTGTTGTGTGACTTACAGAGTCTCTCCCTGACACCAAGCATGGCCTTGTGAAGTGTGCCTTATCACCCCCATCCAACTTTAGGAGTGGTCCCGTGACTTGCTTTGGAAAATATGGGGACATTAATGAGGTGTGTTGCTTCTAAGCAGAAGCTTTAGAAACCAGCTCACAGCTGTGAATTCTTTTTCGTCTGCCACAAGACAATGTGCTAGACAGAAATTCCTTCAGCCTGGCATAAAGCAACCTCTGAGGAACGATGGGCTTGCAACATGAGGTATGTGGGGAAACAGGACTTCTTACGTTGGTTATCACCCACTCAGAATTTGAACCTCAGGCTCTTTGTTAGCAATGTCACCCTGACCACTCTGCCTTCATTTCCTAATCCGTAAAATGTAGATAATGACAGTATTTTTTTTTAAGATTTTATTTATTTGACAGAGAGAAACATAGCGAGAGAGTACAGCGAGAGAGGGAACACAAGAAGAGGGAGAAGCAGGCTTCCCGCAGAGCAGGGAGCCCAATGCGGGGCTCCATCCCAGGACTCTGGGATCATGACCTGAGCTGAAACAAGGCGCTTAACGACTGAGCCACCCAGGTGCCCCAATAATTTTTAAAGATAAGTTTGTTTTGAAGATTAAGTGAATTAATACCTGTAGCCCATACAGAATTCTTGGCACTTGGCAGAGAGTCAATGCTATCTCTATGACTCATTTTACTTAGGGAAATCAGCACTAGTTATGTTAAAAAGCTGATCTGGGTTATAGAATCCATAGCTACTGATAAGATTTGTTGCCCTTCTTTACTCTTGAACCTTCTCCTGCTATTATTTTCAGCAGGATATTTGTCTTGAATATGAGATCCCAGAGGAACACAGAATCACTTGGCAGGCCTAGAGAAAGCTCCATTAGCATTTTCATCAAGCTTGGCAGATGGCCCCTCAGATAGCATAAGAAGGGAATATGTTAAGGGCCAGGCGCCTGGAAAGAGTTTTCTTGACTAAGTAGAATGTCTACTCAAAAGAAAAAGAAAAAGGAGAGATAGGATTGTCCACAGGAAAGAATAAAAGAAATCTGAAAGTCATAGTAATTTTATCTAATCTTTAAAATTTCATGTAGGAAAGAGTCACTCTTTCTGATACCCAGTGAAGTTTGGTATTGTAATCACTGTGATATTTACATATGAAAAGCATCTAGTTAATTATATTCTGACTGTTCGACCTGTGCGAAAAAGATAACCAAAACAAAAAATGCGTCAGGAAGAACATACAACATTCATAAGCAATCCAACGGAGTTCGGCCTCTGGAGAAGTGGGGAAAGTGCTTTTGCTAAACTTGAAGTGTCTTGTCAGTCATGATGTCCCTGAGCATTGAGGCTTAAAGGAACCTTACTTTCAGTTTAGCACAACCATCATTCCTGGCACATCACGTGTGTGCCCGCTCTGCTGGTAACTGTAGATAGAAAGAGTGAGTACCTGCGGCCTCGAGGGACATCCATGGAGCACACAGGACACGTGAGCACAGTCTCGGGGCAAAGGGACGTCTAACTACAAGTCAATAAGCAGCACAGAAATACAGAGGAAATGATTAAGCCTGCCTTTTTGAGTCAGAAAAAGAAAACTTCAGAGAGAAGTAAAATCTTATTATTGTAAGTTCAAAAAAAAAAAAAAAAGTAACTTATCAAAGCTTACCCAGTTGGCTAATTGCAGTGGGATTTGAACTATATAAACTTATTTTTTGTTACACTGAAATCTGAAGTTTCTTTTCATTTTTTTTATAGTTTCACTTATTCGAGGGTCATCTCTTTCAGAATATAAATTAAAAATATTTCCATTTTTAAAATAGCATCTGAGCTGAATTTTCAATAGGATAAGGCCTTACTCTGTCAGTGCAAGGATTAGAGTAGAGCTTCAGATTTAAACCTGGGGAAATTCAGACTAAAGTAGCAGGATCAAATATCCAACATGGAAAGCACACAGTACAGAATATTTGGTAACACACATGTATGGAAATATCCCTATAGGTCAGGAAGATGCCATTATTCTACAACATTATCTCCTTTTCAAAACAAAAAGAAAAATCTAATAGAAACATGTGATTTTTTTTTTAGACACTTGGGACAAATTTAAAATATTTGAAATTTATGTAATTATTTGGTAATGCTCACTACCTTGGAAGTGCTTGGGATTTGGCCAACTTGTCAACCACTCTATTTCTAACATCTAACCAAAAGCTTGGTGTATTAGCCAGGATTCTTGAGAGAATCAGAACCAGTAGAATGAATACATTATACAGAAAGAGATTTAATAAAAGAAAATGCACATGTAATTATAGAAGTTAAGAATCCCCAAGATCTGAAGTTGGCAAGCCAGAGATACAGAACTGACAGTGTACTTCCTGGTCCAAGTCCAAAGTTCTGAAAACCGAGCAAGTTAAGGCTATGAGTGCCATCTAAGAGCCATAATGCTTGAGACCCAAGAAGAGATATCTCCGCTCGAATCTGAAAGCTGGAGAAAAAATGATGTCCCACCTCAGTAGTCAGGCAGGAGGAATTTATTCTTACTAACAGAAATTTCTGCTTATCCAGTGCATACCCCCAATGGGGAGGACAGTCTGCTTTACTTGGTCTCATTCAATGTTAACATTATCCAGAAACACCCTCACACACAACCCCAGAATACTATTTGATGAAATGTCTGGGCATCCTATGGCCCACTCAAGCTGACACATAAAATTAATCATCCTGTCCAGCAAACAATAAAGCCAATCAACATGGCTTGAATGAATGAAGAAAGCCTTGGAAACAGGTAAGAAAATGTGTAAAGTCTTATTTATTTATTTATTTATTTGTTTATTTATTTAGGTGCTGGATTGGAAACGTGTAATTTCTTCCTAATGCAAAAAAGAAAAAAAAAAGGATCTTTAGTCAAAGGAAACTAATGGAAAATATTCACTGAGCTTTGTGATTCTTCTAAATAAAGATCCAGTGGCTTGGGTGAGAAGTCAGTCTTTCCTGGGTAAGTGCACATTGGGGTATCTGCCTCGCCATCTGACCCAGGGTCGGTGCTGCAACCTTCCACTCAGAAGGGAACACCAGAGATTCACTGGTTCCCTCACAGGTAGCTGCCTGCCTTCCTCAGTAACAAGTCGAGGAATATTGTAATTAAAACTGCTTTCACTTTATCTCCACCTGAGAGCCTTGCCTCCCATGGAATTCTACACGGAATCTGGGAGTGGCTAAGACTCCCACATGCAGTCAGAAGTCTGGCTCACCCGCAGCCTTTGGTTGTCTCTCACTCTGTGGAGTTTTAAGTATCAGCCCCCCCTCTGGGTAGGTTGCCCTTCCTTCTTCCTTCCACAGCTTTGTCTGAACTACCCCCAATCTCTGCTTTGCAACATTTCCCCTGGTACACTGACACAATTTCCACTTTGCCTAAAAGATTAAAAAACAAAAGTGTGTGTGTGTGTGTGTGTGTGTGTGTGTGTGTGTGTGCAACTTGCAGTTGTTTTAGTTGTAACTATTAAATAATGAATGGTAAGGACTCATCTCCTAGGGATTTGTTATTAGATTATGATCTGGATTATCCCTAAAAAACCAAAAACAAACAAAAAAACCCTCTCTAAATCAAAATAACATAAGAAAAGCCCAGCAATTATTTAAATAAATAAAGCATCAAACACCTGTATAGCACTATGTGTTAGTCACTGTTCTTAATGCTTTACACATATTAATTTACTAAATCCCCACGACAGGCCCGTTGAGTTAGACACTGTAACTATGCCCATTTCATAGATAAGGACCTTGTGGCAGGTTCAGTAACTTGTCAATGTCATGAAGCTACTATGGTTTGGGATCAGAATTTGGACCCAAGCATCCTGGTTCCAGGAACTGTATCTATCCTTAGCCATCATGTTACACCATTTCTGACAGTGTATGGCCTGAGTTGTTTTTTTTTTTTAAGATTTTATTTATTTATTTGACAGAGAAAGAGCATGAGAGTGATCATAAGCAAGGGGAGTGGGAGAGGGGGAAGCAGGCTTCTTGCAAAGCAAGAAGCCCAGTTCAGGGCTTGGTCCCAGGACTCTGGGATCATGACCTGAGCTGAAGGTAGATGCTTAACTGACTGAGTCAGCCAGGTGCCCCCCCATTACCTGAGTTCTTAGGGGAAAATAAGACTCTAATCTTCATTTGGAGACTTTCAGCTCCTGAGATGCTAGAAATGATACCTTCTTGGCTTACATCCATTTTCTCCATGTCACTATCTAGCGTCACATTAATTGTAGCTGCCAACATCAGCAGATTAGAGAGATGAAAATGTCTGGCTTTTCGGAGGGAAGGAGTTGAGGAGTCCTTTCCAAAACACATAGGATTACTATTTTACCCAAGAGCATGTCTTTCTCCAAGAAAATATGAGAAGATAACCACCCCCAACCTAACTGATGTTTTTCCTGGTCATTGCCCAAACAGCCTTTCTGGACTTTTCTTCTTTACTGTCTCTCTAAAATTTATCTATAATTTCTCTCCTTGACCTCAATGCTCCTATTGTCTTCATCCCAAACTGTGATGCTAGAATTTGTTTTGAGACCTTTCAAGCTTTTCTCCATCCTACACTACTTCACATACTCCATCTTTTTTCCTATAACTGAAATCTCTGTAGGCCTGTAAGCAGAGATTCTATTCTCTTACATCTCAAGTACTTCTGGGTCAAAAGAATGGAGTTATGTCTTCCATTGATGCCATGTTGGAATGGAAACTACTGTTCCTAAAAAAAGCCCTATACCTTTGAAGTTCATACCAATTAACTTAAACTATTCTACCCTCTGTAGTAATAATCTATCAATGAATCCCTTTCATCCACTGAAGACTTTGTTGTATGACTCATGCTTTCCTCTTTACCAAACTTGAACCTCTTTAAGACATCTAACTCCTGGCCTTGTAATTCCTTGATCTTCTCTCCAATGATCTCCTTTACTCTGACCCAGCTCCCTCAGTACGAGCCCTTCACTTTTCATTACCTGAAATTCATTCCTACTCCATACCATTAATCTAAGTATCCCACCCTGGGACTACCACACTGCCCTATATTTCCAACTTCACTTCTTTAGTAATGTCACTACAATCCTGTTTCACTGGCATCAAAACCTTGAGTCACTGACCCCTCTCTATGTGTCCTATCCATTTATCTCCTTTTCACTTCCCTTTTTATTGAGCTTAGATTCCATGGAACATCAGTTAAGCATCGTATCAGGATTATTTTCAATACACCCTAAACTCCCTTACCCCTGTGCCTTTTATCACATTTACCTGAAAAAACACAAACCCCAAGCCCTTGCTAATAAAAATGTGTCTAACAGACCAGCAGCACTGGAGTTTGTTAGACATTAGAATTTCAGGCCCAAGATCTAAAGACTCAGAACTTGCATTTTAACAAGATCCCCAGGCAATGCTTGTGCAGAAGAGTCCTAGAGAAAACAAATTCCTGGGTCTTTACCATGTAGGTGGTCCTCTGTTTTGCACAAATTAATCTCTCCACATGTACGCTGAATCCCATTCTCTTCCCTTTTCTGAAAAGCTATGAACTATGAAATACCCCACTTTGATGTCTCCTTCTCTTTTAAATCCTTCTTTTAATAATTTAAGCATGATTTAGTCCAGATTTCTCAATCTTGGTTATATATTACCACCGTCCAGAAAATTTCAAAACTCTACTGATGCTCAGACCAACTCCAGAATTATTAAATCAGAATTTCTGAAAGTGGGACACAGATACAATTATTTTTAAAATCCCCTCCAGAGACAGTAAAAAGATCAGTGTTTTCCAGCGGCTGTGGGCAGGTAGAAAGGAAGGACAAAGATGAACAGGCAGAATACAGATGATGAAATACCTTATACAACACTATAATAATGGATACAAATCATTATAGATTTATCCAAATGCATAGAATATACAAAACCAAGAGTGAATTCTAATGTAAACTATGGCTTATGAGGTGTCAATGTAGGTCACCAAATGAAACAAATGTACTATTCTGATGAGGGATGTTGATAATGGGGAGTCCGTGCACGTGTGGTGGCAGGGACGGAACTCTGGACCCTCCTCTCAATTTTGCTGTGAACCTAAAATTGCTCTACAAAAATTAAGTCTTTAAAAAATCTCTTCGGATATTTCTATTATGCAGTGAAGGCTGAGAATCAATAATCTAGCCTCTTTACTCTAAGAAAACTCTCAGTAATACGACTTTCCCTTCCACTTACAGAGATAACCTGCTGAAATAGACATTTTACTGATGTGCTGACCCTGGTGGCCCTGAGAGCCTGAGACAAAGGTTAACACAAGAGCAATTTACTGGCGGTGTAATCCCTTCATTGGGACTGTCTGCAAAGGTATATAAAGTGTCTCAGGACTTTCTATTTGGGGGAGGAAGAAAGAAGGAAATATTTATCCATGGGCTCCTGTACCCACATTTTGAAATTTTCAGCCCATGGAGCATTAAGTCCCCCTTACCTTTGGATTGTGACACCTGGGTGTAGAGCTGGCTCCAGGGCCGTCTCACACTGTGGCCAAAGCAAGGAAGCTCCGGGCTGGAGGCAAGAAGCAAGCAACCTGACCCAAAGAAAGCAGTTCTGTTTTGTAATCTCATTGCCCCCTCCCCCCTCTGGTATACGGTAACATCTTCCAGGTGTCATTCCACACGGCACGTTCTCATTTAACAGCCTTTCCAGGATACTGAAGGACAGCACTGCACAGTGACAAAGGGCACGCACACAGGAGTGAGAGTGCCAGCATCTCAATACCAGTCTCCACTTTCTAACTTTCAACAAGTTGTATGCCTGTTACCTAATCTGAAATAACATAGTAAGATTACCTACCTTAGAGACTTTTTTTTTAAGATTTTGTTATTTACTTATTTGCCAGAGACAGAGAGAGAGAGAGAGAGAGAGAGAGAGAGAGACAGAGAGAGTGCACAAGCAGGGGGAGCAGCAGGCAGAGCAAGAAGCAGGCTCCTCACTGAGCCAGGAGCCCGATGTGGGACTGCCAAAGGCACACACTTAATGACTGAGCCACCCAGGCACCTCCCGAAGGACTTTTTGAAGAGGATTAAAATAAGTACAATGCACGGAAGACTGCATTATGTAGGACACGTGGGAGGAGGGATGCCTGGGTGGCTCATTCAGTTAGTATCCAACTCTTGATTTTGGCTCAGGTCGTGGTCTCAAGGTCCTGGGACCGAGTCCCAATTCCAGCTCCACACTCAGCAGGGAGTTGGCCTGTCCCCCCTTCCCCTCTGCCCCTCCCCCATTGTCCCCCCACCCCACACATGTGTGCATGCTCTCTCTGTAAAATAAATAATTTTTTTTACATTAAAAATGGTACAGCTGTTTTAAATATTTTTTTTAAACAGAAGGACATGTTGGCAATTATTTCTAGGCTTTAATACTCTGCTTCTTCAGGTCTTCAATTTTTTTTTTTTCCTGCCACTAATTTTTTTTTAATTAATTTTTATTAACATATAATGTATTATTTGCCCCGGGGTACATGTCTGTGAATCATCAGGCTTACACATTACACAGCACTTAACAGCACATACCCTCCCCTATGTCCACAACCCAGCCACCCTATCCCTACCCTCTCCCCCACCTCCCAGCCACCCTCAGTTTGTTTCGTGAGTCTAGGAGTCTCTTATGGTTTGTCTCCCTCCCCATCCCTTCCTGTTTCATTTCTCTCCCCCACCTCACCAATTCAAAAATTGAAGGTCTTCAATTTTTACCATAAGCAGAATCTACACAGAGTGTTTCCTCCTCCTAATATGAGCTACAAAATGTTGACTGTTGTTCTGATTATTCACCCAGATCAGGTATTTCTCTGTTTACTTGACCCTGTAGTGTCCTTGAATTTGAATATTCCATCTTTTATTCTCTCTGCCATAAACAACATTCCACGTGGGATATGATAATGGAGGGAACTTTCAAACTTCATTCACTTAGAAAAACACATGCTTTCTCTGCTCTCTCTTCCTTCCTCTCTCACATACATACTTCAACCTTGAACAAAAGTGTCAAATTTCTCCCTAGGAGAGTAACTTTGAAAAGAATATGGGACTGAAATTTTAAAATAGATAGGTCTAAATTTTAATAACCAAAGTGACTGGGATATTTTCAAATCTGCCCTAAAATGATATTAAGTGATGGGAAAAGATGAATCCCTAGAACACAGATGAAAGGAACTTTTTTTCTATATTATTATACATCTAACAAATTGAAATTCCTCAACAAACTTGTAACTAATAAATACTTGTAACTTTTTTTGAGTTTTCAGGTGTAATTAGCATAGTATTTGCATCTCTTATTTTATGACTGGATATAATAAGGACATGAATATTATATGTTCCGCTCTCTTACCAATGAGAAGATTTTTTGGATCAATTTGAATAGAATAAGTTTTAGGGATGTGGATGAAATATAATGCCACCTTACAATGTTGACTACATTATTTTAGTAATCCATGCCTACAATGTAAAATAAGCCAATATAAAATATTACTTTTTCTCTGTGCAACAGTTTGTTTAAACTCATCAAATGCATCTTTTGTATCAACAATTTTTCATTCCTAAAAATGAATACTTCAGTTGTCTAACCCAGTTTCCCAGAGCACATTGCTATTATTTCTCTTTAAATTATGGAGGTAATTTTTTTAATAGAGGCATGGATGCTGTCATTAGAAGTTTTATCCAAAGCCAAAATCTCTCCCATCCAACCCAAAATCTCCACTTACTCTCTAAAGACATGTTCATATCATCCACACTTTGTGATTTTCACAACAATGTGTTTCCTGTAATAATCACTAAATCTACATTAAATTTCCTTATCTTATATTGTATTTACCAATTACTTCAGGTGACCTTTATGAGCAACCAAAAATTACTACTGAGATTGTTTTAGGCTAATGTGTCTTCTCCAAATTATACTTTGTTATTAACAATAAAGTTATTGATGGTTTATTCTTTAATATTCATAACTTTTTGAAGAATCACTTTCCTGAGAAAAGTATGGAGAAGGAAAAAACGATACTTTATGTCTAGGTATATCTAGGTATATACAAGGTATCTTAGTTTGTCTCAATATTTGTTAGAATAAGGCTCGGGGTACCTGGGCGGCTCATCAGTTGAGTGTCCATTCCTGGTTTTGGTTCAGGTCATAATCTCAGGGTCCTGAGATCAAGTCCTCTTGCCCGCTCGCTCTCTCTCTCTCTCATAAATAAATAAAATATCTTTTAAGAATAGAATTAAAGCTCTTTAAAAATGCAATTTTCCGTCACTTGTCCTTTATTATTTCACCAGCTAAATAGAACAAAACCACTCTCCTTTTAAAAGAGAACAATACACACACACACACACACACACACACACACAGAGAAAGATATTGAGAGAACAGGATTCATAAAAGATTTCTTCTAAATATGTATTTTGGATGTATCAAATACATAAATTAAAGACTCTCTTTTCAAATATTTTTAGACATAGAATTACATTTAAAATATATGTAACAAAATAAATTTTAAATCTAATATTTGTTGTGTTATCCCAGCAGTACCAATAGTTTATCAATTTTAGAAGCTTAGTATGTCATTATAACTTTTAATTAAATGAAAATATTTTAGAGAAGCTACATAGTAAGTTAAGCTTCAGGAAATCTATTCTGTTTTCTTTGGAGATAATGCTGCTTTGTGAGATAATTTATTACCCACACAAATATTTGATGAATTCAAAGCAGTAAAAAGTACAAATAAATATAAGAATTTATTAATATACATTTTTTCAAAATTTTATTTATTTGACAAGGGACAGAGAGAGAGGGGGAGAGCAGGCACAAGCAGGGGGAGCTGCAGAGGGAGAGGGAAGAAGACTCCCTGATAAGCAGGGAGCCCAATACAGGACTTGATCCCATGACCTGACCTGCGCCAAAAGTAGACACTTAACTGACCTTGCCACCCAGGCACCACTGGAATTTATTAATGCTTAATTCAACATTTTAAAATATGAAATCAGAAACAGCAGTTGTGCTCATCTCTAACAAAGCAAATACTTATTTATGGAATGTTTCTAAGTACATAAAATTAATCTTCTTAACTTACTAAAGACTTGTTTCTGACAACATGCATATAGTAGAGAATGTTCCATGTATGCTTGGGAACAATGTATTTTGATGCTGTCTGGTGTACCTATGTACATTAGGTCTATTTGGTCTAGTGTTGCTCGGGTCTACTGTTTCCTGACTGATTTTCTGTCTGGATGTCCTCTGCACTGTTGAGAGTGGGGTACAGAAGTCTGCTACTACCATTACATTTCTGTCTCGTTCTGTCTTGAGATCCATCAATGTTTGCTTTACATATTTAGGTCCTCTAATGTTGGGTGCATATAAACTTATAATTTATTTAAATTCATATAAGCTTATACTTTATAGCTTCCTCATGAATTGACATTGTTATCACTATAAAATGACCTCTCTCTCGTGACAGTTAAGCAAACTTCCTTGCTATCCTAGTAGTCAAATTACTCACTCTAATGAAAAAATAAATATATTTTTGTAGATATCAGAATCACCACCAATATTTTTAGTCCATGAAAGGGACTAAATTCCTAAAAAACAGCCTAAAAAACTAAAAAACAGTCACCTAAAGGGACTGTTTCCCTCAGAGCAAGATGGAAAACCCAACTGAAATATGAGCAATGATGGCCACAGCAACTTTTTTCTAGACATGTCTCTTGAGGCGAGGGAAATAAAAGCAAACATAAACTATTGGGACTACATCAAAATAAAAGCTTCCACACAGTGTGGAACAATCAACAAAACTAAAAGGCAACCTACGGAATGGGAGAAGATATTTACAAAGGATATATCCAATAAAGGGCAATATCTGAAACACATAAAGAACTTCTAAAACTCAAAACCCAAAATCAGACAATCCAATTAAAAAATGGGCAGAAGACATGAATAGACATTCTCCAAGAAGACATAAAAATGGCAAACTGACACATGAAAAGATGTTCGTCATCACTTCCCTTCAGAGAAATGCAAGTAAAAACCATAATGAGATGTCACCTCACAGCTGTCAGAATGGCTAAAATCAAAACCTTAAGAAACAACAGGTGTTGGCGAGGGTGTGGAGAAAAAGGAACCCTCCTGCACTATTGTTGGGAATGTAAACTACCATGGCCACTCTGGAAAACATTATGGAGGTTTCTCAAAAATTTAAAACTAGAAATTTAAAACTTATCCTACAACCAGCAATTGCACCAATGAGTATTTATCCAAAAAACACAAAACACTAATTCAAAGGGATACATGAGCTCCTACGTTTACAGCAGCAGAAAAGCAGGATAATATCAGTTAATGGTAATTAAGATAAAGGTATTCTCAAGCGCTTATGGTGGGTGGGTAGTAGTAACATCAATTCCAGAGAATAATCTGATAGTCAAAGTAAGTACATTTGTATTCAATAATTTATCAAACTTGTTCCTGAGTATATATTTCAGAGAAGTTGCCAGAGAGGTTCAAAAGGAGACCCTATGGGCCTGTTAATAGCACCTTTGTATGCACTATCAGAAGGTTTGAGCAATCTACTTGCCCAACACTGGGGAGAACGGCTCAGTAAAAGGAAGTGGATACATAGTATGGAATACCATAAAAGAGAAGCAATGGACTGGATGAACCCAGCAACATGATCGATCTTAAAAAATGATTTTAGGGGCACCTGAGTGGCTCAGTGGGTTAAAGCCTCTGCCTTCGGCTCAGGTCATGATCTCAGGGTCCTGGGATTGAGCCCCGCATTGGGCTCTCTGCTCGGCGGGGAGTCTGCTTCCCCCTCTCTCTGCACCTGCCTCTCTGACTACTTGTGATCTCTCTCCTCTCTGTCAAATAAATAAATAAAAAATCTTTAAAAAAAATGATTTTAATATACGGGCACCTGGGTGGCTCAATCAGTTAAACATCTGCTTTGGTTCAGGTCATGATCCTGCAGTCCCTGGATCTAGCCCCATATTTGGCTCCCTGCTCAGCAGGGAGTCTGCTTCTCCCTCTCCCTGCTCAGGCTTTCTCACTCATTCTCTTTCTAAAATAAATAATTTTTTTTAATTCTAAAAAAAATCCCAGATTTTAATATAATCTTGAATTGAAAAAAGAAACAAAATGAGATCTATATCACAGTAATATATATATATATATATTTTTTTTTTTTTAAAGATTTTATTTATTTATTTGACAGAGAGAGAGAGAGAGATCACAAGTAGACAGAGAGGCAGGCAGAGAGAAGGGAGGAAGCAGGCTCCCTGCTGAGCATAGAGCCTGATGTGGGGCTCGATCCCAGGACCCTGAGATCATGACCTGAGCTGAAGACAGAGGTTTTAACCCACTGAGCCACCCAGGCGCCCCCACAGTAATATATTTTAAATACCAATACATACACATCAACAACTACATGAGGAAAATTCTAATATACACCTGAAAGACTCAAAGAATATGAACAAATAGGTATATATTGCTTGTACTTAGATGGGAGAACTCAAATTGCAAAGAAATACTGGAATCAGGAGGCTTATTGTTGTTAATATTATGGTTATAATTTTGAAATTATATTTGCTTTTAAGCAAATGAATAATACATGTTTGGATGTGAGACTTTTCATTGGGGAAGAAGGGGGATATAAATGCAGGAGGGAAGATGGTGAGAAAAACTTAGTATTGAATTTTAATTATAGCTATTAGTATGAATTCATATTTTCTAAAATATGTGTATATATTATTTCTATTCACAGAAATACCCCAGGAGCGAAGTAGATCCCAGTAGCCTTGAATAAGCCCATATCTCATAGCCTATGTCCACTCCTCACCAGAAGAAACCAGGGCTCCTAGGATTAATTCCAGGTCTGGGACAGAGAAAGTACAAATGAAATAGGTGAAAAAGTATTGCAACTTGTTGAGTCAGAAAGCCAGAAAATGCTTAAAGAGATAATGGGGTCATATCAAAAACACAGGAGCCACCTGAAGGGATTCCATATTCCAAAGCTCAATTTGGTCATGAAGAAGAAAAATTATTGCAAGGGATTTTGACAGACTGAATTAAAAAAAAAAATGGATCAAAAGAGGAAGGGATAGAGAAAGTGAAAGCTCTTCTTGAATGCCAGGAATAGAATTAGAAAGTAATTGTCTTGCAACTCCCAAGGTAATGAGAGATTGAAGGATCATAGACAGAAAAGAGACAACATGGTAACAACTATAAATCTAAGTTCTTCGTTTTACTCACCTTACAACATTTCTACAGCTTTGTAAATTTTACAAACAAAACAAATTCTAAAAAGATACACATGGAATGCTGCCGCATTTTTCAAGGACACATGCAAATAATTTAAGGATACAGATCAAACAATGTATAATAATTGTTTATGGTGGGACTGGGAAACAGGAATAATAAAACAGGAAAAAGAGACAGTAATTACATTGTAATCTACAGATTACATTGTAATCTGAAATGACAGTATGAGGATTCCATTTCACTAGTGGAAAACAAACAAAAATAACTAAATAGAAAATATAACTAAAAAGAAAAATAACTAAAAAGAAAAAAATGAATCATTATTTTAAGATCGATTGAGCCCCTAAAAAAAACTGTTTCACTTTAAATGTTTCTACTTTCATCTTTTATCAAATCTAAGCTCTGTTTATAATTTTGGTACACAAAATATCACAGAATAATATCTTCTTCTGTGTGGACCAGCACTATAATACCTATGTGTTCAGATACACAACTGC
>CM053616.1:42540573-42570303 GCA_028646535.1 Procyon lotor
TTTCAAGATTGTTTTAATATATTCTAGAGCTTGTGCCTTTCTATACAAATTTTAGAATAAGCTTCTCTATTTCCACAAAATTCTGGAACATACTTTCATTTCCAACCTATATTCTATGTGCTGGTGAGAGGAGGGTGTAGGTTTCTTCATTTCCATGTAACTGCTTTAACTAAAGCCAATAAATCGAGTTTTTCTTTGGATTAGGATACTTTCCTATATTGTTTATTCCTACTTCTTCTTCCTTACAATTCACCCTTTTTGGAAAAGGCTCGTCTAATGTAATGAAATTTAAGCTAATATTATGGATGCAGCAGTTAACTTCATAACTTGTCATTATGAATGTTATAACCAGTTCAACTTCCGTGTTCAACCGTTTTTATAGTTTCTTTTACTGATTTAATCTCATTTTTTCCCTCTTCGTATATCTTCTGGAGATTATTTTTTTTTCTTGAGATTATTTTTAAATGATTAAGTGAATAAAGAGGAAATAATAACAATGGTAACTATTAATAGTCATAATATAAATCACAAACTTTTAAAAGAGTTGGGCAAGCATCAAGCCTATTGCTTACATGTATTAGATATTTATTCAATAATCTTATGAGGTAGATATCATTATCATAGATTATTCATGATTTTACTATGTCTGAAGAACAGATTAAATTCAACTCCCACTGGCTTACTACACAGATTTTTCCCTCTTGCTTACAGTATATATTTAGCATGAGTTGATGGGGTAAAAAACCCTGCTACACATGACTCAGGGGCCCTGACTGTGGGAGATTTTGCTATCTAATGCTCCAGTGTCTTAAATAGGGGGACTCCTTGGTTGCCAAAGCAACTTATGTTCACAAACAATTGGTGAGACTAGCTATATGGTCCTGCTCTATTTTAGGGGTGGAAAAAATCATCTAAAACCAAAGTGGAAAAAAAAATTGGCGTGAATAAACACTAGATGTCTCTATACACTCTATTTTACAATTTAGAAATGAGTTTTAGCAAGACTGAGTAGTTTTCCAAAATCTACGTATCTAGTATGTAATCTACATAGCCAGTACATTTATAGTTTTAGTAAACTGAGCTACTGGGATTGGAAAATGAGTCTGTTTGCACTTAAAATGTGACTACTTAATAGAACTAGGGACAATTATATCAATATCAGAATCAATTAAAGGCCACAAATTTAGTTTTTAACAAGTATTTTCATGCAAAAATTTAAGGCTATTCTGAAAGTGACGTGGCTAAAGTGAGGACTACTTTTGGAAATGATAGCTTCCTTCTAAAATATATATATATTTTTAAAAATATTTTATTTATTTATTTATTTGAGAGAGAGAAGGAGAGAGAGAGAGAGCACCAGCAGGGTAAGGGGTAGAGAAAGAAGCAGACTCCCCACTGATCAGGAAAATGGATTCAGGGCTCAATCCCGGGACTCTAGGATCATGACCTGAGCCGAAGGCAGATGCTTATCCACCTGAGTCACCCAGACTCCTCTAAAATATAATTTTATGGAAAATAACTTATGGTTATAGCTTGTAGATTCATGCATTCAGTTTGTTTACTCAACAAGTATCTAATGAAATATAACTATGTCTCAAATATCTAGGATCTGGGAGCATAGCAGTGATCAAACATGAAGTCCTTCCACCATGGAATATATATACTGGTGGAGGGGACAGACAACAGATAGGAAAAATAAGTAGAATATAAAAGTTAGAGAAAGCTAAAAATAAAAAAAAAGAAGTCAGAAATGATGGATGAGAAATTTAGGAGTTAATGCGTCCAGGGGTAGTTTGCATTTCTTATGCCAAACTGCTGAGGAAAGCAATTAGCATTTTATGTTTTTCTCCCAGGTCTGCAGGCAGGAATGTGGTCTTCTAGAGCTAATGTCATAGCAGAGTCATGAATAAAAACCTTCCCCTAGTAAAGAAAATTCCTAGAGATTCTTGTGTTCATCAAAATTATATTCATATCATCATAGAATTATTTACTAAAGTCCCAGTTTCCAGCAGTAACAGATTAGAAAAAAAGAATGTGTCAATTAGTTTGATGTTCTACTACAAAATTTTATTACTGACTAGTAAACTGCTGATATTAGTGTCATTTAGGATTTTGCAGCACAATGTCTCTGCAATGTCTCAGCACAAAATCTCTCTCATTGTGCTGCAATGAGAATGATTTATCTTTATCATATCAAGCTCACATATAGTAACAGTTGAGCACATCGTTATACATAGGAGTTAATATCACGAATTGCATTTCTTTCCCAAAAGGTGATGATTCAGCAATGATAGCCTGTTGATGAAAATTTACTTTATAAAAAACTGAATAGTTTCCAAATGTCCTGAGAGTCTTCCTTTTCTGTTTTGTGCTTTTCTTTGGAATGAATAATATTATTTTTCTTTCTAGAATGGATTAAAGTTTATCTTCCACGAGTCAAGTCCTCTTGACTTGACTTGAAAGTCAAGAAAATTAACATTTTTCTTTTCTAGATTTTAGTGTAGTATGAACTCTTATATATACAATTTTAAACTATAACATTTTTCTTGAATCTTTACATGATTCTGCAGGAATAAGTGAAAATCAGGAAAATGCTTTCATGATAGGAGAATATTATTTCCTGAGGGGTTCCTCTCAACTTAAGAACAAACACTATGAATAACATTGCAGGAGATTAGAGTCCATTAAGGACTATTAAAATTAGATTTGTCTACTGACTCCTCACTATGATAAATGAGGAAATCAATCTACTTACACTTCCTCCTACATCTATTCTCCTAAACTATTGATTTTGTTATATTTTTATTTTTAATAATGTTTATAATTTCAACATTCTGCTTTGTAACCATAGTTCCTAGAGTTGTTTACAGTTTTGTATGTAAATCAATTTAACACTCATCCCCAAACCATTTACTACAGATTCCCTTCCTGAGTTCTTTGTTCTATATTTGCTCTGAGTTGACTGGATTTCACCTTCAAATACATTTTTCTTTTCAAGAAGAGCTCATGGGTCCTATGTTCCTGAGTTATATGTGCTTGAAAATGAATATCTATTTCCTTAATACTTTTAGAAAAAAAATGAATAGGAATAAAATTCTCTTTTTGCACTTTATTTTACTTAAAACTTTGCTGACATTGGAAGTTCATTGGAACATTCTAAGATACTTGATTTTTTTCTTCTCGTAAAAATTATATTTTCTGACCCCACTTCAATAAAAATATGTTCTGGAATTGGTAATTCTTTACCACTTTTTCCTCTTTTAATATGAAAATTCAACACTGTACTTCAGAAAGTTTGTTTTTCTTATTATATATCTGAAGATACTTTTTCCTCTTCCGTTAAAAATTGATTCCCTAGAACACCACTTATGTGTGTATATATGGACCATTTTGTTCTGTAAATATAATTTTTCTAATTCTTTCTCTCTCTTTTTCTTTTCTTTTCTTTTTGAATATCAGGAGCATAGAATTGAAATAAGCATAATCCTTAAAAGGTCTTTATCCTGATCATTACTTGACCTACTTTTATTATTTATTAGTTGACTTGGACATTTTCCAAAGACATAAAAATGGCCAATAAGCATGAAAAGATGTCCAACATCATTAATCATCTGGATAATACACATTAAAACCACAATAAGATATCACCTCACTGCTATTATTAAAAAGACAACATAAGTGTTAGCAAAGGTATGAATGAAAAAGAACCCTTGTACACTGTTGGTGGCAATGTAAATTTGTATGGCCATTATGGAAAACAGTATGGAAGTTCCACAAAAAATTAAAAATAGGACCACCATATGATCTAGTAATTTCACTTCTGGGTATCTATCCGAGGGAAATGAAATCAGTATCTTGAAGAGGTATCTATAATTTCACGTTCACTGAAGCATTATTGACTATTGCCAATATATGAAAAACAACCAAAAACAACCAAAATGTCCACTGACAGATGAATGGATAAAGAAAATGTGATATATATCTGTGTGTGTGTGTTTGTGTGTATAAACACATATATGGATATATGTGGTATATGTATAATGGAATATTATTCTGCCAGAGAAAAGAATGAAATTCTGCCATTTGTGACAACAATGGTGAACTTAGGAACATTATACTAACTGAAATAAGCCAGACACAGAAAATCAAATACAACACATAGAATCTAAAAAGTCAAACTCATTGAAACAGGGACTAGATGGTGGTTGCTGGGGTCTAGTGGTAGGGGGAAATGCAGAGATATTGGTCAGAAAGTACAAACTTTCAGTTATTAGATGAATAAGTTCTGGGGATCTAATGTGTAGCAACATGACTACAGTTAACAATCTTGTACTATACACTTGAAATTTGCTGAGATCTGAAGTGTTCTCATCACACACACAAAATAGGTTATGTGAAATGAGTAATGTGTTCACTAAATTGATTAATCATTTCGCAATGTAATAACATTAAACCATCATATGCTACACCTTACATATAATTCTTAGCAATTATACTTCAATAAATAGGGGAAAACTTAAAAAATAAAGTTTGAAAAAAATTTGTCTAAGTTGTATAATTCTATATTCTAACAATTAAAAATGGGGCCAGATCTTCCTTCATTGTCATATTTAGGGACTTAGCACATATACTAATCATTAAGACCTTTGTAGATCTAAATTTGCTTATATAAAATACCTTTCACTCCACATGGAAGGAAAGCAATATATTTAAGCCACCTTAGGTAAGATGGGTTTGTTGTAAGGATAAATCACGGAGTATATATGTATAGGGAACTATCTCAAATAGACTTCATGTTGTCCTGGGATTCCTTTCAGGATGTAACAATAGCTTTAGCTGGCTATCTGCTGCTCATTCAACATGTGAACTCTTGTTGTGAGCTCTTTTTAAATTTTTGTTTTCTCTATGGTATTCTTACCTCTTTTTGTGCCAGTTCCTGCTTTTGCCATCAACTTCAACTTTTACCTGCTGTTTCTCTTATTTCCTATAGGGTTCTTTGTGTCTCCTATAAAGTTGTTTAATCATCTTTCAATACTAAGCAGGTTTCTTGTGCAGTTTTGTAGGGAGTTTATATCATACGGTCTAGTTTGTGCAGACTGTATAGATGGCTGTCATCATTAAGCAGTGAGGTGCGATCAGATAACATAAAACTGACGGCTCACATGGTGGGATCCCTAATGCCCTCTTTCTCCAAAGAGACCGGGCATGAGGCAGCTTTAGAATCTCATGGATCCTTCTACAAAGGTTATTTTATACACCACAGAAGCTGTCCTTTGAAATATTTGAGACTCAAACCTTTATGGTTTTGCCTCTTTTTTTGACAATTATTTAAGACCTTTATTAACAGGTGCTTGCCGTTTGTGGACTTTTTTGAAAAAATTAGTTTTGCCTTTTTAATCCATTTTTTTTGTTTTTTGTTTTTGGGTTTTTATTTGCATCTTATATCTGCAAAGACCAACAGGGGGCAGCAAACCCTTTTCAGAGAGAGTGAAGGCTACGCAGAGAGCTGTCTTGTTTGCTGTTTATGGGCCTTCCCCTATTGTATGACATTATCCTTCTTCCCTTATTTAAAAAAACAAAAAACAAAAAACTTGAATCTTTAAAATTATCAACTCTCTCCCTTTCTATATATACTTTACTTTCAAATATGTAATATTACAAATAAAATGCCTGTTTCTACAGAGGAGAGGTGAGAATTGACAAATTTGGATTTTGAAATTTGATCAGGATAGAAAAAGTATAAGATAATTTAGGTAATTTTCTGTTGAATGATCTTTATTTTAGAAGGAGGCTTTGGAGTCATAGCTTCAACTACTCCAAATCAAAATGTTTGGATTAAATATGATATAGATTCATGATCTAGATTTCCAGAGGAATATTTTAAATAAATTTAAGATAGAAAAGACATTTTGGTTAATTTTAAAAAAAGGAAACTGTTCATATTTCATTTTCCTTTTAGCATAATTTGGCCTCTGCCACAGGTCTTATTATTTTATGAAAAGGAAAAAGAAGAGAATAAGCAAGCAAGAATAAGAAAGAGAGAGAGAGAAGAAAAAAACTAATTTCTGGTAAATACTTAAAAATCAGATTTACTAATATTATTTCACAACATAGCCTTTGGCATTTAAAAGGAATCCAGAGAGATATTTTATATTGATGGAATATACAATCCAAGTAGGAAGTATAAAAGTCATGAATGTTTACACACATTACAAGTTTGAAAAATCTGAAATAGAAACTGATAAAAATACTAGAATATGAAAAAAAATTATCACAATGGGAAACTTTAAGTAGTCTCTGGTCATTAGATAGACCAAGTAGAGAAGACTTAAGTAAGGATATTGTGGATTTGAGTCCTTCAATTAAGAAGCTTGAGTATTCATAAAAACAACCCAATCAAGACAGATTGCATATTATTTTTTTAAAAAGATAAACAATCACAGAAACTGGCCATTTGTGAAGCCATAAAGCCCATCTCATTAAGGTTTCCAAGGAAAAAATTATACAATCACTCTTCTTTGACTGCTTAAAAATTAATTTATAATCAACAACAAATAAAAAGCCTATGCATTATGCTTTAAATGCATTTTTAAAAATGTAGTTTTTATAGAGTTCTTTAGCAAACTTACCTAATTTTCTTGAAAGATTTTATTTATTTATTTGAGAGAGAGAGAAAGAGAGAGAACATGAGCAGGGGGGAATGGCAGAGGGAGAGGAAGAAGCAGACTCCCAACTGAGCAGAGAGCCTGATGTGGGGCTCGATCCCAGGACTGAGATCATGACCTGAGCCATAGGCAGACACTTAACCAACTGAGCCACCCAGGTGCCCCCACAAACTTACCTAATTGAAGTAAGAGCCAGTTCTTAAAAAAAAAAAATCTTAAAATAATTGAGATGGGGGAAGAAATGAAAGAAATGAAGAAAAGCAAAATTTAGAAAGGGAAAGATATTCTATTAAATATATGAATATTTGAAAAAAAATTGACACTCTTCTCAAAAATGTCCATGTGAATAAGTAATCATTATGTAGGTTAATGTAAAATTACTTTTCCCTTTGGTCAATGCTCATGGAGCATTAAGCACAACTAATAACATTATATCTTTGTGTATGTATTATTTTTCTTTTTTTTTTTTTAGAAGACTTTTTTCCATTGTTCTCTAACAGTATTGAAATGAAGGGTCTGAAATATATGAAAATGGCTGCAAAACAAAGTATATTTCCTTCATTTCCGAATGCCATTATGGCTGAGACCTACTAAATAAAAGTGCGTAGAATCTAGGCATAAAACCTACTTGGTGTTACTTTATTCCCACAAAGAACATGACCTTTGCTTTTAGTCCCAATCTGAGGAAGTATTTCTTTCAATCGGCTAAGAAATTGTGTAGTTTTAAAAAATTAATAGACTTTATTTTTTGGTAAATTCTGTATTTAGAGAAAAACTGAAGAAAGTAAAGAGTATCCACAGACCCGCTCTCCACCACACCCTGTACAGTTCTCCCCATTATTAACATCTTGCATTGGTATAGCACCTTTGTGACAACTGACGCACCAATATCAATACCTTATCATCTGCAGTTTGCATTAGGATTCACTTTTTGTGCTGTGGATTCTCTTTTTCCAAATGTACAATGACGTGTATCCACCTTTACTGCATCATACAAAGTAGTTTTACTGTCTTATAAAGTCCTCATTTTCAATGTATTAATGCTCCCTCTCTTTCCCTGAATCCATGGCAACCACTGATTATTTTTACTGTCTCCACAGTTGTGCTTTTTCCAAATGTCATATAGTTGAAATCATGTAATATACAGCTTTTCAGATTGGCCTCTTTCACTTAGCAGTGTGCATTTAATAAAGGTTCCTCCGTGGTTTTTTATAGCTCATTTCTGTTTTTTGTTAAATAATATCCTGTTGTCTAGATGTACCACAGTTTATTTATCTGTTTACTTTTTGAAGGACATCTTGGTTGCTTTCAAATTTTGGCAATTATGAAAAGACTTACTATAAAACATCAGTGGGGCTTTTGTATAGATGTAAGTTTTTAAACAGTTTGGCTAAATAACAGGAAGTACGACTGCTGGATTATATTGTAAGAGTGTATTTAGTTCCGTAAGAAACTATCAAACTGTCTTGTAAAGTGGCTGTCCCATTTTGTTTTCCCAGCAACACTGAGTGCAAGTTCCTGTTGGTCCATATCCTCACCAACGTTTGGTACCGTCAAGACTTCAGATGTAAGCCATTTTAACACATGGGTAGTAGTATTTCATTGCTGTGTTAATATGCAATTTCCTAAAGACATACAATACTGAGGATCTTTTCATATACTTATTTGCTATGTGTGTCTTCTTCGCTGAGGTTTCTGTTCAAATTTCTTGTTCATTTTTTAAATTGGGTTGATCATTTTCCCACTGTTGATTTTTAAGAATTCTTTGTATAGTTTGGATACTAGTCCTTTATTATAAATGTTTTGCAAAGATTTTCTTTCAGTCTATGGCTTGCCTTTTCATTCTGTTAGAGTGTTTTTTTTTTTTTGTTTTTTGTTTTTCAGAGTAGAACTGTGTATTTAAAACAAAATTTTGTTAAGACATCTTTTTAGAGCAGTTTTAGGCTCACAGCAACCTTTTAGGAATGTATAGAAGTTTCCCATATACTCCCTTGGAACTGTGCATTTTTTAAAAATATAATTTATAGGCAAATAAGGTCTAGACCCAGGGTCAGATATCCTAGGGATATGATGAGGTCGACCAAGTCACTAGGGTGATATTCTATAGAAGTAGTGACCCTATGCTAATGGCTATGCATGTCTGTTTTTCTCTTATTCCCATTTTCCCTTGTCAGCAAAAGAAACTAATTAGGGTGTTACTCTAAAACTGGCTTCAAGCCCAAGTTTGTTAGAGATTTTTGCTTGCAATTTTACTGTTTCCTTTTTCTTTTTGGATCAACTCTGAGTGAACTTATTATATTCATTAACTCTAGGTGTGACTGGAAGCAGAAAAAATCTATAGAAAAAAGACCCATTAATTTGCTTACTATTCTGCCATCAGCAGAAAATGTCATGTCATGAGGCAAACTTGAAAACTCACATTAAGTTAAGGGAGGACGCTTACTGAGGTGTATCAATGTAATTGCACCTGCACCTTATCAAAGAAACCAAAGATTAAACCATCTAACTCTTAAAAACATGCAAAATAGAGCCAGCAACATAAGCTAGTCCCTTCCAGCCGAATGCATTTGATTTGCAAAGAGTATAAAATGTTTTCACACTCTGAAATCATTTTCAGATATTATATTCAACAATTTCCTGAAATGGTTAGCAGTTCCTTTAAAGAGATAATCACCAGCCCTTGAGCTGTGTGGCATAAAAAATATGTATATACAAGGACTATTTCAAAGGGCAGAATACAAATAGATCTGGTGTGTCCCACACGTCATCAAACAATTGCTTTCCTTAGTACATATTCTTTTACTGGGGAAAGGCCCACAACTATAGTTCATTCTATTATGAATTTTAGATGACTCACTCTAATCTTAAAGCTTCTGAAATAAATAAAACATTTAAGGGCAATCATGAAAGTAAACATATATATTGTACCATTTAATTTCAGTTATAATATGTTGAGCTTTCTGTTCAGAAATGGCAAAAAAATGGAATCCTTCTTTTGATACACGAAGTAACTAAACTCTGTTTTTTAATATGAAGGTAGCAAAATCTCCTGAAGTTTACAGGGAAAATGAACCCACGTGAGTAGAAAACACTCATAACATGTGGTTTACGTCACTAAATGTTTTCTTTTTGTGTTTCTACATTTACTTCTACCTTCCACATTTACATAATTTTCCCACACCTCATTGCCATTCATGAATATATACTTTTGTCTCTCATGTGGCGGTTGCCCTAATCAAGGTTCCAGGCATCAATCATGGCGGTTAAGAAATTGCCCTTTGGACTAATATATGGTTCAGCCCTTGTATGAGTTTGCTAGGGCTCCTATAAGTACCACAAATTGGGTGGCTTAAATTACATAAATCTATTTTTTCACAGTTCTGGAGGCCAGAAGTCTGAGATCAATATGTTAGGAAGGTTGGTTCCTTCTGAGGGCTATGAAAGAAGGTCTATTCCAGGCCTCCCTTGTAGATGGCCTTGTAGATGGCCATCTTTTCTCCTTGTCATCACATCATTATCTTCCTTCTGTCTATATCTTTGTCTAAATACTCCTTTTCTTATGAGGATGCCTGTCATATTGGATTAGAAGTCATCCTAGTGACCTCATTTTAACTTAATTACCTCTGCAAAGAACTTCTCTCCAAACACTCCTCACACTGCGAGGCATTGGGGCTGGGGGATAGGGGCAGCTGATTTCAACATAGGAATTTTCTTCCAGGCTACTGTTAAAGGGTAATCTCTGAATAGTGCCAAAAACTCGACATTACCATGAAATTATTTTTCTGTCTTAGAGCAAAGCACTAATAGATTCTAACTCTTGCTCTTAAGCATGCTTGGTATGGTCTATAATCTTTCTCAAACAATTGCATATAGGCATTGAGAGTGAATGAAATCTGCAAATGGCTTGTTTAAATCCCCTTTGCTTAGCCATCAACTTGATTCGGTTTCAGTTTGTATGTCTTCAGAAACGGCACGAAATGGAATCCTTCTTTTGATACACTCAAAAACTAAACTCTGTTTTTTAATATGAAGGTAGGAAAATCTCCTGAGATGCTGAGAGATGGTTTCTGCTTTTTATTCCAAATGACACAAGAGAAAATACCAATGGGATTTCACCATGGGTCCCTGCTTACTTTCTCAGGAAAAGAAATAGAATATGAATAAACTTTGTCACATGGTCACACAAATACAGCTAAAAAAAGCTGAAATTGGATGCCTTTATCAATCATCAGAGTCATGATCTAGGATCTTGGCAACTTTCAGTACTGGCCAATTAGCTTTACTACTATTAGTAATAGCAAAAATAATAACTAGCGCATTTTAACATCTTTGATATTTAAAAGTTCTTACCCTTATTATTCTTTTTGATGCCCAAAGGTATGTATTTTACTTTACTTTCCCAACTCTACTGAGGTTTAACTGACAAAACTCTAAGATATTCAAAGTGCACAATGTGATGATTTGATATATGTAAACATTGTGTCCGGATTCCCCCCATTGGGTTAGGTTAATCAACACATTCATATTATTTCAATTATAGTCACTATTAACTATAGTCACTATGTTTTACATTAGATCCTTGAATTTTATTCATCTTATAGCTGAAAGTTTGTACCCTTTTATTCACCTCTCTCCATTCATTCCCTCCAGCCCCCAGCTCCTGGTAATCATTTCTCTACTCTTCATTTCTGAGTTTGAATTTTTTTTTTTGAGATTTCACATATAAGTGATACCACTTACATTACATTAAAATCTAAGAAGTAAATAGTAATGGCTTACTTTCACAACTGTAGAAACTGAGCCACCAAACATTTAATTGGTTTGCTTTATGTCATATAGTATTGAGATTTTATTCAGGTGTGTCTAACTCCAGAGTCCATGCCTTGCCTAGTACAACAAATTGTCTTCCAGAGTCCTGTTGAGTTGGGGCTCAAAAGATATGGATTTGAATGGCAATTATGTAATTATGTTCAACCCATAAATCACTGTACAAGTACAAAGTATTGTAACCCACAATGTCATATAAAGTTGCTAAATGATTTTCCCCGTTTGTCGTCTATCTTTAGGCTTTGCTTATGATGTTTATTGCTATATGAAGATTTTTTATTTTTGAATTATGTAGCCATATTAGTCTATCTTTTGTCTTAGTGCTTCTGGTATGGTGGTATTGTGATGTGCGTTGATTTTCATGTTGAGAAAGGCGCTTTTCTGAATAGGCATGATTTAATATTTAAAATTTAAAATCAAATTGAAAACAACATAAATTTGGTATTTAAAAAAGTGAGTAGAGTTCCTAAAGAATGTGAAAACCCAAAGAGAATTATTTACTTTTTTAGGTTAGAATGATGTGGCAGAAACACTATGTGAGGGAAATGTCCTTGCAATGCGGCAGGATGGGGGCAAAGAAGTAAAAATACCACCAACTATGTTCTAGAGGCATTGGGAAGTTAACTAACTGCAGAATATGTAAAAACCATAAATCACTCTACAAATGCAAAGTGTTATAACTCACAATGTCAGATGAAAGCAATATCTTGAGACAGATTCTGCTAGTGAGTGATTCTACATGGTGTTGATTATACATTTCTTCCAAAGGGATAGAAAATGAAGATGGAGGTTAATTGCACTCTTTCTATGGTGTGCTTTTTGCATCAATCAAATCTACCAAACAATTGAGTGGAGGGAGAGCAATGTGCACAACAGCAGAGGAGTATTTGTTACACCTCTTTTGCCCGAATTCCTTATCTCATATGTTGTATGGCTCCCCAGTCCTGCCACAACTGCTGTGACCAGCCTGTTCACACTCTTTATTTTCCAGGTCGGGCCTTACATGAGTTTTGATCATCTTCAAAAATCCCATCCACTTTTAGAAAATGAGAATGCCGGGGCGCCTGGGTGGCTCAGTTGTTAAGCATCTGCCTTCGGCTCAGGTCATGATCCCAGGGTCCTGGGATCGAGTCCCGCATCGGGCTCCTTGCTCGGCAGGAAGCCTGCTTCTCCCGCTACCATTCCCTCTGCTTGTGTTCCCTCTCTCGCTGTGTTTCTCTCTGTTAAATAAATAAAATCTTTAAAAAAAAAAAGAAAAGTAAATGAGAATGCCCCACTTTCAGGAATGTAAAAACAAAACAAAACGAACCACCTTTTTTACATAAATTGTAAAACTGTGTATGTTGTGCATTGGAAAATAGAGTATCATAATACTTGAAATACACAAGTTACTTTCCTAAGACTACTCTAAATTGAACATTCATTTAGATACAAAACTTTACTCTTTTATTTTAAACACTTGCTGAGTTTTCAGTGAATGCCGACAAGTTAGCCTTGCATGGAGAATGTGAAAACTTAATAATTTAGAGTTGCAGGGTTGGTGAAGTTTATTCTGGTGTGTCTGTGAAAAATTCTTGTAAGTGTGTTAAAAAACCTTTTGCCATGTTATGGTCAGTATTGTGGGCAGTAAACATAAACAGATATGATACTCATTAGTCTTGCCACTTGCCTTCCTAAGCCTTAATTTGCTATCTGTAAAGGAAGGTTATTCACAGATTGGTTTTGAGAGATACAGTTAAATTCCTTAGCCCAGTGCTAAGCACAGAGTACACATCTAATAAATAACAGTATGAGAGCCATTCATTTTTCTTTTTTGGATTTTTCTGTCATAATATTTTTTCTCTGTTCATATATTTGTGTTCCTTTTCTTTCGTTTTTGGGAGCAGCAATTTTGAGCCTTAAGTCTCACTTTCATATATTTATGTGTATATAAATACACTGTATTTATGCCACCTTAATCATTTCACAAAGATATATTCATTTGTTCATTCAGTACATGTTTAGTGAGCAACCACTTAGCATAAGAAAAATTTACATATGTTATATTATTTCTCTCAAGAAACATAAGTAGAGTAATGGTTTCATATCACAAGTGATGAAATTGAGCTATAGAGAAGTTAATTGTTTTATCTTATTTCACACAGAGGTGAGACTTAAGTTAGGCTTCTCTAACTCCAAATCTGTGCTACCTAGTACAACAAATTGACTTCCAGAGTCCTCTGTTTAGTGAGGAGTCAGGTCAAAAGATACAGGTTTGAAAGGCAATTATACAATTGTTCTTTTGTCTCTCCCCCTAGAACTGTAGTTCGAAGAAGGCAAGCACTATCTATGTGCTCTGTATGGTCCCTAGTAACTCATCAATCAATACTTCTTGAATAAATATCTGGAATATAAGAGGCAGCTACACATGACTCACAACTTTTTATCAAAACATGTAGCATAAGTAATTATGAGAAGGTAGGGAGGTAGAGTGTTCAGAGAACACAATATGCAGCAGGCAGTGGGACCTGTTGGTTGGGGAGGATTCAATAGAACAGAATGGGGACGACTTTCCATAATGCTTGTGCAAAGGCAAGGAGCTAGCAAGGAAGACCAGGTGGCTTAAGTAATTCTTGTATTTGGGTAGGGGAAATAGCATTGGATGGTAATCTGAAATCCAGATTCACAGGGTCTTTAATATGAAGCAAAGTGGGTTGACATTATCCTGTTGAAACTGAATAGGGAGTAAAGGAATTTACCGGTCTTTTGGAGCCTGGGGAGCAAAGGCTTCTTCTTTGACCTACTGTGTTTCAGTATTGTGTCTCCACATAATTTAGAAACCCAGCTATATGTTCTATCAATACAGATGCCCAGTACCATCTTGAAATATACAGATAGGAAACATGCAAGTGCCTTCAGAGAAACCAGGAAAGGTAATGGTTTCTTTAGCCCCCATGGAGGTATCTTACTGTCCAAGAGGAAGGATTCCTTAGAGTTAACTTTGAATGCAGTTTTTTCTGAGGAAGCACTGACCAGGACAGCAAGCTGCTTACGTTTTGTTGGGCAATGCACCGCCAACGGGGCCTGCGCTGGGCTGTGTGGCTATTTTCACATGCACAGGTTACCACTCCCCTTTGGTTGCAGGAGTGCTGCAGGCAGTGCCTCTGCAGAAACATAACAGTGCTCCTTGGCCACCACCTGCTCTGAATGGAAAACCAGCATGGAGAGGTGTTATCTTTGTGAAAATGCAGTACGTTATACCGATTGTGCTGAGCACCAATTCATTTTGATCTACTGCAATGTATGTTTCTTACAGCCTATACAGTACCTCTAGGCTACGACATTCTGGGCAACTTAGTGGTTCCAAAATGTGCTGTTATATTTACTTAAGCTATTTGCATGTCTCTATATCTGAACAAAAATAAATTCCTCCCTCAGCTGTCTGTCTTAGTCAAGCTAGATCTCCCTCCTGCCCTTCACAGTCAAGTATGGAAATGAAGCATTTGTTCATTTGATAATGCACCCTTTAAGCACAGAGCGGTCACCAGTCATGTGGCGCTTGGGTGGCATTATTCTCCAGAGATGGTTAGGGATCTCCATTTCTCTAACTGTCCTCTGTATCCAATATGCAATTTTCATATTTATTTTTAGTTGACCCCCTTATAGCATTTCCTGCTTTTCCTCTTTTTATTCTTTTCCCTCAGCTTCTTTGCTATCACATTCTCCAGGTCTCCTCACATATTTGGCTACTCTTTGCCAGTCTTTGTAGGTGCTTCTTTTCTGCTTACCCCTTAAATGTTGGTATGCCTTAGGGTTCCCTGATTCTCTCACTCCCCACAGTCTTCCAGATTAATCCCAATTCTTTCTGTATGCTACTAATTTTTTTTAAAGATTTTATTTATTTGACAGCAAGAAACACAGCGAGAGAGGGAACACAAGCAGAGGGAATGGTAGCAGGAGAAGCAGGCTTCCTGCCAAGCAGGGAGGCCGATGCGGGGCTCGATCCCAGGACCCTAGGACCATGACCTGAGTCGAAGGCAAACACTTAACGACTGAGCCACCCAGGTGCCCCAATGCTACTAATTTTTAAATCCTGATTTAGACTCTTCATTTATCTCCGAAAATCCTAAAGACAAAGGAACACACTATTCCCAAATTATAACTCATTTCCCTTCTTCAATCTAGCTAATATTCTTGTTTCCTAATGGCTAATATATTTTCCTTGCTGTACTACTCAGACCCTGAGAATCCTTTTTAACCCTTTCAATCTCTTTGTCCATACACCCATCTCCTGTAGATCCCACCATGAGCTCAGCTACGTGGCATACTTCTCTAAGACATTTTTTACTACACCTTGAATTATCTTCCTTTCTATTATTATCACCCAGCTTTAAAATATTTAATGACTTCCTTTTGCTTTAGGATAGGTCCCAACTGCTTAAAATTCCTTTCAATGCCTATCTTCAAACTTTTGATCTCTTATTCTATATTATGGCCATAATGAACTTTTAACTTCTCTGAATGTGACTCTGCTTCAAATACCTTCGCCTCCCACCACAACCTGTCGGGTTTGGGTTAGGAGCCTATGGCAGGCATATAATGTCCTCCTTCCTGAAATCTTGCTATTAGCCTCTAACACCAGGCAGTTCTGGGGACTGTATCTAGCTCTGGATGGACCTTGATAGATCTAAGCAACCGTTCACCTCATAGAGAGTGCTCCACAGGTCAATCATTAAATAAATTTATTTTGTGGTGACCAGAATTGTTTAAAAAGTGAGACAGAATAGAAAATTCGAGTATATTACATACAGTTGTAAGCAGTGTTTCTTGAAAACTTTGTTGAAGTCCATTTATAAGGAATGTTAATCTCATCCTTTTGGCCAGCAATATTTTCTCTGCTTCCTTTAGACATTGTTCCTTTTGAATGTGTGCCCCATAAATGCTGTAGCTTCCTTGTTACCAGTCAGAAGATGAACCCAAAATACAAAGGAGAACAGGCTGGGAGAATCACAGAGAAAGGAAGATAGAACTGTAAGATTAAGAAAGTCATGATGCTTGTCACTCCCTTGAACTTGCAGTTATATAATACAGCACATGTCCTTATTTGTCAGTCAAAATGACTTAGATTTTTCGCTTGAAGACAAAACATCTAGTTGACACAGAGCTCATCATATTCTTTCATCACCATCTACTACTTCCTTTAAGGTCTTTATTATACTATGATAACTGCTCTTTTGTTTGTCTGTGATGTTCACTAGCTACAGTACAGTGCTTGGCACAGAAAAGGCATTCAACTGATACTTATCATACAAAATAAATGAGGATCTGGTGTGGGAAAAAAAGGAGAATAAATAAAAACACTTTATAAGGTGCTTAATATTGGTTAAAGTTACACCATGGGTTAAAGTTACAGCCTAAAAGTTGGGTACACAAAGCAGTCCTAAAAGGGAAGTTTATAGCTATAAATGTGTACATTAAAAAGGAAGAAAGATCTCAAATTAACAAACTAACTTTACATCTCCAGAAACTGGAAATATAAAAACAAATGAAAATCAAAGCTAACAGAAGGAAAGGAATAACAAAGCTTACAGCAGAAATAAATCAAATAGAGAATAGAAAAAAATAGAAAAAAAAAAATCAATGAAACTAAGAGTTGGTTTGTTGAAAAGATCAACAAAATTGAAAAGCCTATAGCTAACATACCTAATAAAAAAAAGAAAGAAGGGGCACCTGGGTGGCTCAGTGGGTTAAAGCCTCTGCCTTCAGCTCAGGTCATGATCTCAGGGTCCTGGGATTGAGCCCTGCATTGGGCTCTCTGCTCAGCAGGGAGCCTGCTTCCTCTCCTCTCTCTGCCTAGCTCTCTGCCTACTTGTGATCTCTCTCTCTGTCAAATAAATAAATAAAATCTTTTAAAAAAATAAAAAAAAGAAAGAAGACTCAACTAAAATCAGAAATGGAAAAGAGGACAATACAACAAATGTCACAGAAATAAATATATAAGAATTCTATTGACAATTGTACATCAACAAATTGGACAATTTAGAAGGAAGTGGTACATTCCTAAAAACACATAATCTGCCAAGATTGACTCATAAACAAAGCCCAGACACATCAATAACAAACGAGGAGACTGAATCTGTAATCAAAAACTTCCCAACAAAGAAAGTCCAGGACCAAATTGGTTTCAGTGGAAAAGTCTATCAAACCTTTAAAGAAGAATTAGCTGCTGAAATTCTTTAAAAACAAACAGTCAGACAAAAAAACAAAAAACAAAGGCAACTGGAGAAAAGGGATCACTTCTAAGCTCATTCTAAAGTTAGACAAAGAAAAGAAAACTACAGACTTCTATCCATGATGAATATTGATGCAAAGTCCTCAATAAAATAACAAGCTGATTTCAACAACACATTAAAAAGATTATATACCATGACCAAATAGGATTCATTCCTGGAATCCATGAATCAAACATCAAATAATGTAAGCACCACATTAACACAATGAAATATAAAACTACATGATCATCTAAATTGATACCAAAAAACCATTTAGCTAAATTTACACACTTACATGATAAAAACTTTCAACAGACAAAGAATAGGAGGAAACTACCTCAAAATAGTGAAGATCGTATATGAAAAGCACATAGCTAATATCACCCACAACAGTGAAAGTCCAAATGCTTTTCCTCAAAGGTCTAGTAGAAGGAAAAAATGCTCACTCTTGCCACTTCTATTTGACATAACACTAGAAATCTAAGCCAGAGGAATTAAGCAAGAAAAAGTAATATAAAGCATCCAAGTTAGAAAGGAAGATATAAAATAAAATCATTTCTGTTTGCTGATGACATGATATTATATATAGAAAATCCTAAGTATTCTTTTTAAAAATCTGCTAGATTTGTTAATTAACAAATTCAGGAAAATAGTAGGATACAAAATAAACATTAAAAAATCAGCTACGTTTCTATACACTAATAATGAACAATAAAAAAAGAAATTAAGAAAATGATACCATTTATAATACCACCAAAATTAGTGAAATACCAGGAATAAACATAACCAAAGAGGTGAAGGACTTGTATGCTGAAAAGTGTAAAATGCTGCCTAAAGACATTAAAGAAGACACAAACACAAAGTAGAAAAGCATCCCATGTTCATGGGTTGGAAAACCTTACTGTTAAGATGTCCATACTGCACAAAGTGATCTACAGATTCAGTGCAATCTGTTAAAATCCCAAAGTCATTTTTTGCAGATAGAAAATTTCATCCTAAAATTCATATGGAATCTCAAAGAGCCTCAAATGGCCAAAATGATTTTTTAAAGATTTATTTATTTATTTGAGAGAGAGAGAGAAAGAAAGAGTACACACACATGAGTGGGAGGAAAAGCACAAAACGAAGAGAGAGAATCTGAAATTGACTCCATGCTGAGTGCAGAGTCCAACTTGGGGCTTGAGCTCACAACCCTGAGATCCTGACCTCAGCTGAAACAAAGAGTAGGGCGTTTAATCGACCGAGCCACCCAGGTGTTCCCAAAACAATTTTGAAAAGAACAAAACTGGAGGGCTCACACTTCCTGGTTTCAAAATGATTCTGAAAAAACTGGATACCCACATGCCAAAGAGTGAAGTTGGATCCTTACTTTATGCCATATATAAAAATTAACCCAAAGAAGATATAAACAGAAGACAAAACTGTAAAACTCCTTGGAGAAAGCTTCATGACATGAACTTGGCAATAATTTCTTAAATGTGACATAAAAGCACAGAGGACAACTGCAAAAAAAGACAAACAGGACCACATCAAAATTATGATTTTTTGATGTGGTCAAATTTTAATCATAATTATGATTATGCACATCAAAGAACATAATGAATAGAGTGAAAAACAACCTATGGAATTGAAGGAAATATTTACAAATCATATCTCTGATAAAAGGTTAGTATCTGAAATACTTAAGGAACTCAAACAACTCAGTATTAAAAAAAAGGCAGATAATCTGATTAAAAATGGATAAAGAACATGAATAGACATTTCTCCAAAGATGATATGCAGGTGGTCAACAAACATATGAAAAGATGTTCAATATCAGTAATCATCAAAGAAATGCAAATCAAAACCACAATGAGATATCACCTTATGCCTATGAGAATGGCTACTATAAAACAACAAATAGAAAAAACAAGTGCTTGTGAGGATGTGGAGAAATTGGAACCTAGGTGCTCACTTACTGGGATTGTAAAATGGTGCAACTAATAGGGAAAATAGTTATGGAAGTTCCTCAAAAAATTAAAACTACCAAATGATCCAACAACCCCATTTTGGGGTATGTACCCAAAGAATTAAAAGCTGGGTCTCAAAAAGATATTTGTACATCCATGTTCATAGCAACACTACTCACAATAGTCAAGAGGTGGAAACAACCCAAATGTCTATTGATGGACGAACAGATAAGCAAGATGTAGTATAGACATACAATGGAATAGTCTTCACCCTGAGTCATATGCTACAACATGGATGAACCTCCTTGAAAACATTATTATGAGAGAAATAAGTCAATCATAATAAGACAAATACTCTAAGATTCTACATAAATGAGATATTTAAAGTTAGTCAAATACACAGAATTGGAAAGTAGAACTGGGGTCGCCAGGGACTGGGGGGAGGGGAAAAGGGGGCCATGTCATTTAATGAGCAAAAAATTTCAGATTTGCAGGATGAAAAAGGTCTGAAGATCTGTTTCCCAACAATGTTAACATATTTAACACTATTGAACTGTGCACTCAGAATTGGTTAAGAAGGTTAAAAAATGGGTGCACAGGGGTGTTGCTATATGACTACAGAGGTGACTTTAAAGATGGAGCTTCAGTGAAAAGTTACACTGTATACGGCACTACTGCAGACTAATTGCCCAAGAATATCAGACTGGCCCGAAAACTTGCCTTAGTAAAATCATGGAGTGGTGACTGCACTTTCTGGATTGAAGAGACCAACTTCTGACAGTCTGGCCCTTTCCAGGGTGTCTTGAGCATGAACAATGTCCTCCATACCAGGGCATGTCACACACTCTCTTATTTTCCTAGAGCACAGACTGGACTTGTGGAAACTTCTCCATAGATTCTCATTTTTTGTTCCACATTTAGTCACTCTTGGCTGTGTCTGGACAGCTGCCCCTGATGGCTGATGGACCATCTCTGAATCTCAGCATCATACCTGCACCTGTGGGTACAGCTGTGGGAGTCACCATAGTAAAGCTTCCATTTAGAAAAAAAAAAATGTGCAGATGAAGATTTCATATGGCTATAGGACACACGTAGCATAAGGCAGTGAATTTCTAGGTAAGGCATATTTTTAGAAATCAATGGAAATTTCTCAAATGCTTCAGGTTTTCCATTAAGAGGATACTCTGAATTACTACTTACAAAACACAAAGCAGAATTGGTTTAACAATGGTATCTAGACAAAATATGCCAGTAATTAAAATACATGATAACAGTTACAATGTGTAATTTATACATTATAGGGAAAGTTACAAAGCTATCTGCCAGTATTTATTGAATACTATGTTCAAATTTAATGGATGGTTAATGTATTTGAAATAATATCTTTATGGTCATAAATGTACTATAAGCTCACTGTCGAAAACTCAAGAAATGTAGCAAGTTTTAGAGAAGAAAATGTAAATGATTCCCTTTCCTGGGAAATGGGAGCTAGAATACAGTGTTGAGTGAAATTAGGGACTGTCCTCGAAGAAACAAGATGCCTTATTGTCAAGCAGGCAGGAAAGGCTATAGCTCCCAAAATAAGAGAAGGCAGGCCCTGCTCTTCCTCCTGGAGTAAAATTTGTTGTTTGATGAGGACTCCAATGTTGATAGATGCTAGCAGATTCCTTTTGGGGATGTAAACTACCCTCTGTCCTGTGAGGCCTGCCTTAATCTATGTAGGGCTTCTTCCTGGATTTGCTGTTTTCAGGAACCCAAAGTAGCTCTTTATACTAACAGTTGTTAGTGCATACACACACACACACACACACACACACACACACACACACAATACACACACACACACATATACATACATAAAGACAGAGAGAGAGGGAGACAAAGAGAGAGACACACACACATATATACACACAGATACACACACAGAGAGAGGTTTTATAGAATTGGCTCACATGATTATGGAGGCTGGCAAGTGCAAAATCTGCAGGATGAACCATGAGGGGAGAGCTCATATTAAATTGAATATTGCAGTTCAAATCTAGAATAATCTGCTGCAGAAGTCTCTCCTGCTAATGGGAAATCAGTCTGTTCTAGTCAGCCCTTCAAATGGCTTGATGAGACCTACCCATATTCTAGAGGGTAATCTTTACTCAAATCCACCAATTTAATTATTAATCTTATCTTAAAAAAAAAAAAAAAACAAACACCAAAACCCTCAAAGAAGCATCCAGAATAATATTTGACCAAGTATACAGGCAATGTGGCTCAGCCAAATTGCCACATAATATTAACCATCCAGGCACTCAAGGAGAGAAAGCAGCTGCCGTCTGGAGATGCAGGGCTTCGAGGTCCTCTGGAGGCTCCAGCTGGTCAGAGGTCTGGACGGACACTGGCTGGAGAAAAGGACAAGTGAGCGCTGGGATGAATCTGTGGAACCAAAACACAATCCTTGGGAACTCAATGAACTTCCTAGGTGAGGGGCACTCGCTAGAAAACCAACTTCTGAACAGAGGCATGAGAATGTAACTAGATTGTGTTTCTCAGTTATCCAGGTAACCAGGCTGCCTATAATTACTAATTTCATTTACTGATTTACATGAATAATCTCAAGCTTACATAAAGAACTGCAAGAACAGTAAATAGAGCTTACTTTCCCCCAGAGCCATGTAGAGTAGATTGCGCATGATGATCCAAAATGTTTCCAAACTAATGCCATTTCCTATAAACAATGACATTGTCTCGCATAAGTACACTTTAGCCATCAAAAACAAGAAATTAACTTGGATAATTACTACTATCTAGTCCTCAGACACCATTCAAGTTCTGCCATTTTCTGCCGTAATGTTCTTTATAACAAAAGTATTCACATCCAGAATCTTGTTTTGTTGTTTTTTTTTTTTTTTAAAGATTTTATTTATTTGACAGAGAGAAACACAGCGAGAGAGGGAACACGAGCAGAGGGAATGGTAGCGGGAGAAGCAGGCTTCCTGCCGAGCAGAGAGACCGATGTGGGGCTCGATCCCAGGACTCTGGGATCATGACCTGAGCTGAAGGCAGATGCTTAACGACTGAGCCACCCAGGCGCCCCCAGAATCTTGTTTTTGTCAGTTTCCTTAGATTTGTAACACTTCCTCAACTTTGATTTTCTTGACCTTGACACTGAAAGAATACAGGCTCCACAGTTTGTTAAGTGTCCCTCAATTTGGGTTTGCCTGATGTTTGATCAGGACGAGTTCCAGGTTTTAATTTGCAGGTAGGTCAGAGAAAGGATTTTGTGTTCTCCTCACTGCTTTCTATAAGGTGGTGCACACTGATTTGTCTCAGGATAGCAGAGCACTGTAAAATTACTATTTCCCCCCCTCTGAATTAAATAATTATTACATTTGCTTTGAGCAGTGGTTTTTTTACACTTTCTATATGTACTGTCAACATTTTTTATGAATTTATTATTCCTAAAATTTTTAAGACTGTCTAATATTCTATTTTATTAATATACCATTATATGTGTGTATATGTATTCCTATCTATATTGCTTTTAACTTAACAAGGTACTACCAACTGTTAATGACAGGATGTTCAACATATTTTTAATGTTGATTTTTACCTGTAATTCTCATTTTAAAGCAAGCAGGTTTTTAATTCTAATTTTTCTGCATAAAGTGACACAGTTGCATAAAGACACTAAAATATAACTAATAGATTATAAAACTACGCTTCTAACAATTGTTAAAAGAAGCTTTATAAGTTATCAGATACATGAAACATAGATAATCGAAACGCTTCTATCAGCTTTGACATTAAAATATGTGCTCCAAAATATTAGGGAGATTCGTTTAGAAAACATTAGGGGATAAAATCCTAATTCAAAGAAAAAAATAAACCTGTACCAACTTATCATTATGAGGAAGGTATGCCAGAAACCCTTTAATTACATTTTACAATTATGCAAATGTTGCAATATGTAGGAGCTTTGTAGACTAAGGTTATGTAATGGGAGACTCTCTCCTGTAGATTTACCATCCCCAGAACCAGAAAGCAATTCTACACCCCCATCTCTAGCTAGATGTTACTGCGCTAGCTTACAACACAGCTGGGAGCTTTTCATCTCCTCTCTGAGACGACTATTAAGTTACTAGCTATTGCTGCAGGCCACATACTAAATGAAATGGTTCTATGTCAGGGGTTAAATATCAAAATTTTTAGAAACAAAGCAAGTTGCAGAATTTTCTTTATGTAGATACTGTGCACTCAGAAGTTTTTTGTCTGAAATAACAAAGAGATATGTGAAAATTGGGTATTTCATAAAAGAACATAAAGATTTATATTTGAAAACTAACATCCAGCTTATGTACATGAGGAAATAATATAAGGAAGACAAATGAAAAGATCATTATTTTGAACCTTTGGAAAGTTAGTTAGGATTTGGAATATTAAGTGTTCCTTTTGTGCATAGTATTTTCATTTTTTCCTGTGTTTTTTTCATAAATGTAATACACATATTTAAAACAAGGGCATTTATACATGTGAAATAGAATGATATGCAATGAATTTCAGTAGGAGAAGAAAGGGATGGCAATGCAAGAATATATTTGGGGGATATCATTAGTTTGTATTTTCTGGAAATCAAAACATGTTTGAAGTCTCAAATGCTTACAAGGAAATATTTTGGGTCCATATTTAAAGTGCTAGAAAATTTTCATCAAATATGATGTATTTATACATCATATCCTATAATATGTATTATATATTATTTATTTGTTTGTTTTATTTTTTCAGTGTTCCAAGATTCATTGTTCATACACCACATCCACCGCTCCATGCAATCCATGCCCTCCTCAATACCCACCACCAGGCTCACCAACCCCCAACCCCTCTCCCCTCCAAAACTCTCAGTTTGTTTCTCAGAGTCCACAGTCTCTCATGTTTCATCTCCCTCTCTGACTTCCCCCAATTACCCTTCCTTTCCTTCTCCCAATGTCCTCCATCTTTTTCCTTATGCTCCACACACGTAAGTGCAACCATATGATAATTAACTCTCTCTGCTTGACTTATTTCACTCAGCATCTCAATATTTACTTACATAAATATATATTTATATATTATTTTTATTTTAAAAACATATTATAATATTATATAATATACCATCATATAATAAGATACTGTACTTATCCATAACACATAAGCACTTCTTCATTCACACTTCCTGTGACTGCCCCCTGTAGAGCAATCTCTCCTTGGAAATCTGGCCGCTAACTGAACCACAAAGGTGTTTTCAAAGTATCTGACCATTCAAACTTCCCAAACTAGGTATTTTTTTTTCCTAGTAAATGAAATGAAATTCCATCTGCAGAATTAGTCCTTTAAACTTTCTGATTAGAAAAAGATCTTGCTCTGAAATGTAAAAAAACCTAACTGTTTAAATTGCTGGTAGTTGCCTTAAGGAAAGCACCACTATCTAAAGTCAAATTAATTTAGATTTGGATATATCCTGCATCAAACCATAACCCCTTCTTCATTTGATACTCAATTTATGTAACTTTATTATCTTGCAGAACATTTGTTAAATTTATAATATTTTTCTCTCTGTGTAATTATAAGTTGCATTTCAAAAAGGCCACCATTAATTTCAGCAGATCAAAAATATTTGGGGTTAATTCAGAGTTAAACAAGCCACTGGAGTATAAATAACATACAGATCTTATTCATCTCCTTGTACTTATTTAATACAATTTTGCACTTGATCTTAGCCAAAAGGCCGAGAAGCGATATTTAATACAGTTTTGAATAAATAATCTTCTTTTAACAAATCCTTCTTTTTCAAATCCCTATTTGACAAAATGGTCAAAAAGCAAAATTAACAGGAGATACATACAGTACAATTACTATTCAGTTTCTTTTGCTTGAGGTAAAAATATTCAGAAATTCAGTAATGGATTTTTAAATTATTATTACTCTTAAGTTTCCTTAAGAATCTGAAATAATAATAGTGTTGGAGAAATTCCTGCTCCAGTATTAATGATACAGGTGGATCCTATTGCACATTTTACTCGTGGAGTAGTAATAGGTCTCGGGAGAGCATCTCATACCACCAAAGCACGTGTATGCAAGGTTGGGCTTTTACAAGTTGCCCGGGGAAAATGTCATCACTAATTCATTTAAAATCCACCTTGTGCAGAGCAATGTGCTTTGCATTGTTTAAGCAGGTCAAACTCAGATAAGTTTGAGTAATGTTCCTTAAAATAATACCCATTGTAATCATTTTTTTATATTTATAAATATTTGTTGCTTACTTTTTGGGGGGCATTGGACTAAAATTTTAAAATAGTGCTAATACTTGTTCACCTGCTATTAAAAAAAATATTTTGCTGCTTCTTGTGTGACTCCTACATAGAGTATAAGTTCATCAAGGAATTAGACATTATATTCTACTTCATTATTCTTTTTTTTCCCAACCACCCAAGTCCATGATAGACATTTGAGATTCATTAGGATTTAACAAATGAGTGAATGAATTGAATCTTCAATAAAACTTAATAAATATATAAATATATCCCAATGTGGTATGGAACATCCTTATACTAAAACGTTATTTGTTGCTTGTCTTAGAATTTAAGTGGGTGTGCTATACTTCTATTTAAATTTGGCAACCTTGGATACAATTAGCCCTAGACTACATGCTACTATAGTCCTAACAATTTTAAAAGAAACATACTAAAGAATCAATCTGTGTCCAAGCAAGTTAACTGTATCCCAGAAAAGAGTTCAAGATGCCTATAGGGATACAAAAAAACACAATATCCAACAAGGTAAAATATACAAAGTTTGACATGTAATTGAAAATGCAAAGGCGTGGGAAATATGACTATGGGAGAACAATTAATAATTCAAAACCAGTACATAAGAGCAATGATGTAAGAATTAAGAGACAAAGGCATCAAAGTTATTTAAAATATATTATATATGAAAGAAGTAGGGGAAAGTTTCAGTATGTAAAGTAGGGCATCAAAAATTTCAAAAAAGACTCAAATCAAACTGCTAGAGATGAACATTACAATATCTGAGATGAAAGACACACTAGGTTGGATGAACAGCAGATTAGACATTGCAAAAGAAAAGATTAGTGAACTTGGAGACATACAGTAGAAACCACCCAAAATGAAAACACAGGGACAAAACAAACAAATGGACGGAGCATCACTGAACTGTGGAGCTTTAAGCAATTTAAATATATAAATTGAGTCCTTGAAGGGAAGCAATGGGGAAAAAAATGAACATTAAGAAAGAAGAATTGAATCTACATTTTAAAAGGTCATACAGAAGAGTTTCTAATAAATATACTGACTGGTTTAGGAGACAGTTTGTTCTATCTGTTGGATTTGTTAGAAGAAAACACTTAAAAACAGACTCAAGTTCCATGGATGGTTAGACTTTGTGACCTTTAACTATGGCAGCATGATTTCTCATTCTCTCCACAGTTTATAGACATTTTACCCACAGCTTTGGTTATCATTCCTAGGTTCCCAGATGACTTTCTCTGGGCCTATGAGTGTATCTCACTACAATGGTCTCCAAGGTTCCAGTAGCACGTCAGACTCAACATGCTGCCGACTAAATTTGTCATTTCCTCCAGTAAACCTCTAGACATATCATATTTCATATCTCAGTGACTAGCATTTCTGTTGCCAATTTTTGAAGCTTATTATTTTAAGACAATCCTTTTCCCAGCTTCCTACCTCCACCCTACTAGTCACAAAATCTTGCAAGTCATCTCTTTGAAGGAGCTCTAGTTTTTCTTTTCTCCTTACCAGTTGCCACCATGTTTCCTTGGGTTGCCATTCTCCCTTTCTTCCACTATGGCCCTGTGTTCCACATAACTTATGGTCCTTCTTCCACATAACTTACCTGTGTTCAGCATAGTCATGCCTTTCCTTAGCTGCGCCTTTGAATGAGCTTTTCTCCTTCCTTGAATGCCTTTTTTCTACCTTGCTAATTCTCTTTTCTATTTTTTTTTTATTCTCACCCCAGATGTTTCTTCGACACTTCCTTTTACTCACAGCTAAACAAAATCCCTACTCTACAGAGTTACAGCATGCAAAGAATACCACAGCTCTTTTCTCAGTGTGATTTTTTTTCTAGCTCTATTTACATATAATTAACAAATAAAATTGTTTATATTTAAGGTGTACTACATGACATTCTGATAGGATTGCACTGAATCTGTAGATCACTTTAGGTAGTATGGATAGCAATATCAATTCTCCCAATCTATGAATACATGATATTTTTCTGATTATTTGCACATTTTCCACTTTTTTCTTCAATGTTTAATAGTTTCCAGCATACAGATAGAGATCTTTTACCTCCTTGGTTAAATTTATTCCTAAGTATTTTGTTCTTTTTAATGCTTTTGTAAATGGGATTGTTTTCTTAATTATTATTTCTTCTTCTTCTTCTTCTTCTTCTTCTTCTTCTTCTTCTTCTTCTTCTTCTTCTTCTTCTTGTTTTTTGGAGAGTCATTGTTAGGGTAGAGAAATGCACCTGATTTTTGTATGTTGACTTTATATCCTGAAACTTTATTGAAACTGTTTATTAATTCTAACAGATGCGGGCTGAAAAAGTCTATTCCACCATTTGCTGACATCACTCTTCTGTGCCTCTTCCACTTAATTTTGATTTTTATATCTGTATCCTACTTTAGAAAGTATCCTGAGAAGGGACAGTGTTTCTTCACTGAGTACAAGTCCATAAGTGATAGTAATTGTGAAGTGAAGATTACAGAACCCAAAAATAGCAATTCCTGTTCTTATAAATTTTGCTTTTAGATAGCCCTTTGTTTAATTTATTGAGCTATGAACGTATGATTGGTGCCATTGGGCAATTATTCTCAAGGGCAGATAGTGATTTCATACTGAGGTGGACAATGCCAGTAGTTCATATATAATTAGGAAGTTGACATTTTACAAATCAAATTTTCAGAAAGATCGAACTCTATTTAAACGGGAATGGTGATATTCTGCTCTCAATTTATCAGAATAATATAAGATATAGAATCTTCTGCACAGTTTAGTCAATATGTTTTCTTTTATCTCATGAGAAAGCAGATGAATTCACATTTTAGTTTCTTAATTCAAGAATTTTCTGATTATAAATAGGGTTCTAATATACTATAGCACGTGGATGTGCAAATACCCTCAAAAGTGAGCATAATTAATGATATCAAAGCATTGTTAAATTCATCTGACAATGCTTATGTGACACTTTAAAAAAATCTTAAACTGGCATTACCAACTAAATAGTCCCCCTTTGTAGATTTCAAGGTACAAGGACACAAAGTAACACATGATTCTCCTTAATTAGCAGAGTATACAATAACAAATTAGAACCAAATTCCTTTAATGTTCTGTTTGTTTGTTTGTTTGTTTGTTTTTATTCCATCACTTATATTCAAAATGCAAGGCCTCTAGTCCAGTTCAGGGGAACATTCTCTGATAATAAATGGCCACCACAGCCTTTGTCTGGCCTAGATCTAGTGATATAATATACTAAAGTGGGAAGTGAAGAAAACTCAGAGCTCTTTCTATTCCTTTGGAAATATTTTGCTTCTTGCACTGTATTTTTCAGAACTGCTGCAATAACTTGAAGTTATTTGGGGAAAATACTGTTTTGAAGTAAATCATAGGGAGTGTGAATTAAGCTCCCCCCAAGCACTTCCAAGATGTTGATTCTCATTCTCTTTTAAGTATAACTCTTGGTTGTCTTCAGGTTAATATTTAAATCTTACGTCTCAATGTTTAATTAATGCTCCATCTTTAATATTTTAAAGTGACATTGGGATAAAGTTAAAAGCTCCAGGGGTCTTTTGTAATCAAGTGCCTTTATTTCCAGAAACAACATTTATTTTATCTAATGAAATGTAAGTCTCTGTAGCTAAAAAATATTGTGAGAATTTTATTAATTTCCCAAGCAAAATTTTTCCTGTTGTGTGTAGAGTTTTTAATAATAACCACAGAATGAATATTTATATATATATATATATAT
>CM053616.1:42570803-42592816 GCA_028646535.1 Procyon lotor
AAGAAATGCTTGACATAGGGTAAACAGAATTAATACATAGTCTTAAGTTTCTTTTAAAACCATTGTTGCTTATTTTTCCAAATATAGAAATTATTTGCCTGGTAATATTTTATTTAGATAAGCCTTCATATTTGCTACTTTTATAGGCAATTAGTGGAAATTTTTTTTAGAAATTTTTTTTAATATTTTAGCTAAGATTCCCACAGTTGGCAGCCAATTGTCATGAAAAAAAGCTTCTGTCAATGTACTGTCAATATCAACCATATTATGTTAGAATATAAAAATATGCCGACTTTTAATAAGAATTTGTGTATGATAGCAGAGATTGATTTTTAGGGGAAACAAATTTAGAATTATTTACTAATTTGATCAAAGAATAAATATGCTATTACAAGGTATGTCAACAGAAGGTGAGTTGGAAAAGCCATTCTTTGCTAAAAACAATGTCGTTTTGATCTCATCCTCACAAATATGATAATATGTACATTTTACTGTCACAGAGAGCTGATCTCAGCTAAATGCAGAAAACACCCCTCCTATACCTAGTCTGTTTCCGGAAACCTTATCGATATGTTTCCTTTCCTCAGACAGAGCTAGCATTGACTCAGTAAGGCAAGTTTGCAATTTTCCTGTCTTCGGATGCTTGGCCTATGGTCCAAATGTTTATGTCCCCCTCCCAAATCGATACGTTGAAATCCTAATGCTTGATGAGATGATATTAGGTGGAGGGTCGCTCAGGAGGAGGTCATGAGGGTGGAGCCTTCATGAATGGGATTAGTGCCTAAAAGAAGAGACTCCGAAGAGCCCCCTTGCCCCTTTCACCACCTAGAAGGTGCCAGTGGTGAGCCAGGCAGAGGGCTTTCCCTTGACCTTGCCGGCACCCTGATCTCCAACATCCAACCTCCAGAACTGTGCGAAAGAAATTTCTGTTGTTTATAAGCCACACAGTAACTGTATTTTTTTACACACAGCTCTCTGCACCACCGGGATCCCCAACACCTCCCATCCTCCCTTTCATGGCCCTCGTCCAGCAGGCTTTATGGCGATCTTTATCCTGATAGCAGACCCGTGATTTTCACTTTACCAATTTTCACTTAGCTAATCTGAGCGAGGGAGAAGGTAGCGCCAAGTGGGGCTTGTGGCAGAACCACCCTAGAGATGGCAGCATTTACCCTGCACCCTCAGTGTGAACCAGTGGGGTGACTGCTTGCCCTGTCTAGCTAAAGTAAAATCCACTTCACTTACATATGCTCTACTTCCCAGTCTACATAGAATTTTTTCAATTTTAAGCATAATATTCAATTTGGAGCTGCAAAGGCTCCATGATTTCTGTTGTGGAGGGACCTAGGGTCATAATGTGGTTGGGAGGGATGGGCCAGGCAAGAGAGAACAGCTGAGGAATGCATCTAGATTTTTTTCCCCATAACAACACACTTATCTGAGGACGAAGATGGAGATCCCGAAGGAGTAAAGATTACCATCCGTCTCTTGGGGCACCAGTTAGCGTTAAAACGGAAACTGCTTTCCTTCTGCCATTTTTCAGCAGTAGTGCACTGTATTGCTTCCTTTTATGACTTGGGGCTCAGTTCGTCTTGTGTACCTTTAATTCTGTTTTGGCATGCTCTCCTGTGTAGTTCTGCAGACAAAGTTGAGGCTGGCTCCAGCTAAATCCGCTGTTTCTTGTGTTCTCATCACCCTCTCCCACTGTATCATCTTTTGGTTCTTGTATAAAGATGCAGAGAAAAATATAAACATTTTTGTCTGGCAAACCCTGAAGATGCTATTGTCCTTCCACATTTGTTTACTTGTCTTGATTTTTAATCCCTGGACAGGGTAGGTGACAATGTGGTGTTGTCAAGAGAAAGGAAAAAGAGGAGTTGCCCTTTTTCTCTTGTAATGGAGATATAACTGACATATAACATCGTGTAAGTGTAAGGCATGCAACCTCTTGGTTTGATACATTTATATACTGTAATATGCTCACCTCAGTAGCACCAGCTAACACCTGTATTGGGTCACATCATTATTATTTCTCTTTTGCAGTAGGAACAATTTAGATCCGGTGTCTTGGCAACTTTGGAGTTTATTATTGTCTATAATCACTGTGCTCTGCATTAGATCTCTGAGACTTATCTACCTACTAGTTCTGAGTTTGTACATCTCCCCAGTTCTTCCACACCCCCAGCCCCTGGTAACCACCCTTCTACTGTTCTTACCAGATATATATATATATATATATATATATATATATATATATATATATATATATATATATATATATAAATGGTATCAGGAGTTGTCTTTCTTAATTGTTTTTTATGGGCTTGTTTGTTCTAAGTAGAATGCCCTGAGCTGGTTGGAGAGCTGGGCAGGAACAGTTGAAGAGGGGCTCCCTCAGGTTTGCTCGTGCATAATGAATTCATAAGGTTAAATAGAGATTTTCACCAATAGGTTGACACACTCCAGCTTAATGTCATTCCACTGACTCTGCCTACTCTTTCAAGAGGATCTGTGCAGAGCTATCATTTTATTTAAGAAATACTGCTCAATGTGGCTTAGAGATAATAAACTTTACTGGGGATTCAAGGGGGTTGGTTTCTCCCTGGAAATCTGTTCTTTCAAAGTTTTACTCTGTTTTATTGGAGAGTCTCAGAATTGAAACTTGTTCCTCCAGATAAAATCTTGCTCTAAGTAACTAGCCAGTAATGTGAGGTTAGAGATGAATGACAGGTTGTAATGAGAACATTTGTTTGCACAACCATTGGATTTTTTTTTTCCTGAGAAAGAAACTAAAACTAAATTATTCATGTAACATTACTGATTCCCACACTATTGATTATAATCGCCATCATCAATTTGCTCCCTTTCCAGGCATCCCAACAGGTTCTTATTTACAGATTGTGGTATTATTTGCTGCCAGAATTGCATTTTTAAAAATAAGTATAAAACAGTGGGAAGACATTTTTAGCACACCAGAGAGTTCCTTTCCTCTTGAAAATAACATAAGCTACATCTCTGGTCTTTAATTAATCAGATACCAAGAGTTGATCCTAAAATTTCACCTAGGATCAAGATGAGTGGCAAATGATAAGCCTGAAATAATTGCATAGAGTAAGGGAAGAAAGTTATTAGAATGAGTCTCTATGATTTAAGACCAATGCCAGAGTACTCAAATACTGATCATTTTATTTGGCAAAAGACTAAAATTAAATGATATATCCATTAATTGGACTGTAAGATAACAATCTCTTTTATTATAAATTCAGGTTCTGGGTATAGAGAGAAAAATATGACATATGGCAAGGTAAAAAAATTATTTATTATTTATTAGCAATTAGGAATTTTTCAGTTGAATATTAAGGAATTTCCCTGAAGAGTTTTCTTTTTCCCTTCAGAAGGCTGAGAAAATTCCATTTATCCAGTTTAAATAGGGAAGTTAATAACAAGCTATGCATTATGTCAGTGTACCAATCTGCAGAAGGTGTAACTAGGAAAAAGCACTATTATTTCATAAAAGCAAAAAATATGCTCTGTGCTATATACAAAAGGGGTAGTAAAGGGTTATTTCCTTCTTTTTTTTTTTTTTTTAAAGATTTTATTTATTTGACAGCGAGAAACACAAGCAGAGGGAATGGTAACGGGAGAAGCAGGCGTCCTGCCGAACAAGGAGCCTGATGCGGGGCTCGATCCCAGGACCCTGGGATCATGACCTGGGCCGAAGGCAGACGCTTAACGACTGAGCCACCCAGGCGCCCCTATTTCCTTCTTTTAAAATAAAATGTTCAATGGGTTTTTTTTGACATTTTTTAAAATAATTTTTTATTAACATATAATGTATTATTTGCCCCAGGGTACATGTCTGTGAATAGTCTGGCTTACACATCTCATAGCACTTAACATAGCACATACCCTTCCCAATGTCCATAACCCAGCCACCCTATCCCTACCCCCCCCTCCCAGCCACCCTTAGTTCGTTTTGTGAGTTTAGGAGTCTCTTATGGTTTGTCTCCCTCCCAATCCCTTCCTGTTTCATTTCCTCCCCCAACCCCCCACAACCCCCTGCCCTGCCTCTCAGATTCTTCATATCAGAGAGATCATGTGATACTTGTCTTTCTCTGACTTATTTTCTTAGCATAATACCCTCCAGTTCCATCCACATCGTTGCAAATGGCCAGATTTCGTTTGTCTTGATGGCTGCATAGTATTCCATTGTATATATGCCACATCTTCTTTATCCATTCATCTTAAAATGCTTAGTTTTGAGAAGCTGTCTACTCTAAGTCCCACAAACAACCAGAATATTAACAATTTATAACTCCAGGTTATCCTGGAGCTGGGCCATAGCATGTCAATGTCCCATAACTTACTCTAGTGTTTGTGACAGGTATTTTCTTGCCCTCAAAAGTATCACTAAAGTAAAACTGTAGGGATCCCAACCAGCGATGACTTAAAGAGACAATGAAAACAAAGCCCCAACAAACACAACACCACCAAGGCCATATTCAGCCCTAGTTTATGCTCCTGGGGGAACTCCTGCGGGGGGAACAGTTTAGGTTACCGTGGTTGTACTGGTTTCCGAGCCTCCACAGCTGAAGAATCACAGTAACACTAACACCCTTACTTGAGTCTTAGCCTTACTCTTACAGTTATCACAGTTTTCCACTTATGTATTCGTCTCCCCTCTCCCCCATCCCGATTCAAGACTGAGAAGGTTTCCTAATGTCTAGATGATTTTTTTTAAAATTTTTGTTAACAAACAGCATTTGGTGTATAGCGGATGACTAATACAGCCTTCTTGAATTCAAATTACCCACCTTATGTGATGCACACTTTTTATTTTTTTTAAAGATTTTATTTATTTATTTGTTTAGAAAGAGCAAGTGGGGGGGAGAGGCCGAGGGAGAGGAAGAGAGGATCTCTAGCAGGCTCTGCGCTGAGCGTGGAGGTGGGGTTCAATCTCATGACCCTGGGATCATGACCTGAGCTGAAATCAAGAGCTGGACACTTAACCGACAGAGCCAGCTAGGCACCCCTGTGATACTGACTTTTTAAATAAATTAACTGAAGTTATTTCTCTATTTCTTTTCTGTGCCTTATGGTAGGCATGGGCCCAAACACACATGCAAACACACACTCGACATTCACTTTTTTTTTTTTAAAGATTTTATTTATTTATTTGACAGAGAGAGAGAGATCACAAGTAGGCAGAGAGTCAGGCAGAGAGAAAGAGGAGGAAGCAGGCTCCCCGCTGAGCAGAGAGCCCAATGTGGGGCTTGATTCCAGGACCCTGAGATCATGACCTGAGCCGAAGGCAGAGGCTTTAACTCACTGAGCTACGCAGGTGCCCCTTGACATTCACTTTTTATATCACTGGTACACTTTGGACTTAATTACTTATACTCACTTGGTTCTCTCCTAAAGAAAGAAATACAATTTGAATTGCTTAACAGATTACTGTCACCAACCTGGCAAGCCTTCTCCCATCATTTAGCATTCCTATAGCACTTTGGATTTGCTAAGTGCTTTATAATAATTTTTATTCTCTTGGCTACTACACTTTTCATGAGTAACAATATTTCAAATGTACTTTATTACCTTCTAGTTGCTTCTATACATCACTAAGGAGGAAAAATGAGATCTAGTGGGTTGTCCTTGCACAATATTAGTCTGAGACTTTAATTCAGAATATTAATATTTTAACCAAGTGGAAAACTTTGGAACAAATAGCATAATGTGAATTAAATCACCATTGCTTTCCTATAATTTAGATCTACGACTATGCATGTAAAACTGCTGAGCCTTCTCCAGGGTATTCAACTTTCTAATGCCAAGTTTCTGCTGAATCAGACTTGTCAGTAAATCACTGACTCACTGATAATTTTTCAGGTTCAATGACAGTTTTGTTCTTCTTTTATATCACATTATGGACTCTGGGTCCCTTAAGATAATCATATTTCATTTTCAGCTAAAGAAAGAGTAACCTGGGTATATAGAGTGTACATTTAGATTTTTCTGGGCTTTCATTAAGTATACTGTTTTAGAAATATATCAGCTACGAGTCATGATGCCTTTAGCATTTTCCAGTATCCTTTGCTTATATACACCCAGATTAAATATCAGTATACCTCAGGAATTCAGGAGTAGCAAATGACACATTATTATAAACTGAAACTGCAAATCAATAACTAATATTGATTGGAGTTTGTACAATATGGTCTTATTCAACATGACTCTCAGTCATAAACCCTTCAAACTGTGCACACTAAATAAATCACTCAGTATTACCAACACATTGATTCATCACCTGCCTTAATTCTATTCTATGATCTTGAATTTCTTTGCTCATATAAATTTCAACAATCATTTCATATCCAATATTCACTTCAAGAACCTCCCCCAGCTGTTGTAATCCACGAATGTCTCCAGGAACATGTAATGAAAAAATAGTGGGAAGACTAGGTTTGAGTCCTGGCTTAAGTGTTTCTTGCCCTGTGACACCAGACACATGATCTGCTTCACTTAGACTCAGATTCCTGAACTGTAGAAGTGAATGCTGATTATACTTGTTTCTCGAGTGTACAATTATTCTAAAATGAAATAATTCCAAAAAAATCATTAAAACATTTTGGCATGTAAATTGTTTTTAAATTTCCACAAATTTTTTTCATTATTACCCTTGGAGTCTGTGCCTATCACCTAGCAGTTGAGTAACACATTTTATCCTGTTTGTCTTACCTCCCAAAATAGATTACAAACTTTGTGAAGCTAAATAATATGAAGACTGATTTTATGATCTTCTGCACAGCTAGTCATACACCTGATTGAGAAAGTCTGATGATAGATAGATTCTTCCTCTTATTCATTAGATAAATAAATAGTTATCTAGTTTAGATGACTAGATTAACAAATGATTTTAACTTGATGGAACTTATTTGACATTTCATTACCTCTTTTCTTCAAAAGTGATTAAGGCATTTGTGCTATTTTAGAGAGTTTCTTTCTGAAACAAAACATTAGAAGAGTAAATAAATAAAACAGCCATACTTTTTTGTGATGGGAATGAAACAGTGTTTTAGCAATAAATATAATTTATTCAAAGTAGCAATAAATATCATTAAAGAGAAGATTATATGCACTGAGGGAAACTGAAACTGAGTAAGAATTAGCCAAGAAAGGAAATAGAGGAATTTGAAAATGGTCTGACCAGGACAAAACCACACTGAGAACAATTGAAAAGCTGTGGAAAACTCTGAGTTTTAGTTACCATTCTAGTTCTGAGGTCTTGCACAAATAAGTTAAACCGTAATTACACATTTTGTCATCTGTAAAATGAGGGTGTGGTAAAATCTGGTACATAAAAGTAGTGAAAAATTTTTATCAGTTGTTAATTTTACCAAAAAACAAGCTCTCTGATTCTCTATAATTTGTTGGAATTTTTTCTCTATACATTAGTCACAGGAAGAAATTTTTCTCTATACATTAGTCACAGGAAGAATGTACTAGAACGATCACATCTGAATAGGTCATTAACATAATTCAACAGATATGCGGGGTCTTGATTTTTCTTTGTAATTAACTGAAAACCAAACCTTTATCTGTTACTTAGGAAGCATGTTTTCTAAAGAAGATGTGGTATATATATACAATGGAATACTATGCAGCCATCAAGACAAAAGAAATCTGGCCATTTGCAATGACATGGGTAGAACTGGAGGGTATTATGCTAAGCGAAATAAGTCAGTCAGAGAAAGATAATTATCACATGAGCTCTCTGATACGAAGAATTTGAGAGTCAAGGCAGGGGTTTGTGGGGGGATGGGGGAGAGAAATGAAACAGGAAGGGACGGGGAGGGAGACAAACCATAAGGGACTCCTAGACTCACGAAACAAACTAAGAGTGGCTGGGAGATGGGAGGGGTAGGGATACTGTGGCTGGGTTATGGACTTTGGGGAGGGTATGTGCTATGGTAAGTGCTGTGAAATGTGTAAGCCTGACGATTCACAGATATGTACCCTGGGGCAATAATACATTATATGTTAATTTAAAAAATTAAAAAAAAAATAAACTCTTAAGAGCCAAAAATTGAAAAAAAAAAGGAAGCATGTTTTATAAAAAAAACAATTTCTTAATAGCAAATAAACTATGTAACAATCTGTAGCAATTCCATGTAATAAAGTCTAAAAATCTCTATCAAAGTTTTATTAGATTACATCATTCCCCCAAATTAACTCAAAATCATAGACTTCCATGTAAAATGAAAAAGTATAAAACTCCTAGAAGATTACATAAGAGAAAACCTAGATGATCTTGAGAATGGTGATGAACTTTTAAATACTGTTCAAAGGCACAGTCCCTGAAAGAAAGAATTGATAAGTTAGACTTCACCAAAGTTGAAAATTTATACTTCATTAAAGATACTGCCAGTAGAATGAGGAAACAAGCTACAGACTGAGAGAAAATATTTGCAAAGACATGTCTAATAAAAGACTGTTATCCTAAATATACAAAGAACTCTTAAAACTGAACAGTAAGAAAACAAAAGAAAAATCAATTTAAATATGAGCAAAGGATTTGGATAGACACCTCACCAAAGAAAATATACAGATAGCAAATAAACACAAAAAAGAAACTCAACATTGTATGTCATCAGGGAAATACATATTCAAACAATTAAAAATTAAAACAACATGCCTATTAGAATGTGAAATCCAAAAAACCAATCACTAAATGCTGGTGAGGATGTGGGGCAACAGGAACTCTCATTCATTGTTCATGGGAATGTAAAATTGTACAAACACTTTGGAAGACAATTCAGTGATTTCTTACAAAACTTAACATACTCTTATATAATCCAACAATTGCCCTCCAGTTTACTCAAAGGAGTTGAAATCTTATGTATACACAAAACATTTGATCCAGCGTATGAAAGTTTATTCATAATTGACAAAACTTGGAAGCAACCAAGATGTCCTTCAGTAAATTAATGGATGTATAAATTTTGGTCTGTCCAGACAATGGGATCTCATTTTAATCTTAAAGGAAATGATCTATGAAGCCATGAAAAGACATGGAGGAAACTTGAATGTGTATCACTAAGTGAAAAAATCTACTTGAAAAGGCTACGTACTATATGATTCCAACTCTGACATTCTGGAAAAGACAAAACTATGGAGACAATAAAAAGATCCGTGACTATCAGGAATCACGGGGGAGGGAGAGAAGAGTAGACTGAGCACAGAGGATTTTTAAGGCAATGAAGCTACTCTGTGTGATACTGTAATGATGGGTACATGTTTGTATACATTTGTCCAAACCCATAAACTGTACAGCACCAAGAATGAACCCCAAGATAAACTATGGACCTGGGGTGATTATGTTGTGTCAGTGTAGATCCTTCCTTGTTCATTGCCATCCACTCTCGTGGGGAATGTTGGTAATGGGGGAGGCTGCACATGTACAGAGGACAAAGGTAAATTGGAACGCTCCATGTTTACCATACAATTTTGCTATGAACCAAAACTTCTCTGAGAAATAGTTTATTGAAAAGAGTTTATTAAGACATCTAGGGAGGCACAAATAAACATAAATTATTAATGGCTTTTAAGACAGTTGCTAAACTGGTGTTGCTTAAAGTTTAAACATTTTGAGCTTAAGTCACGTGAAAGAGACAAAACCAGTGAGGTCATGAAGGTTCTGCATGGCCCTTCCAGTTTCTGTCCGTGAACATGACACTTTTATTTCTTTAACCCTCCTTCGTCCGGTCTTTTTAGCCAACCTTGTTCCTATTGGCAGGCTTTCTAAATATTGATTTTCAAATTCCTTATTTCCATACCTATCCCAACCCAATTCCAATTTATGTAACTCCATTTACTATTTTTCTGGTTTTGGTTCCTGGCTGTATCTTGTGTATGTTTAACTCAGAAGTAAAAATCCTGGCCCCTTCCATTTGCACAAACCAGAGCATGGCAAATGTGTTATTTAGATAGTGCTCATCTATTTTCTCAAAGAGGTTAAATTTAAGCCACTTCGATAAACTTCCAGGTTAAATTTCATTTTCAAAAATAACACTTTTATAGTGTAATTAAAACATAAAATAACACCTGATAATGCTAAAACAGACTGCAAAACTGTTTGGAAATTAGATATTGTATAATTTCCATTATATATATCCATGTATGTCTCAAATAATTATAACCAATGAATAGAACCTATATCAGCAATAAATACACACATTTTGCAGACACATAGGACTTTAGTTTCTGCCTTCCATTGACACCAGAGCAAAAGCTGATTTCTTTAAAAACTAACTTTGAAAAGATCCACTAGAAAAAAATAATGTAAGTGTGATAGGCCTTGGGCTTTTGTTCTGAAAAGCGACTTGTTTGATTCATATACAAATTAAGAGGATTACTCAGTCTGATTCAGTTGTCAGGAATTCCAAGCCTGCCAGTTTATCCTGGAGAACCATAAAGCAGAGACTTATTCAAGAATACACTTGGTGTCTTACTCGATCAGTATGATAGTGATTGCTTATACCATCATCTTGTGAAGCAATTTCTTTACTACGCATCTTCATCACACTAAATTAGGAGTAAGAATATGAAAGTTTTATCTTCTTAAACATGCCATGTTTCAAGGATTTCTCCCCCCTATTTAAATACTAGATAATAGACCTTGAGAAGCAGAAATTCTGCTGAGAAGCAGAAATCATGCTTGGATTTTATTTGCTCCTGAAATGTGCTTCATAAACTTTTTGAAGATAGTAGATGAGTTAAGATGCACACAGCTGACAGCAACAGAAAACCACATCCCAAGCTAGTTTAAACAATGAGAAAACGCATTATCTCACAGAGCAGGAGATCCTAAGAACAGTTCCAGGGTTCAGTGAGAGCTACAGCTTAGACTGAGGGTTCTCTTCATCCTTTCACTTGTGGAATGTGCCAGCTTGGCTCTCAGCTTAGAGTCTCATGGCTACAGGATGGATACCGGGGTTCCAGTCCTCTCATGGACCTTCACAACAGTCAGCAGGAGGAGATGGAATATCTTCCTGTGTGTCTTTTGTCCTGAGCATAAGAATTTTGAGGGGGGAATTGACAGAAAATATGTCGCGTTCCCATTTCTAAATCAGTTGCTGGCAAGGGAAATTGGATTGTCCTAACTGGTTTATGAGCACAAGTAAAGAGTGTAGAAATAAATCAACATCTTTTTCTAGGAATGAATCCTACAGGCATCGTCACTGGCTGTTGTGGAACTGAGAAGCAAAAAATTTCCCCCAACTTTTAATTTAAATTCAATTTAGGTAACATATAGTGTATTATTAGTTTCAGGGTAGAATTTAGTGATTTGTCAGTTGCCTCTAACCCCCAGTGCTCATTGCATCCAGTGCCCTCCTTAATGCCCATCACCAAGTTACCCCACCCCCCACCTCCCCTTGAGCAACCCTCAGCTTGTTTCCTAAAGTTAAGAGTCTCTTATGGTTTGCCTCCCTCTCTGTTTTCATCTTGTTTTATTTTTCCTTCCCTTCCCCTGTGTTTATCTGTTTTGTTTCTTAAATTCCACATGAATGAAATCACAGGGTATTTGTCTTTCTCTGACTTATTTCACTTAGCATAATACCCTCTAGTTCCATCCACATCATTCCAAAAGGCAAGATTTCATTCTTTTTGATGGCTGAGTTATATTACGCAAACACACACACACACACACACACACACACACACACACGCACACACATCGCCTCCGCTTTATCCGACACCTGTAGGAGGACATGAGGGCTCTTTCCATATTTTGGCTATTGTGGACCTTGGTGCTATAAACATTGGGGTGCGTGTGCCCCTTTGAATTACTATGTTTGTATCCTTTGCACCTAGTAGTGCAGTTACTGGGTCATAGAATTTTCCCCAGCTTTATTGAAATATAGTTGACAAGTAAACATTGTATATACTTAAAGTATACAAAGTGATATTTTGATACCTGTACACATTGTGAATTATATTACCACAACCAACTAATTAACATACATATCACTGCCTTACCTAGTTACCTGTGTGTGTGTGTGTGTGTGTGTGTGTGTGTGTGTGTGTGTGTGTATGAGTGGTGAAAACACTAAAGATGTAATCTCTTAGCAAATTGCAAAAATACAACACAGTATTATTTATTATAGTTATCGTGCAGTACTTTAGATACGCAGAACTTATTCATCCTGCGTAACCAAAACTTGGCTCCCTTTGGCCAACATTTTCCCTTTTCCTCCAGCCCCTAGCCCCTGACAACCACCATTCTATTTTTTAGATTCACATATAAATAGGACCACACAGTATTTGTCCTGGGTTCATTCTGGGCATTTCCAAAAGCCAAAATCCTTTGGCAGTTCCACAATATAATAGTGAGCATTCTGGACTTTATTTTGTTTGTTTATGTATATTTTATTTATTTGAGAGAGAGACAGTGAGTAGCGGCAGGACCCTGAGATCATGACCTGAGCCAAAATCCAGAGTTGGCTGCTCAACCAAATGAGCTACCTCGGTGCCCCAAGCATTCTGGACTTTAATAGGCAAGTTATAATTGATAATTAAGACATATCACTTAATTGTTCCTTATCACATGTGATTAATATTATGTACTCTTTTTATGTTTCACTTCACAAACTAAATTTCAAAATTCTTTATTTGGAAGATGATCTGTTTATCATCTTTTGATATGTACATATCAAATATACATACACTTTTATGTATATTCAATATACACAGAGTAGATATACATTAAAGATTTTTTTGTAGGTTACACAAACTATATTATTATATTATATATTATATATTATTATACACCTATAATAATATAATATTATAATTATATAATAATTATAATTATATATACTTATATAATATATATTATAGTATATATACTATATATACAGTATAGTACTATATATACAGTATATATATAGTATATATACTGTATATACATATAATTATGTATATATATACAACTGACACCTATAATAATATAATAATAATATAGTATATTATTATACACCTATATCATTATATTACAATTTAATAGCTCATAAATACAATACTCTCTTTAGGGCTTGGTATAAGAACCCTGCCTCTAGTCATGAATTTCAAAATAATAAATAGGGTTTTATTTAGGTTAGTGCAAGCTCTGTAATAATTAGTCCCCAAATGTACAAGGTTAAAGAAACCAATAGTTTATTTCTTGCCCACCAGTACTTGTCAAGTAATGTCAGTGGTGTGGCCCATATTCATGCAATCACTTCTGGACCCAGGATAAGAAAAGTTCTGACATTTTTAATTTTTTAAGTTTTCCAAGGGATTCTCTCTCTTCTAGTCTGCTGGAATGGGCACAAAACATGGGAGGATCTTATGGGCCAGGCTTTGAGATGTTACAAGTCATTTTCACTCATTGGTTAGAACTTCATCATAGGGGCACAGCTCACTACTGGGCAGGGCTGGGAAAGGAGCCTCGTTGTGTTCCAGCCAGAGGTGAATACAGACAGTTGAACTACTTGACACACACATAACGTCCTACACCGACGACCATGTTTAATTCTCACACCAACCCCATGATACAAGTATGATTAATACACTCATACTGCGCATGAGAAGACAGACACATTCAAACAGGTTCATCAATCTTTTTTTTACAGTAAGTAGTAGAGCCTAGAGCGAAAATTTCCAAGTTTTATCCTTTTTATGTTATAACGTTTGGTTCTCTGAGGTAAAATAAACTGGTCACTTGTACTCTCGATGTTCTCTTGATCATTCAGCGTCCTTTGCTTGAGCCAACTTCTGGCTGCCAGTGTCCACCCGTCCTGGGAAGTAAGCTTCCGTGACCCGCTGTGCTCGGTGCTTCAATATGTACCCTTAATGCCCGCTATTATATATACTCCAGAATGCACAAAGAAGGTATTAATTACGTAGAGATACCATGAAAAAGTTATAACAGAGAAATTGAGGGTTAAATTCCAAACAGAATACCCAGAGAATTAAAGTTGTACCATTATATATAAAAATAAAAACATGATCATCAGCCAAGAAACATATGGGATGTTCCCATGATAGGTCATCAGGAAAATGCAAATTAAAACAATGAGATATTACCGAACACCTATAAGAAAGGCCAAAATCTAGAATACTGACAACACCTAATGCTGGTGAAGATGTGAAGCAATAGGAATTCTTGTTTATCGCTATTGGGGATGAAAAAATAGTGCAGCCACTTTGAAAGACAGTTGGAAGTTTTGTACAAAATCAAACTTACTCTTTCCGTACTATCCAGCAACTACACTCCTTGGTATTTACCCAAATGAGGTGAAAACTTGTGTGCACACAAAAACCTGCACTTGAAGCTTTATAAGCAAATTTATTCATAGTTGCCAAAATTTGGAAGGAACCAAGATGTCTCTTAGTGTGTGAAAGGATAAACACACTGTGGCACATTCAGACGATGGGACACTATTCAGTGCTAGAAAGAAATAGACTATCAGGCCATGAAAAAGAACCTCAAGTGCATATTACTGAAAGAAAAAAACTAACGTGAAAAGGTTAAGTGCTGTATGATTCCAACTGTACTGTATGGCATTCAGAAAAGTCAAAATTATGGACACAGTAACTGATCAGTTGTTGGGTTGGGGGGATGTATATAGATGGAGCCCAGAGGATTTGGGGGACAGTGAAAAGACTCTGTATGATACTATAATGGAGGATACATGTCATCATATATTTGTTTTTGTTTTTAAAGATTTTATTTATTTATTTGACAGACAGAGAGGCAGTGAGAGAGGGAACACAAGCAAGGGGGAGTGAGAGAGGGAGAAGGAGGCCTCCCACTGAGCAGGGAGCCTGAGGCGAGGCTCGATCCCAGGACCCTGGGATCATGACCCCAGCCGAAAGCAGACACCCAACGACTGAGCCACCCAGGCGTCCCCATACACTTGTTTAAACCCATATTCTATATGTCATAAAATAGTAGATATAGGATGGACATTTTCAGTAAGTATTGACGGTGTTTGCTACTCGAGGATGCTACTGTAAAAATGTAAAAAAAAAATTAATGTAATATAGTAATAATGATTTCACAATAAAGTCACAAGAAGCAGAATGCTTGGGAGTAAAGAGATTAATAAACAGGGAATTCTAATTTTTGACTGTAAAAAAATCAATAACTGGATGATTTTGTGCATCTAAAATAGTGTTATCATCAGGCAAGTAATTAATAATCTCTGCAATATTTCTACATAGGGTTGTTTTCTTCACATCTGATGCTATAATAATGTAGCAGATGATAAAAAGATATGTTAAAAGTGAAAGTATTTTGAGTGTTCCATATAGGTTGAGAGATTGGAATTATTATAAAAGTTGAACTTTATGAAGTTGACAAGTCAAAAACATGTCTTGTTTAATTTCCTTGTCCACATCACTAAAATTTCTGGAACTTTATTACCTTCATTTCAAAAACGTGACAATAATTCTGCACCTTTCACTTTGCTAATAAGATCAATTGAAATTAGACATGATAACAAGGGTTTGGAAATCTTAACGAAGTATATTTCAATAAAGCTGTCCAATAAAAAGGTTTCAGGACATGGGAACGTTAGGGTGGATTTATAATATAAGACCTAGGCTGGGAAGGCCCAGCAGACACATCTCTCACCACAGCCACAAGAAATAAGTAAATGAGGGAGCTCTAGCACTTTCTAAGAACTATGTGGTCTCTTCCCTGTCACCAGTTGGCAGAGAACCACTACATGGAAGTGTGCTCTCAAACAAATGGGGATAATGGGACCCAGGGTAGCAGGAGCCAAGTGAGGACTTAATCAATGAAATGAGTATGGTCAATGTAATGGCGCACAGTTTGATTTCAGTTAGTCAACCTAGAATTGAAACCAACGGGCAGTCTAATAGAGTCTTACTTGATCTGTATAAATAGAAAATCTGCCAAGTCCGATGAACTGAAGAATGAATTGAATTGAATTGAATCAGGGAAAAAGAGGGTCATGCCCCTTAATCTTGCCCCGATTCACACATCCGGAGGCCCTCAAATGAAGGGAAGGCCAGATCCCACTAAGGAAAAGACACTGCTACTCAATATAATTATAATTATAATTATAATTCTATTTATATCAAATTAATTACATTCAATCAATGCAATTTCTATTAATTGTATTAATACAATTAATATATTCATATCAAATATACAATATATAAATATATTATATATTAAATTCAATATAATTTATATAAAATTTAATATGAATTATATTAAATTATATATATAATGTATGTTATATATATATTATACTTATAATATAAATTATATATATATAATTTCCCTGGTTCCAGAATGACTACTTAGAATACAAGTAGAACAGCTTCTACATGGTACCTGATTACAGACTGAGGGTTAGAAGAGAGTCAAATGGAAACCAGCAGAACTGACTCTACCTTTTGAAAATGGAAAACCAAAGGCAGTACCACATTCCTGAAAACACTGTAGGAATTATCGCCATCATCAGGGACGTAAAAAGATATAGGGGTGGAGATTTCATCCAACTCTCCTATTTTGCCTGTGTGGAAAACAGATGAGTATTCAAGAATAGAAAGAGATTATTGAGCACTTGATCAGGCCATGACGGTAATTATAGCTCCTGTTCCAGATGTGATTTCTTTGCTGGAGCAAATTTAACACATATCCAGTCGCCCCACCTCACCGCCTCCATCCCTGGCCTCGTATCTGATATGCAGCTCTCGATCGGTGAATATTTTTTCTCTCTCTCTACCACGCAAACTGGCTTGCTGACCAAATCCAGCCTGGAGCCTGTTTTTGAAGAAGGCTTGAGTGAAGAAAGATTTTACATTTTTCAGAGAGTTTTAAAAAAATAAGAGGGGTGTCTGGGTGGCTCAGTCAGCGAAGCATCTGTCTTCAGCTCAGGTCATGATCTTAGGATCCTGGATCAAGCTCCTTGTGGGGCCCCCAGCTCAGCGGGGAGTCTGCTTCTCCCTCTCCCTCCGGACCCCCCAACTCTCTTTCAAATAAAATCTTTAAAAATAAATAAATAAATAAATAAATAAATAAATAAATAGAATATGTGACAGAGTCCCTATGTGGTTCTTAGAGCCTAAATTATTTATCATCTAGCCCTTTACAGAAAAATGTTTGCTGACCCCTTGTGGGGCTTTAAAGAAAATTTGTCTCTGCATTGTGAGAGCTTTCTGAGCACATTTTACTGAAACGTGGGACCTGGGCTGAAGGTGAGCCTCACCAGGTAATTTATGACTGCGGGCGTGCAACTTGGGAGAGTTTGCCTTCTGGAGGCATTGTTTTCATTTCAAGGAGGGGATGGGGGGTGCGAGACCTAAGATTTGAAGACATCCCTGCGTTGCTGGATATAATGGTGCTCTTTCTCCTGGAGAAATGTATTTACATTTCAAAGGGTTACAGTAAGAACTCAGAAGACTCAGGAAGGAGCAGAGTTCTTTCCTTTCTTCCAGGAGGGAAGTTGGACATATATATAAGTACCTAGAGGTGTATATAAGCACCTCAGTTTTGCAGGATTTCTCACGCCCACCACCATCATGGATTGAATGTTTGTGTCCCCCTGTATATTCATATGCTCAAATCTTTACTCCAAATGTGATGGTATTAGGAGGTGGGACATTTGGGAGGTGATTAGATCAGGATGATTAGGTCAGCCCTCATGGATGGGATTAGTGCCTTTATATTAGACACCCCAGAGAGCTCTTTTGCCCCTTAAACCATATGAGGACCCAGCAAGAAGGCTTCAAGTCTTTGGATATGAACCAGGAAGTGGTGGGGACAGCAAATGCTCCACCTTCCCTTCTGCTTTTCCATTCCTGAGATACGTATTTGTGTTGAGCACAGTGAAGGCTTCAGAAAGATCCTCATGCCACCAAGGTCAGAGGCAACAAGAACTGACATGGGCTTCGGTCAGCTTCTTGCTGCCCAGCACCTACATCCATCTTCCTGTCCAGATAGCCAGCTCTGTGTAGCACACATTCAAGCACCACACGCAGAGACCACAGCCTTACAGAGAACTTTTGACGCATTCCTACCACCATGCACGCCCAAATTCCTGTAGTGAATCCCCGTGTGTACGCGTGCATGTGTGTGCAGGCGTGTATTACAAATCATCTAGTGGTTCTGCCTCAGAGATACACTATACTAACTGATTTAGCTGTCTCTGCACAGATGGCAGTTTTCAGTTTTCTAGCTTTGAGGAAATATGTAATAGAAATGTTGCCTTGTGATATTGCCACATGAAAAGTATGATTTTTTGAAATTTATGTGCATGCATGTGCAGTCATTCCCAAGCAACTGGGAGTGAAGATAGTAGCCTTTATTTGAATGGTTTTGGGGGAGCAGTGTGATTTGAGTATTTGTACCAATTCTGAATTTTTGAAAATTCTATCTCGTCTGTTTACCCATTGATCAATTCAATCATTGTTCATTCAGACTCTTACTGAACATTCAGTCTAGGCCACATGATGTCAACTCTTAAAAATATCATTAGCTTTGCAATAACTAAATACATTGATTTAATTTATTAATAGTGCAATGCTGTACACTAAATACCAAATATGTATATATAATGTCCTGTATAGCCAAGATGGTGGGAAGAAGGAATTAATATTCTGTTGAAAGGGTCATTGAAAGATTCAAAGAAGTGGTGATTTATAAATTAGGTTGGATTTTTTTTCTTTTGTTAAGATTAATACTACTCTGATATAATAAGTGATGGTAGTCAGACTTATTTACATACTTTCCTGAAAAAAACTATGGTCAAACGTCTGCTTACATATTTATTATTTTCCAAGTTGCTTGAAAGGGATGAAACTTTCAATCTAGACTCATGGCTTTTGAATGTGATTTATTCATTCATTTATTTTTTTTTTTTTTAAGATTTTATTTATTTGACAGAGAGAAACAAGCGAGAGAGGGAACACAAGCAGAGGGAATGGTAGCGGGAGAAGCAGGCTTCCCGCAGAGCGGAGAGCCTGATGCGGGGTTTGATCCCAGGCCGCTGGGATCTGACCTGGGCTGAAGGTAGACGCTTAACGACTGAGCCACCCAGGCGCCCCATTCATTTATTTTTAATAGCGAGAGCCTTTAAGATTCCACGAACCAATTTGTTCAAACCTTTCATGTGCATCTTTGATATGACATCAAGGTTTTCATTTTACATAAAGCCACTATGCATCTAAGTTATTTGAGATACAGTACTTCTAAAAATGTGGGTACAGTGCTGCCAAATGTAAATGTATTTCCATTATATTTAATATTAAAGACGCCCCCGGGTGTACATTCGAGATTATCACAATGAACCAAGAATTTACAGTAATGCTTACTCCCATTGTCTCCCCAACGTTTATTTTGAAACATTTGAAACCCACATGGAAGTTGTAAGAATAGTGTAATTGTTGATTCCAGGTGAAGGGTACAGGATACCCTCCTGTCCTGTAGTTAGAACCACTGGTTGTAAACACGTAGCTACATCTGCTTTACCTGTTTGTCTCCCTACATATCTACAGTAAGAAATATTTATGGTTTTTTTTAAACGAGAACGTATCAAATTGACTAAAAGCAGAACTACTGGGGTCCGAGCCATGGTGCTGTCCCTTCCTTTGCAATGACAGGCGACACTCCAGGACAGACTGGGGATTTTAGTTCGCTTATTATTATTCTCTGACAATGTGAGAAGTTATACAGTCCAAAGTCTTAGGGAAGAAACTGCTTTTGCTCACAAGAGTCCAGTTACCTGGAAATGAAGTGTTCCTGATGAGCACAAGGGGGTTGAGCACAAGTGCCCTCCTGCAGAGGTGTGCTTTGGGGTTTCTGACCTTTGCCTTACATTGTTAGGTAGGCATCTTGGTACCCATTTTGTATTTGGGACCCTCTACTGGTCACATAAAAACTTGTTTTACATTCAATAGTGTAGAAGAACGAAGCAAAATTGAAGACATTTTTGCATCTCAAATCTCATTTTGTACACAAATGACTCGCGAAGATGCCTGAAGCCACAAAATGTGACACTTCCACGGTCATGCCCTTGCTCGTGCCCTCATCTCCAACAGCAAAGGCTCGTCCCAGCCTGCTGAGCCTCACTGCTCATCTCTAGAGAAAGGATGGGAGAATGAAGACAGAAATAAATAATCCCAGCTGGACATAACCTGCCTTCTTGTGGACAAGAATAAAAATCACTTCCCCGAGGCTGCTGCGGGAGCAAGTTTGCTCCCTGTCGGCTGAGGCCGCGGGGTCGTGAAGGGGAACTGGAGCGTATCAGCTCTTGTATCGGGTTTGACCTCTGACTGCTCACAAGGAAATCACAGAAAACAAACGTCTTTTAAAGGTGCTGACACTTTTACCTTTCCTAATAATCATTTAAACCAATGGTTCGCAACTGGGAGTAGACAGCAAGATCAACCGCAGGAGGGTTTTTTTCCACTTTGTTTTGGCTTCAAGCAGAAGCTCATCCAAAACCAGCCAAATGGATTTTCTAGGGCTTATGTGTATTTTTATAAATCATCTGAGGCAATGGATGCTCGTGTAATTCTGATAAGCACCCCTGGTTAAGAATCCACAACTTAAAATATAGTATTACCCCAAGGCTAACAATTTTATGTTTTTTAAATTTTTTATAAAGATTCATTTATTTGTGAGAGAGAGTGCGTGCGGCACACACGCGCGTGAGCTGGGGAAGGGGCAGAGGGAGAGGGAAGGAGCATCTCAAGCAGATTCCCTGCTGAGTGCAGATCCCAACACTGGGCTCCATCTCAGGACCCTGAGATCATGACCTGAGCCAGAACCAACCGACCGTGCCACCCAGGTGCCAAGGCTAACAATTTTAGACTGACATTTTTAAAAGAGCTAATTGTTTATTTTTCAGTAGTAGCCGAGGGTTGGAGAATATTTGGTTACCTAAAAGTTCTCATAGTTGTTGACCTCTAATCTATTCTTATTTTCAATGACTGTATAGATTTTAAGATTTTGGATCCTAGGTTCAATAGGATAAATTGATCCTAGGTTCAATATATAAATCTTCCATACTAAAACATAAAATATTTCCAAAGCTTATGACTCTTGCATGTTAATTACTTATATTTCCTATCACTCAATCAGTAAGCATTTAGATACTTTTGGAATATGGATTTAAAATCTTCAATTAAAATAAGTCTTCTGATTTTTGTTAAAATCAGGAACCTTAAACACTAACATACTAGTAATAAATACATCATTGTATAAATACAATATATTCAATTACTCATTCACCCATTCATTTATTCTGCAAATGTTTATTGAATGGATACTTCACGCCAACCATGTTTCAGGAACTGAGAATGTAGCCTTGAAAAAACCAGATAACGTTCTGACCATTCAGGGCTTACATTAGTGTGTATTTAGGGGGGAAGCAGGCAGTAAACAAACAATACATAATATAAAGAAGTGCTTGTAAAAAAGCAGCAAAGGGGTTAGGGAGAACTGGGGGCCCAAGAGGTCTAATTCATGCAGGATGGTTAATAAAGGCATTAATGATGAGGTGACATAGAGTAAGGAGGGAGTGAGTCATGTGGACATCCAGGAGAATGTTATTCTAGTCAGAGGAAACAGCAAGTACAAAGGAGCAGACTTGGTGTGTTCTGGGAATAAGAGGGCAGGAGGATATAATGGAATGAGCAAGAGGGTTGGGGAGGTGGGTAGGATGTGATCAGAGGCAGGGAGGCTGTAAAAAGTAATTATAAGTTGCATCCGTTTATAGGGTTGCTGTAACAATGTACTACAAACTGTAGGGTTTAAACGACAGAAAGTTAGTGTCTCACATTTCTGGAGGTCAGAAGTCCAAGATCAAAATGATGGCAGGGTTGGTGCCTTCGGAGGCCGTGGGGTGGGGGGAATCTGCTGCAGGCCTTTCTCCAGGCTCCCTGGGGTTTGTTGGCAGTCTTTGGCATTCCTTGGTTTGTAGAAGCATCACCCC
>CM053616.1:42593316-42639166 GCA_028646535.1 Procyon lotor
GTTGTCCTAATTAACTACCGCTACACAACAAAATTGGTCCAGTAGCACAGTGGACATATGAGCACAGTGCTGTTCTGGAAGAGTAGAATTCCTGAGGATCCTAGGGAGCACCTTACTAGCCATGCCAATGGATATTGGGGAGTGACAGCAGATTCTGAAGGGAACCATTGTGGGGTTTTTTTTGTTTTTGTTTTGCTTTTGAGATTTTGTTCATTCACGTGAGAGACAGAGCGGGCGCAAGAGAGAGCATGAGTAGGGAGGGCGGCAGGGGGAGAGGAAGAAGCCGATTCCCCACAGAGCTGGGCTCCGTCCCAGGACCCTAGGATCATGACCTGAGCCAAGTGGGGGCCCCTGAAGGGAACCTTTGTTAACATGGACGTAATATTACTAAACTTGGTGTCTTGAGGGCTCTGTCACTATAGACTTCCTCATTTAGAATGTCCTCACGGTGGTGGCTTTTGCCTGGGAGTGGGGAGGAAGGAGCATATGAGCAGGCACAGATATCTAAGACCCTCACCTTTCTCAGCTGGATGCTATGTGAACTTGACAGGTTTGGCCCACCTGTGACAAGAAACTTGTCACAGAAAAATGTTGCCCCACACTCACAGAGGCTGTAGTGGTCCTGTGAGCCACCTTGGTGATCCCTTGGGTCTCCACGGAGAGATTGGGACACAGTGGGTAATGAGACTGTTAGGCAAACTCAGATTTCTAGATTTCTCTTTGATGTTCCTGCTTGTTACCAAACCCATTTGAGCCTCCTCACATAATTAGTTCATTCAGTTTATGACACAGTCCAAGTCTTAACTGAGAAATATCCAGACGTGGAAGAAGCAGCCACCACTAAGACAGCAAAGATTGACCAGCACAAAGAGTGACATAAGCGTGGGAACTGAATACCCTTTCGTGGGCAACCCAGACATGAGCCTTTCTGAAAAAAAAATCTCTGGGTCTGTTTATTCAATAATGGGGTCTTAAAGGAAGAGAGTGATAGGCTCCTCACCGGGCACCTCATGGCCAGATGTTAAGTCATGAGGGGTCTGATGGGCAGTCCCACTAGGATCAGCATGGTGACAGCTCCTCTATCACAAATAGTGACCTCACCACATGAGTAGAAGAGCCCTAAACATCTACCCAGACCTTGAATAGGTGTTACGTTGAGGTCCCTCTGTCCTCAGGGTGGACTGGACATCCTGTGCCAAGGTCAGAGTTCATTGGGGAAGTGGGGAAGAAATGTACTTCTTGGGCCTTTGGAATACCGGTGCACAAGTGAGTAGGATCGCTACTTCCCTTGCTACTAGGATGAGGAGGACACATAAAATGCCTCCCAGGTTTGAGTCTGTGATGACCCTTTTGCCCAGGCTTGGCTCAGGGTGAGTACTTTCCAGCCCCTACTACTAAATGTGTTACTGGTAGACGTGTTGTCTCTGTGTACTCACAGTCACCTTTGTCCCTAAGCGCCAATGGGAATTGTTATAATTAGGGCCATTTTAGTGGGAATGTGGAAGGCTGTGAACCTACTTGGTTACTAGCTCCTAGTGCCATTGTCTTCCAAAAACAATATTGGCTGCCTGGTGAGTAAAGGAAACAGCCGTCCTGATTGCTGAGCTGAAGGAAGACAGAGTGCTCTGTGAGACTGTTTCTCCATTCAGTAGCCCCATTTGGCCTTTGCACAAGGCCTTAGGGACCAGGAGACTGGCTATTGGTTATAGGTCCCTCACTACAAAGTGCTGCTCTTGCCACTGGTGGTACCTGACATCGCGAAGAGGCTGCTGGAGGTAGCTTGGTCTGAAGCAGTTCATATTGTAAATGCCTTTTCCAGTATCCCTCTCCAGCAGGCTGATCAGGGTCAGTTTCCTTCATGTGGAATGGATTCCAACACACCTTTAATGTCCCTCTACAAGGCTCTTTAATTCCCCATCTGTGTGCTGTCAGTGGGGAGGCCATTGTCTAGAAAAGTGTTGTGTCTGGAGGGAGCACTGGCTTTTTATTGTGTTGATGAGAACCTCCCTGGAGAGCCTAGACAGGGTCCAGGCCCAACAAGGACTGGACGCCGGGATACTCACAGGTGACAATGTGGCTGGGCTGCTGACATAGTCAATGTACAGAGACTGGATCTGGGAAGCAGTGTAACATCTGTTCCAGAGGAGATTGTTACCAAACTTTTGACCTTGTTTGACACCCAGCCCCCCAAAAAAGGAGGCCCAGGGATTAGCGGGCTTATGTGGCTACTGATGCTATCCCACAGCCCTGCGGGGATCTTGATGGTATCCTTCCATCAGGTTACCAGAAGGGCTGCTGCTCTTGAGAGGGGCCCCAACCAACAGGATCCCCGGCAGGCCCTCCGGCAGGCCACCAGGCCCCCCGTCTCCCGAGCCGCACTGATCCACATCTGCCATTTGAATTACACACGTCAGCAAACTCTCAGTTCGCTGATCAGATCCTGTGGCAGGAGGGTAGCACAATAGGCCAGCACAAACTAGTCACTGGTTGAAAGTTACACTCCCTTTGAGAGACAGATATTGGCCTTGGATAAGTGCAGTAGTAGGCTCACAAGCAGAACTTCCAGTCATGTTGCTAAATAGGGCCAGCTCCGCGTTTCAAGTGAAGTGGAAGTGGAGCTTAGGGGAGCCCATCTGGAGGCTTGCAGCTCCGCCAAAAGGTCTCATGAGTGCTCCTCCACCTGGGCAGTAACACCAAAGGAGTCATTGCCTCCTCTGGCCCAGTGCGGATCCACACAGACTGCTAGGACCACCCTTGGGCCTGATTACTAACGGCTCCTCTGGGTTAACTTGTACGAATTGGGTGTGGCTGCCATCCAACCTGAAGGAGACCCGTCTTTCATCAAGTATGGTCGAGAGCCTGCCCACGGTGGGCAGCTTTGTGCAGTGAGGAAGGTCACCTGCCCCACTGTTCCTGGACCTCCTGCTTACTGCTCCCACCCCGGCAAATGAGCTCTGCTGTGGTTTCATGGGCTGTGGCTAATGGCTTGGCCGTTTGTTTGTGTAGCATATAAAACAAGGCCCCCCATGGAGATGAAACATCTGGATGAAGATCATCTGCTACTCCTAAGTGTTTTTTCTTTTGTTTTTATAACCTACAATTATATTAGTTTCAGGTGAACAGCAGAGTGACTCAGCAGTGCTGCACATAACACAGTGCCCATCGAGAGAGTGTCTTGTAACCTGTATGGATGCGCACCAGAAAGGCTACAGAAGGAGACATAACCAATGAGCATATTGTGCTTTTAGCTCAGTATGGAAGCAATTGTTCTTCAAACCAAAGCAAGCAGGTGCCCAATCAGTTGCCTCTGGGATCACAAGAGGATGGCCTGTGGAAGTTCAGATAGCATCCTAGATGAGGCTGGCGGTATGTGGGCTGCCACTGTGGCAAGACCACACGAAAACAGCATGAAAAAGCCATCTCACTGGTCAGACTTTGGTCAAGGCTAAGACTACTGCCCCCAGATGGTTTCCTTCAAGTGAGTGTACTAGGCATTCTCAGCAGATGGATTATGTTGGGCTCCTTGTGCCATCCATCATGTTGCAATGTCAGTTGACACTTTCTCTGGGTTTCACCTCGCCATTTCTGTGCATTCCATGGACCCCAGCCATACACTCCAGGCCCTGCAAGACCACATTTTTCCCTCTTCAGGTTCCCTGAGAACACTGCTTCTTATAACAGTCCTGGAACTTATGCTCAAGCTACCCATCTATTGGCCCAGTCCTGGGCATACAACAGACTCTGTGCTCCATATCACCCCTAATCCACAGGGGTACTTGAGCGTTTTAATGAATATTTGAAGTACGGGCTTAACTAATGGAAGGGAACAAGATTCCCCAGCCTTGACTACACATCTCAGGCCTGGGTCTCAATGTAGCAGTTCCCCAGTAAGGTACTTTGTCAGATTGTCTGTCCCCTTCCTTCAGTTTGACAGTTATTGACTGTACAGGCTCTGTGGGGCACCCTAAAAAGGACTTCCATGCCAACTCCTTCCCAAAGACTTTGATTAGTGGGAGATGAGAATGGCTGTTAAACCACAAGGGACTGGGAGACAGTAACCTGCATGAACTCCTGGGTGCAGAGTATGAATCTTTGCCTCAGGAATAGTGACCATCACTGAGAGGTGTCTAGTTCAGCAGTCTGCTTATGGTGGCTGTGGCGTTGCCTGAATAGCTCCACGTGACAGATACCAGTGTATACAATGTAACCTTTTATTAAGTGTAAGAGGAGCAGAGGCTGAAGATTTAGGTTTACCAAACTGGGGATTGATTAAGGGTGCTATCCTTGCCCATGGTGCAGGACAGACTGTGTCACAGCTGGACAGATGTGAGCACCGTTGGGCTGAAGAGCTTAGATACTGGACAGGTGTTTTCTTTGTCTTAACTGTAGGTTCAAGAATCTTACTAAAATATCCCCGTAAAGAACTTGTGTCATTCATTCAGTATACGTTAAACATAGGTCACTGTGCAAGGTACTAAAAGATGAAACAAGCATATTTATGGTTGGGTGATATGTAAATACAACGTGTGGAAATTGATAAGAATCCCCAAGAGGATTAAAGATGATGTGGAGAGATTGTTTCTAGCTATGATGAATTTAGGAAGGCATGGAGTAAGAAGTGCTTTTAGCTGAGTAGGATGTGAACACAAAAGAAAGTAGAAAAGTCAAACATTGTGAATTTAGCTGTGATAAATACCATGGGTTGATTGGAAATCTTAGGATGTTTATATTTAAGTGGAAAGATAAGTTGGAGCCAGCACATGAGTATGTATAGCAATATATACTTCTTTTTGTAGGCGATGGAAGGATACCTAGAAGGTGTCAAGTAAGAGTAACATGATCAGATGATGAGAACTGTGTTTTAGGAGAATTCTGTGACTTCAGGCTCTTGTGTCAGGGGGTCCCCAAAAGCACCCCAGGCTTGGTTATTGACTAGGAGCACTCAGAGGACTTATCCTATTGTGGAAGTCACAGTTAGGATTTATTGCAGTGAAGGAGCTCAAAGTAAAACCAACAAAGGGAAAAGCCATCATGGGGTAAATTCCAGGAACAAACTCCAAGAATCCTCTCCTAGCAGAGTCACATAGGATGTGCTTAATTCTTCCATCAAGAGTTATGACCACATGTGTGAAATGTTCTCTACCAAGGAAGCTCATTAGAGACTCAGTGCTTAGGGATTCTTATTAGGGGGTGGTCACGTACAGACCTTCCTGCCTAATCTGTACCAAAATTTCAGACTCTTGGAAGGAAAGCAGATGTTCATCATAAAACCACTTTGCAGCCTTGGAACAGTGAGATCTTATCAAGAAATGGTGGAAATCCTCCTGAAATTCAAGTTCCCAGATGCCATCCAAGGGCCAGTCTTGAAAGCAGACCTTTTAAAGGACAGCAATCTCAGTTTAGCTGTGCTAACTGTAACGCATAAGAGTAAATGGGATAGAGGGGCCAGGAGCTGAGGCCTATATCTGTGTTTCTTCCAAGTGCCACATAATTTTTTAATTTAATTTATTTTAAGATTTTATTTACTTATTTGAGAGGCAGAGTGAACATGAGCAGGGGAGCTGCAGAGGGAGAAGGAGAAGCAGACTCCCCTGCCAAACAGAGAGCTCAACGTGGGGCTCGAGCCCAGGACCCTGGGATCAGGACCTGAGCCTAAGGCAGATGCTTAACAGACTGAGCCATCCAGGTGCCCAATTTTTTTTAATTATTATTATTTTGTACTCCTGATTACTTTATCAGTTCTCTACTTCTTATAAAAGATGTTTCATGGGGGCATCTGGGTGGCTCAGATGGTTAAGCATCTGCCTTTGGCTCAGGTTATGGTCCTGGGATCAAGCCCCACATGGAGCTCCCTGCTCAGCAGGGAACCTGCCTCTCCCTCTCCTTCTACTGCTCCCTTTGCTTGTACTCTCTCGCTCTTTCTGTCAAATAAATAAAATCTTTAAAAAATTTTTTTTTAAAAATAAAAGATGTTTAATGGATAAGATTTAGAAGTCCCTTAGTAAAAATTTTACATAAAAACTTGTTGAAAAAAATTTGTTCCATGCTCCAATATTTATGTTTATCAGCCCCAAATATTGTAAAGTAGAAACAAACATGCAATCAGAGATTTGTTTTCTCATGTTTGTTTTTTAGGTTTAAAGACAATCGGAAAGATGACATTTGGCTTGTAGATGTGAGTATGTGAATTTTTGTACTAATTAACTACCCCTTCCATTTTAAGTATTATTTCTATTCTCCTCCACACCGATATGGTAATATATGGTTAGTGTTTATATATATTATTCAGTTTTTGTCACATAGTATTATATAGATTATATTAGAATGAACCTCAGAGCCTTAAGGTTCCTGACAAGGAAACTGGTTTTTGCTAAAATTCTGAAGAGGTTGACATATGGATTATGTCTGCGGGAGATTGTGGTATGATTTTACTACAAAATTCACTCTTCTTTTTTCCTATTAATGCAAGAAATTGTTATCACTTGACAGTAAAAATCTTATTTTCATCTTAATGGGCAACAAAATCAGATTTTCATCTTTCTTTTTCACTTTCAAGTTTAGAATGTATTTAAACCTCATGTTTGGGATTCCTTTTAATGTGTCCCAGTAAAAATGTAGTAGAGAGGCAGCAGAAGAGATAGAATAAGAACAGCAAAGTTGACAGTTGCTGAAGCCAAGCGATGGGGCATGAGAGTCCATTGTTTAATTCTTCCTCCCTCCTTTTGTGCATGTTTGAACATTTCCATAATGTAATATTGAAAGTAGATAAATCTTATTTCACGAAAGTATAACACGCAGTTTGTTACACCATTTAACTGGAAGAACCTGTTTTTACCTCAGCCCTCTGGTGATCCTGAAGAAAAAGGAATTGTGGTTTTAGTTTAATCAACCTTGTCCCTATGCCAAGCCAGTCATCTTAGTGATCCTCCCATGCCTTACTAGTAGTTACGCTCAAAGTAGCAAAGGTGTTGGGGTTTTCCTAATAGAAATAGACCGATGTTCATTGTGAATGCTTAAGGGATGTGTGTGTGATGTACTTGTATTTGTTGTTTTTTTTTTCCCCCAAAGATTAATTAATTAATTAATTGATTTGACACATAGAGATCACAAGTAGGCAGAGAGACAGGCAGAGAGAGAGGGGGAAGCAGGCTTCCCTCTGAGCAAGGAGCCCAATGTAGGACTTGATCCCAGGACCCTGAGATCAGACCCAAGCCAAAGGTAGAGGCTCTAACCCACTGACCCACTCAGGCGCCCCACGTGTATTCGTTTTATATATTACAGTCAGTCAAAGACTGACTTTGAAGCAAAGATGTTCTTACTGTAAATTATCTGTTTTAGATAGGAATAAGTAGTCATTTTAAATGAACTTAAGGTAGTATCAGTGTTGAGGTATATGCTAGGTGTTAAACTAATTAGATTCATGTGTGTGTGTTTTGCCTTTTATTATGTAACTACTTTAGAAATTTTATTTAGACTTTTTGTCTAAAATGATCTCTTCATCAGATCACTTAGTCAAAGAGATTCTGTAAAAATTAAGATTGTTATACACAATAGCACAACATTTTAGTGGTTGTCTTTTCTTTTTTCCCCAACAAGTTTTATGCACCATGGTGTGGCCATTGTAAAAAACTGGAACCGATTTGGAATGAAGTTGGTCTTGAGATGAAAAATATTGGTTCTCCAGTTAAAGTTGGAAAGATGGATGCTACCTCCTATTCCAGTAAGCATTTACTCTGTTTATTATTTTACTGTTCTCATAGTGAAAATGGTTTCCTGAACGTGAAGCAGTATTCAAGGTAGGAGGAAGAAATACTTGTTTTTTGCTTGGGTAAATTAAGGTTGTCTTAACAATTAAATTGTATAATTTATGAGTGAAGTGATTTAGCCATCAAAAGTGTAACAGGTAGTGTATATTACTCTTCTGCCTAACATGTACGTATGAGCCACTGTTTCTACTTGGAGCCCCCTTGAGAGACTCTGTTTAGCTGAGGCAACGACAGAAATTTGAGTGTCAAACTGTTGATGTTCTGTGTGAATTCAGAAGGAGAGTTGTCTGAGTATCCAGAGATGGTGTGGTAGAGGAGAAGATGGAGACCTCCTACGAGATGAGATGAGGCAGAAAAAATACAAGGGAGGATCAGGAAGTATTCACATTAGAGAGCATATTACAGCAAAATCTCAGAGTTGAAAATGAGCTTAATAAGTGTGTTCCAGAGAATAGGATGTGCTAAAGCAGAGGTTGGCAAACCACAGCCTGTGGACAGAATCTGGCCCACTGCCCGTTTTTGTAAAAGGAGCTGTATTGGAACACAGTCACACTCATTTGTTTACTCTTGTCTGTGCCCGTTTTCATGTTCCATTGGAGGAGTTGAGTTTTGACAGACTCTTTTCCCCACAGTGCCCAAGATATTTGTTATCTGACCTTTTACAGAAAAGTTCACCAATGCCTATCTTAAAGGATTTGAGAAAAGAAGAATTTAAGTTTAGAGAAGTGTGAAGTATCATAGAAATTTGGAAAGAGCATGGCTTCAGAAAGCAGACTGAATTCAAATCCTGCTTTTGCCTGCTACTTTTGCCATGTAAAGTGGGGAGAGTTTCTTAACATCTCTAAGCTTTGATGTCTACATTGGTAAATATTTAATTGTCATGTGTCTTTCATTGTTTTTTTTTTTGTTTTTTTTTTTTGAGATTTAAGTAATGCAGCACATGTCAAGTCCCTTGCAGTATTCAATACTTTTGTAGGTTCCCCTTTCCACTTATCAGTGAAGAAAGTGGAATTATGTAATCACATTTCTTTTTAGGAAATCAGGATTATACTCAGGATGCAGCTTTGCGAAAGGACATGCCTGTGTTTTTTTGTTTATTTTTGTTTTTTAAAGATTTATTTATATGTCAGAGAGACAGAGAGAGAGTGCATGCACAAGCAGGGGGAGCGGCAGGCAGAAGTAGAAGCAGGCTCCCTGCTGAGCAAGGAGCCCAGTGCAGGACTCGCTCCCAGGACCCTGGGATCATGACCTGAGCCGAAGGCAGACATTTAACAGGCCGAGCCACTCAGGTGCCCCAGGACAGGCTTATGTGTTAAACCCAGATCTCCCAAGTGCTACTTCTGGGTCTTTGGGGAAGGCCGTAACCTCAACCTCTTATTTGTAGTTTCTATGTCTGTAAGTGGGAGAGTACTAATCCTGGAGGTTATGAGGATTGTATTAACATTTCGTATTTAGAATCCCTTGCAGAGTGGCTAGTGCACATAAGATGAAGTATAAGACCAGATTTCAGGGATCTGTTACATCATGGTGTTGTAGATTTTATTGGTTAGCAATGGAGAGGTAATGGACATTTTTGAGAAGCGGTTGACTTGATAAAAATAGTTTTGGCAGCAACACGTACAGTACGAAAGAAAAGCATTTAGAGTCAAGAAAATCATTCAAGTCCGTTTTTGTGTGCATCTTGGTGCATACAAAAGGATGCTAGAAGCCCAGACTTGGTAATGACATTGGAGTGAAGGGGACACAGTAATTCTCACAGATATCTTCAAGGATGAAGTCACGGATGTGATAGACTGGCTCTGTAGTATAAAGAAGAACAATCAAAAGTAATAGTATACGATTCTTAGCTTAGTTGCTGAACTACACTACTGATTATATGGAAAAGAATAATTTTCTATGTGTTTCCCTGTTAGCGGCTGCTGTGAATTCATGGGATTTGGCTTACTGATGTTTGGGAACAGGGACCTAAAGAGCAGTTAGGTGTGAGGGCTGGAATTATAGTCAAACAAGCAAGTTGTTAAAACTCTTGAGAGGAGACCAGAGCGATAGCAGGAATTACTGTAGACAGACTGATTTCTAGAAATAAGTTTTTTAACAGTGTTTGAGAAATTATTGCTTTCAGCCATTGCTCCTGAAAGTAAGTTCTTGTGTCCAGGCAATCTTGGGTCAGTCAGTCTTGTTGATTAGAGCTGCGTGTGCCTATGTTCATTCACATTGTCAATCGTATTCACCATTGTGTTTGCTAACTAGTGTATTAGTCTCTAGAGATTAAAGGAGACCAAAAACAAATCCTTTTTGTCCAGGAAATGCTTAGTCTAATAGAAGGGAAAATATGAACAGACTCAACAGGTAGAATGAAGTCTCAAACATAGCAAATTCTTGTCATCATTTGAATCATTTATTGGAGTCATAAAGTAAAATAATGTATAAAGGAGTGTGAGCATATAAAGACAGATAATGAAAAAAACAGTACCTACAAATCAGTAAAAACCTTAATGGTAAACTACTCATGTGATGCTACAGTGCTAATAACTGTTTATGTTTAGTCTTTTTATAGGATCTAATTCATTAGCTTGCTATTCCGTATGTACTGAGTGCCTGTGTGTGTCACTATTAAGTGATACTATGTTTAGGGGAAAAATAGCTGAGACTTCTTTCTGAGTAGCTTAGAAAAGAAAATGTTTTAAATGCTGCGATTAAAATGCAATGTTATTACAGCTGTTAAGACTTCATATATGGTTTGTAGCATTTTAGGTATTTTATGATGGGACTGTTTTTCATCCCATTATTCATAATCCATTAAGAGGTTTAATTTTTGCCTCTGATATGTGACTGTTAAAGATTTATATTGTTCAGTATCTTGTTATATACTTATTTGTCAGCATCGTGTTATATATTATGTTGAATTAATAGGAGGAAAAAACCTCTATAGAGAATGCAGAGCACATTATCTCAAGCAAACCACCTAGCTTTGGGAAAAGGGATAGGGGAGCTGGTATATGAGGATAGTCCTCTGCCAAGATTGTGAGTGTTTCCTATACTTTATGTCCTTTACTCCTTGGATGTGCAGTGTTAAACTCTCTACCCGCTTTCCCAAGCTACATGGTAATGCTTGCTTGTAAATCCTTGTGACTACTTGCATCATACCAACATAGCCTACTGAAAAATCATTGTTCAGTCAGTATTCATTCAGCGGGTATTTCACAAGCTCTTAACTATATGTCGGACTGTACCAGGCACATTCTAGGTATCAATGATACATCAGTGACCAAAACAGACAATTTCTACTCTCATGGAGTTGATATTCGATAGGGGAGAGACAATAACAAACAGAAGTAAATTGTGATGTTACTTAGTGTTTGATGTCAGCGATGGATGCATTTTCTACTTTACTGTAGAGTCAAGATGCTTTATGTGCTTATGGAGAAAATACTACCTTCCTAGTATTTTTTTTTAAAAAGGTATATTTAAAAACTACTGTCTAGAGATTGTCCAAATAGATTTTGGGCATATAATTCTTAAAGGTTTCCTTAAATACCTCAAGGCAACTCCACTGCAAGCATTCTAGTAGAAACAGGTAAAGAAATTGAATTTTTTTTCCAAACTAGCTGTCAACATTATTTTATGTCTCTGTGAATACTGAAGGGTTGGATGTTTCCTGTGTATTTCATCCATCTCCGTAGGTCACTTTTCAGGCATTTACAGCATTAGTGTATCTCAGCATTTAGTCTGCAGACGACCTGCATTAGGATTACCTGGGTTGCTCAATGTAAATTTAGACTCTGAAGACCAACATCAGCCCTACCCAGTAGAGGTCTTTGAGACTGGGTCACGAGAATCTCTATTTTTAATGTGGACTTCAGGTAATTCTGATGCACGTCTAAGTTAGAGAAACATAGAGTAAAGTATTATTCTGATGAATAGTTATTTATTGGGCTTTGGGTGGGATAGGATTATTCAGTGAACAAGTATAAAAAAATGTCTTAAGAGTATTTGAGGGTAGCTTATTTCTCGAGCTTGTAAGTGCAGAGATTGGAAGCACATACCATCACACTCAGTCCAATACATCTCTGTACAGAATTCTTGAACTAGAGAAATTTGAACTATCATAAATTATCCTGCCCTGTGTGTTTGGAATTGTATCAAAATTTTCTTGATGCGTGGTTTTAACTGATAATGCTGTAATCAACATTAAAAAAAAAAGCTGTATAAAGGTAGATACTTTAGCCTCTCTTTCTGTACATAATCCCTTCCAAAATCAAGTACCAGAATTGTTTCACATTTGTAAAATATGTTATGATGCTACCTGTAATGATGTACTGATTTCTATTTTGAAGCCACTGTTTATTCCTCAATGTAAGGGTGATACTTTATGTTAAAGGTTATAATTTACTTCTTGTTGATGTGTAAACTTGGAGTGACATTTGGCCAATAGCATTCTAATTTCTTGTTCATAGATTATATAGGCAAATTAGTTTTACTTTTCTTTCTAAATTATAAGTCCTTTTTGGTCAGTGATTATATTTCAGGGTTGCCCAGTCTTGGCACTAAGGATATTTGGGGCCAAATAATTCTTTGTTTAGAGGGAAGGGTTGCTGTGCATTGTAAGATATTTAGCAACACCCCTGATCTCCACCCACTAGATACCAGTAACACCCTTCTCCCCATCCCACTGTCCCCCTAAGTTATGGTAACCAAAAATGTCTCTAGACATTGCCCAGTGTGAGGGCAAATCTCCCCCAGTTGAGAACAATGGCTGTATTTTATATCCTTTTCATGTAGACACATAGTAACAGTAAATACTAAGAAAAATAGTATTTTGAGCTGAAAAGAACTTCACATTAATTCCAGCTCCTCCCTTCTTCCCTCGCCCATTGTGTAGATGAAGTAACAACAGGTAGTTAGCAGTGAAATGACTAATTTCAAACGTCAAAGTTAGAGGCAGAATTAGGACCAGAGTCTGAGGTCATCATGATTCCAAGCCTAGCTCTACCATCAAGTTGCTATTTCAAGGAGAAAACAGGAAATGGGGGGGTTCGTGCTTAACCTCTTTTTACAAGCATTTAAAACTACAATTTCAGAGAAGTTACTGATGTTACAGATGGATTCTTGAATTTGTGAAGGAATTGATCTCAGGTTTCTATGCAAACCATTGTTCTCTAATATGAAAAAACAAAGAACAAAAAATTAAACTCAGACTTGAGCTTCATTCATAGTCCTGCTACCTAATCAGTGCTTGCATTCAAACAAGTTACCAAGTCTAAGTATCAGTTCTTTACCTGAAAAGTAATACCAGTATCCTTCTCCTGCTCACAGAATTGTCTGGAGGTATAGTTGAAGGTCTAAAAAGGCAACTATGAGATACTTTACATGTGATAGTTGTTATATATACACTGATGTGTCTGCAGATAATTACTTAACAGTGAGATCAGGATCAGAAATAGGAATTGGCCCTATCATTTGAGGATCTCTGTGTGCCAAGCTCTCTCTTAGATTCTTTTCTACGTTTTCTCATTTTAAAATCCCACCCATAAGCTGAAGAAGATGACTGCTGTCCTCAGAAGGGAAAGAGCCGCCTAGATGATAAATGAGAAGTTGGAATCCTAACCTACATCATTTTAAGTCTATACCCCATGCTTTGCTTGTGTGCTATATATATATATATATATATGTGTGTGTGTGTGTATATATATTTATATATATAAGCATATAACATATAAACAAACATATAAATAAACATATGTTTATTTATATATATATAAATGTTTTTTATATACATATATAAACTATTTTCCTAGGGAAACCTAAGTTTAAGGTTTTAGGAGTCACTGCCAGTTGAAATTCTATCAGAAATGAAGTTTAATACTCAAAGAGTCAAGGTATAATAGAGTGGATGGCATCCATCTCCATCTTACAGGTATGCTGAGGCCGGGGAAATGTGACAGGTGAAATGTGGAGCTGGGATTTTTTTTTTCTCTGAAACCTGTTTTGAGAACCACCATTGTATTTTCTCATTGCATGTTTTATTCGATTTGTTTATTAAAAAAACTTTACAGTCAATTAAAGAATTTATAGATGGGTATACTCCCCCACACCCAGTCACTTGTATTAGTCTTAGGTGAAGGTATTTTAGGGTCAGTGTTTTTCTGCCTCCTTAATTTGGCAAGAGAGGGCATTAAGAACATCTTTTACTCACATTATCACCCCAAACCATTTTTATATTTTTACTCAGAAGTCAATTTCAGTAACCACAGTGTTCAATTAGACACTGTTTGCCAATTAAATCCTCCGTTACGGTTGGGCACAAATAAGTATGTACTTGGTTTAAGTTCACATGGCTATTCAGAGGCAGGATCTATCTCTGGAACCTGTGTTGTTACCTTTGCTGTTTGTTTTGCTTCTAATAAAAACCAGTGTTGATCAATGTCCAGAACCTTCCAGTCACCTTTCTCTATATGTTTAAGGGAGAAACTCTATTGATGACAAGGGAAGGCTGAGAGATTTTGACTGTTGTTTTGCCACAAATTCATTTTGTCATCATTCTTGTGTCACGGGTGGTGCTAAAAAACCAGAGTCATGATGACTAGAGTGATTGGTAAACCAAACTCACACACAGTAGTGTCCTTATACCCAATCGTGGTAAAATGTCCTCAAAATAAATAAAATTAACAAAGGGAGAGATCATATGAATAAATATATTTTATTTAAACTGACATATGTATGAATATTGTATATTGTCTCTTAACTGAGACGGTTTCATTTCTTCGCTGTTCTAGTTGTCTTAAATCTATAAAGTGGGATGATATTAATTTACAGTAGTGATGTCTGTACCTCTTAAAGTCCTAATTCTCTATTTGATTGTTTTTGTTTCTTCTTTCCTTCAAAAAAGATAACCATTGTAGCAACTGTATCCCATTTTAATTAACGTGAGGACTTCAAAATAATCTTTGAAAATAACTAGGATTATTCTAGGTTATTACAAAAGCAGAGACTTCTAAAACAAGTAAAGTTGCTTTTAGATCATGTATTGACTGCAGAAATTAAGTAATTTTGCAAATACAATTTATCTTTTTAAAATTAAAATACAGTGCAGTTCTTTTAAGACTCAGAAAACATTAAAGGATAGGATGGGCTTTGCTTTTTTTGTTGTTCTTTTGTTTTTTTATTTTTATTTTTGCGAGGAACCAGTGAGACCTAGAAAAAAAAAATTTGTCCTGGAAAATGGAATCAAATGACAAGTGAGACTTTATTTTTTTTTAACAAGAATATCTTTAAAAAAAGTACCTTGGAGATAAAATTTTAACTATTCTTTTGGCATTTACTCTTAATTTGTCATAGTGTTTTGTATAGCCATAGGTTGGATTAAGTAATTGTTTTGTATGAGAATGTCATGTTTTTTCTTTTTTGTATGTGAATTCATATTCTTTTTTAAGTCTTGAAAACAACACAGCGTTATGGGTTTGTATAAATACATATATATTTTTAAGTAAAAGGCTCATTTACTACCTAGCTTCTCATTTTTAAAAAAAAAAAATTTAGAATTATTTATTCTTTTTCTTATCAAGGCATTGCTTCAGAGTTTGGAGTTCGAGGTTATCCAACAATTAAGCTGTAAGTTGAGTGTTGTATGTTTATATGTGTATTTTTATTAGTTCACTCTGCTTACGTTTTATTACATTAATTTCTAGTAGCATCCTTGGAGGATTGAAGATTTGGGTTCAGCAATTCTTTCTAGGTGCAGTATGTGATCAAAGGAGAGGGACTGCATCTTCCTGCTTTTCTTGGTATTTAAGTGAGTGTGGTGTTTACGGCTGATTCACTGAATGCGCTCTGAGTGCTCCCTGCGTGGCAGGCATCCTGCAGGACAAGATGTACAGCTGTAAAGTCTGAAAGGTCTTTCACCCTTGAGGAGCTCAAGAGTATATTCTGCTGTATCATGTGCATCCTGTCTCCTAACAAATGTGACTTTTCTATAATCAAAATAGCCTTATTTCATGAGAGAGGAAAAAAACAAAGAGAATCAAATTGATGGATTTAATTCTAATCTGTAAGTGTTGGCAAAGTCTAATGTAAAGTGTATATATAAGTTGGGAGAAATGGTGTGCTAATTCTAAGGGATTTACTTCATAATCATAATTTTACTGAGTTTTCTCTTGAGTTTCATCCTTATTTTGGTAATGTGCGAGTTGAGGAATTATTTTGAAACTTATTTTTATAATTAAGTTTTATTTCAGTGTTTTAAACTCTCAAATTTCAAAATTTGACTAATTTTAATTTTTTATTTCTTGTGTTTTGTGTTGACTTCCCTCCTTCCCCTACTTTCAAAAAAAGTTAAGCCTCTTTTACTTGTGTTAAGTAAATTATCTTTTCTGTTCTTTTTTGTTTGATTATAAATGTTCTTTTGTGCTTTCACATTTTTTTTTTAAATCTCAGTTGGACACATCATTGACAGGCTTTTGGAAAATTGTCTTTATTTTATAGAATAGGTGTTTCACGCCTTATTTTACTCTATAATTTTGGAGCATCTTTCAAGTTCCTATGATGTTGTGTTGCTTAAAATTTGTTTTCTCTCTACCAAAGTACTATTAATTCCCTATCATTTTTTAAACTAAAGAAGATAGTGAGAATTATGATGCTTTGACAAGCTCTTGACTATGAATGTGTAGATTATGCACTTTCCAGAAGCATAAACACAGTGCAACTATTAGATACAAAGTAAACTACTTTCACGTAATTTTAATAAAATACAGCCTTTTTCTTTATATTTTGAGTTGTTGGTCCCTAGTAGCCAGTTGTCTGCTGTATTTCACATGGTTATGCTACTTCTGAAACAACTCTGCATTTACTATTTTATATACTATAATTTTATGTAACAATAGTGATTAGCATTAACTATTAAAACAGTTGAAATAATCTAAGCTTCTGTCCTTTTTTTTTTTCTTTTTAAGATTAAAGGGGGACTTGGCATATAATTATAGAGGACCACGAACTAAAGATGATATTATTGAGTTTGCTCACAGAGTGTCTGGGTAAGTTTTTATTAGGAAAGGCTTTTACTGTATGATTACTAATATTTTATAGTAGCAATGTCACAGTAGCCAAAATACAGAAAGAGCCCAGATGTCCATCAACAGATGATTGGGTAAAGAAGAGGAAGTGTATATTTATGCAATTGAATGTTAGCCATTAAAAAGAATGAAATCTTGCCTTTGGAACCCACATGGATGCAACTAGAGAATATTATGTTAAGTGAAATAAGTCAGTCAGAGAAAGACAAATGACATTTTCACTCATATCTGGAATTTAAGAAATAAGACAGATGAACATAGGAGAAGAGAAGAAAAAAGATAAAAACAGAGAGGGAGATAAACCATAAGAGACTCATAAGTCTAGGAAGCAAACAGGGTTGCCGGAGAGGAGGGAGGTGGGGGTGCTGGTGTAGCTGTGCGATGGGCATTAAGCAGGGCACTGGATGTAATGAGCACTGAGTGTTACATGCAACTGATGAATCACTAAATTCTACTCCTGAAACTAATACTATATGTTAACTAAATTGATTTTAAGTATATATATATATATTTTTTTAAATACTAATACTTTAAAGTTAGATGCAATTTGGGGGCACCTTGGTGGCACAGTTAAGCATCTGACTTGATTTTGGCTCAGGTCATGAAATCGAGCCCTACGTTGAGCTCCATGCTGAACGTGGAGCCTGTTTAAGATTTTCTTTCCCTTCCTTTGCCCCTCCCCACCATGCGTGCACACTCTCTCTAAAAAAAATAAATAAAACTAAAGCTAAATGTATTTTAATAGACCGTGTTGAACCCACATTTTTTTACGGACTTAACCTAAATAGCATCTGTCTGTTCATTTTTGACAAAAGGTAGGCATATGTAGCATATGTGGAGAGATACTTCAAGGAAACAAAAAGAACTGTGATTTGTATAATGTTTGTTAACCTCATATTAAATTCATTTCATTTGTAGAAAAAAATTTTCTCCAATGGATTTTTAATTTTTTTTTAAGATTTTACTTATTTATTTTAGAGAGCGAAAACACAAACAGGGGGAGCAGCAGAGGGAGAAGGAGAAGCAGACTTCCCCCTGAGCAGGGAGCCTAATGTGAGGCTCGATCCCAGGACCCCAAGATCATCACCTGAGCTGAAGATAGATGCTTAGCTCACTGAACTACCCAGGTGCCCTTGCCAGTGGATTTTTTTTTTTAAGATTTTATTTATTTATTTGACAGAGACAGCAAGAGAGGGAAACACAAGCAAGGGGAGTGTGAGAAGGAGAAGCAGACTCTCCACTGAGCAGGGAGCCTAATGTGGGGCTCAGTCCTAGGACTCCAAGATCATGACCTGAGCTGAAGGCAGGTGCTTAACGCACTGAGCCACCCAGGCACCCCTGCCAGTGGATTTTTTTTTTTTTTAAGATTTTATTTATTTATTTGACTGAGAGAGAGATCACAAGCAGGCAGAGAGGCAGGCAGAGAGAGAAGGGGAAGCAGGCTTCCCGAGGAGCAGAGAGCCCGATGCAGGGCTCGATCCCAGGACCCTGAGATCATGACCTGAGCCGAAGGCAGAGGCTTTAACCCACTAAGCCACCCAGGCGCCCCTGCCAGTGGATTTTTAATGCATTTTCAGAATTAGATTACTTACTGCTTCATTTACACCAACTTATTTTTCTTGTTACTTAATTTCAGTGTTTTTAAAAGAAATCCCACAATATTGTTGTTCAGAATAGATTTGCACTTTAATACCTGGCCTTGATACTGGAAAATTCTTTTTAGATACAACTGAAATACTTTCCTTGATCTGTCACATGCTGCTTTATGCCAACTGTAAGGTATTACTACATATTGCTTAGAATGTGACATAATTAGAACCCAGATTCTTATTTGAGTTACAGATCTCTGAGATTTTACTGTTAAGAAAACAATTTCTTCCATAAACATTTCCTGTTGGTTTGAATGTGGTGATTTTGTGTTTTCATCTACATCTGTCTTGCTGGGGTGTAAAAGTTGGTGCTTATAATTATTCAGTGCAGTTATGTGGAACTTATTAAAGAGAACATTTATCAAGGTAGGTTAACCTGTATTGACTTTGAAAGTTTAAGCACTTTCCTTGTGAATTTGACAGGATACATTGATAACTTTAAATAGCTTTAAAGTAAAATTGAAGTGTCACGATGGATGTGTTGAGTGGTATGACACTGTATGGCTTGAGTTATTTGAGAAAAGGCAGAATTAGGAATGACCTTTATTCAAGTTTGCAAAGCTTATTAATATAACTTTCACTGTATTTTCTCGCTGATTGCATATTTCATTTTCTTTATTTGCTTTCTGAGTAAATTGTGAGATAAGTTTATATTATATGAGTGGATTGCTAGTGGAACATACTTTATTCCCTATGATTAGATGGTCTGCATGTTTTGGCAATTTTTAATGAGTTTTACCTTAAGCTTAAAATGGACTTCTCCTGATGTAACTAGGGGTGACTTTGTTGCAAATGAAATTTCATGACTCAGTCCTGGGGTTGCATCACTTAGCAGTTAATTACTGAAGTACAAGAATAGAGGCTAGAGTGGAGTGATGCAATCCATCTAAGGAATTGTGCATTTTGAAAATATGTTTGCCTTTGCAAACTCTGTATTTATTCTTTGCAAAGTTAGTGGACTACAAATCTGACAGTATAAACCTGCCTCTTTTTTAGTTTTTTAGTAACATTTGCAAGTGATATATTTTATAATAACCTTCGATGTAATTTATTTCTCAGTGTATTTGACTTTGAAATATGTTTGCATAGTAAAAGTCTTTGTAGAATTTTTTCTTTTTATGAGGTTCAGGTTCTTAGATACTACTATGACTACTGCTTTCCATTTTATTTTTTCTGAAAAGAATAACATATTTATGAAACATTTAGATTTTAACCTCCATAGGGTATTTTAAAACTAGCATTTAAATAGACCTAAATCTCCTTAGCATTGTATTTTAATTTCCTGGGATAGGATTTCACAGTGTGTGAATGATCGTATAAAAGGGAAAAAATAATTCTCATGTAGATCCTTTGTTTTTAGCTGAGGACTCTAAATGGCTTATAGTTCTGTTCTTGCCTATCAGAATATTGGCTAAGATGGTATTTTAAACTTATTTTTTAAACTGATAGATAAAATTATGGGTACTTTGTTTTCCTTATGTGAGTACAATACTGATCATGGGCTAAAGTTTTATTAGATTTATGTGGGTTGGGTGATTACTTATAATTCAGTTAATACAACATTAAAACTTTGTAACTTTAAAATTATGTACTACCTTAGTTCAAATGCAAGTTTATTTTCTGTCTGTTTTGTTTTCAAACAGGGCTTTAATTCGGCCACTTCCAAGTCAGCAAATGTTTGAACATGTGCAAAAGAGACATCGTGTATTTTTTGTTTACGTAGGCGGAGAATCACCTTTGAAGGTTATCAAATGATTTTATTTTTTTAATTCACAAATACAAATGTATTATAATTTAATTTTCAGCATAGCCAAAACTTTGACCCCAAACTTAAAATTACTTCACTTTTATTGGAAATATTTTAGTTCAATCTAAGTATTTTTCTAACGAAAACACTTGCTTATATGCCCTCTGTTGTGTTTGCCTTCGTGAAAAAGAAATGAATAAAAAAGATGCTTGCCCTGGTTATTCAGATTTTGTGTTACTTTTTAGCATTTTTGGCTCTTTGAGACTGCGGAGTGCAGTTTGAATGTAAATTTTTGAAGATGTGTTTATATGTGTGGATATATGCACAGATCTCTCCTGTAACCATTAAATTAAAATATATGAATCAAGCTTATATTATACTTTATTTAGAGGAGTATGAAAGCATTGAGTTATGGTGGTCTTTTTACTTTAGAAACAGTTCATTTCATCTTTCATGTAAAAACACTGAAGGCATCAAATTGGGATGATAGGGCTGAGGATGATACTACCTGCTCTGAATGTTTAATGAGAAATGAATTCTGACCTTAATATTTAAAAATCACCACTTTTCTATTTGTATCTTCACAGGAGAAATACATAGATGCTGCTTCAGAATTAATTGTATATACATACTTCTTTTCTGCCTCAGAAGAAGTAGTTCCTGAGGTAATGTTTAAAAATGGATTGTAATGACTCAATTTCACTTTTTTAAATTATTATTTGATTTTAATTATCAGATTTATTTATTCATATGTGTAGAAACAGTAAACATGTTAACTCTCTTTACTACTGGTGCTAGATTGTTAAGCAGATACCGCTGGATTCATAGCATTTAGGGACTCTCTTTATTACGTTGATGCTTTTTTTGTCTTCAGAGTAACAGCGGTAATAAGAAGGGATAGCTCAAACTGTTAAATTGGTTTATAAGTAATGGAGTGATGAATGTATTTGTGATTATTAATGCACGGCTGCTGCTTATCTAATCATGTGCCGTGCACTGTATTAAGTGCTGGATAGTTGATGACAAGCAAGAGCATCAGGGTCCTGAGAAGGTAGAGCCTACATCCTCATGGGTACAGAAAGTGGACTAAGTTTTAGTGTTGCAGGTGACACCTTTTGGGTCCTCACCCTGAGATAGTCATCTTCAGTAAACAAATATGTCAACAGGATATAACTGCTATGAAACAAGTAAAAGAGCATTTTTCATAGTAGGGACACGCGGGTGGGATGACTGCTCTGGACTGGCTGATCCAGAAGGGTCTGTCTGAGAAGAAAAATTGGAACTGGGACTTACATGATGTGAAGGAGCCGTGCAAAGATCCGTGTCCAGAATAAACTAGAAACAGGGAACAGATACTACAAATGCCCAGGATGAGAACACTGCTGGTATATTTGATAAATAGGTAGTAGGCCCGTGTGCTGTAAGACAGTGAGGAAGGAGATAGATAGGAGGTTGGCAGAGACCAGTGGAGGCCTTGCAGGTCACGGCCATGCACGTGATGGGTTGAAGTTAGTGAAGGACTTTGTCACATGTTCATTTTAAGGACATTTCTCTGTTGAGAATAGAATGAATTGGATAGGGAGGAGAATAGATCCAGAGATCATTTGAACTCTTGAAGTAATCTGGGGGGTTTAAGCTTGGGGTTTATAAAAGGATGAGGGAGAAGTGAAAGCATTGTTTTCTAGAGAGAGAATTGTCTGAGCTAACTGACCTGGAGAGAAGGGCAGAATCAAGAATGACTCTTAGGTGTTTAGTTTTAACATCTGGGTAGGTAGTAGTGTTTTTTATGACCTTGGATTATTGCAAAAGAGCGAGTTTGGGAATGGGGGACTGATCAAGAGTTTTGAAATGTTCATTTAAACTTGGTTTAGCATATTAGTTAGACATCCAGATATAAGCATCAAATTCATATATGTATATGAATATGATATATATATATATATATATATATATACACACATATATATATATAGCGCCCTATATATATATAGCGCCCGGCATTAAGGCTGTATAAAAACTTCTTAGACATAGGATGCAAGTTTTTAACGAAATAAATGGGTCCAGGACCTAAAGACTGCAAAGGATTAAATAAGAAGAAAATAGCCGGGGAGTAGGAAAATAAGATGAGTGGAAAGCCAAGATAAACAAATGTTTTAAAAAGAGGATGTGTTGTGCAAGATGCTTGCAAAGTGATTGAGCTGAGTTGAGGAAAGTAACTGTGACACTTGTCCACATGGAGGTGGGTGGTGGTTTTACAAGAAGGACCGGGGCCTCATTGGTGTCATCTAAGAGAATGCAGATGAGAAATTGTAGGTCACAGGTATGGATTTCTCTTCAGAAAAGTTTTCCTGACAAGGGGACCTGCGAAATTGGGCAGTGGCTGACGGGAAACATGAAATAAATCAAAGGAAGCTTTTTCTTTTTAATCGGTGTAAGTTACAAAAAATCAAAAACAGTTTTTTTTTTCCCACAGAGGTTTGTCATATTACACATTTGATTAATTTTTGTTTAATATTTTTAAATATTTAAATATTTTAAAAGATTGTATGTTTCTAGTGCTTCTTGCAGTATGTATATAAAGGTTTATCTTATAAGTGTAATATATTAAATGATTTTTCACTTCCTTGGGAGAACCTGGGACAAATCTGGTCAGCTTAAACTCATTTTTAGGTTTAGTTAGTTTTGTCTCAGAAGTTATTTTGCAGTATTTTACGTGTATGCATTTACTTTTGATGGGAGGAGATGACAGGGGTGGAAGAAGAGCTCTGTGTGCCATTAGATTCCCCAATAGATGCCTCAGAAGGTTATGGATCTCTATTCTGGAATGTCTTAAGACACCTCAGTGTGATGGAAAGGCCTAGAATGGATGGAATCTAGTTCTAGGCCCAGGCCTAGGAACTTTTTTTTCTTTTTAATTTTAATTTTTTTTTTCTTTTTTTGGCCTAGTAACTTTTAATCCACTCATCTCCAAAGCCCAGTGGACCACATTTTAGAATTAGACATGAGAATGTACACTGTACCCTCAGCTGTGAGGCGCTCCAGGCAGTTTACTTGGAGTGCACCAGAGGGCATGCTGTGTTCTGGGCCCTGACCCCATCAGACAGCCCCCCAGTCCTTGTATTGTGACAGATCTTTTAGATCAAAATTCCAGCACCTAGAACATCTGCGTGGGTAGGCACAAACTATCTGCTGTGAGGGCATTCTTTTGGTTATTACGTATTATTTTTATTACTATTGACCTCTCACCTAGTTTCCTCAAACATTCCTTAATTATTCCTGCAAATATCAATATTTGTCGTCTCTCTCTCTCTTTTTTTTTTTTTTTCTGTGTATATGGTTGCAAAAGTCTGCTTAGGGGAATCAGTATTCTTTCAGAATAATATGAGGATTTTTACTCCCATAGAGAGTTCTCAAGGACAAGGCCCATAATTTTATATTTCCCCCCACATTTTGAATTTTAATGTTTGGTCAGGCAAAGCTTCCTTAGCTTTACAGCTAGTATTTATGAAATCCTTAATAAGTATATTAAAGGGATATAAGGATGAATCAAGGCAATTTCTGACTTCTGGGAACTTAAAGGTGAGTGGAGGAAAATGGCCTATAGGCAGATAGTTGTAATGTAAGATCATGAGTTTAAGGGAACACAAGGAAAGAGGAGGAGGATTCAGAGTATGTGGAAGTCAATGGCTGCAGGGTTCCGTCTGTATAGTAATGTCAGAGTATGGCCAGCTCAGGGGTATCCTGGAAAGAGAGGGATGCTGGATGCTATAAAATACTTGCGGAGCACCTTTGGGGATGAGTTGCCAAGAGCCGGTGAGTAGAGGCATACTTGATGGAGCCTTACCTAAGAGCTTTACCACTGCCCCTCAAATAGTTATGTTTGTGGTGTTATAGTATGTTTTAGTAGTTGTGTAAGAGATCACGCTGTATTACCTTCAGAAGGAGACGTATGCCTTCTCCTTTCCTGTATTTCCAGGACGGCATCTCTGTTTTTATTTTATTGTTACAGTTATTTTTATTAGTTATCTGATGATTGTTATTTTCAGTATTACCACATCATGTGCTGTGTCTACGTGGCTCACCCATGGGGATTCTGATTACTATAATTTTACTATTTTGAAATAATTATAGCACAGATACAAGAAGCAGGTACCATCTGAAATAATTTCTTATTATTAGTTGCCGTTGTAAGTTCCCACTTATAAAGCCAATTTACATTTTAAACCTGCTCTCACATATCTTAGTGGGCCTGACTTTGCTGACTCTGCAGTGAGGTAGAGACTCAGTGTCCTTGATTTACAGAGGAGGAAGCCAACTCCCCAGGACAGCAGTGGACTCCCGTGTCACACAGCCCAGGAACAGTGGGGAAGGACTCAAACCTACCACTGCTGATTGTTATCTTAGCCACTGCTCTTTAGCCAACTCAGAGTGTGTTGTCTCGTCCTATACTTCCTGGGATGTCTCTGGTCTCTTATCAGCTCTAAGAATAATCCACAGTTTTCTCTGTAGCAAATCTAGCAGCAAACAGGGCACTGGGCCAAGCATTGTATAAAGAGATAAATTTGTCCTTGGGTGACTTTGGGATTGACTGTGGGAATCTTTTAACTGTTTGTAACAGTTTTGTTATCGTTGTGGGTTTTTTCCTGGTATCTTTCAGTACTTTTGAAATCATAGCTACCAATTAAAAATTTTATTAATGGTAAAAGCTATTTACACATCTGATTTTTTGCAGTATGTGACATTGAAGGAGATGCCCGCTGTGCTTGTTTTCAAGGATGAAACTTACTTTGTTTATGATGGTAAGTTCCAATGTTTTTAACTCATATAAAACATTAAAATTAAAATGCTGTGGCTTTTATAGGACTTAGGTGTTGAAAGATTTGGTAGATGCAACTACTTCTTACATTTCCTATTAGTTGAATGATGGACAGATTTTTCTTAATCTTCTTCCACTTTAGTTTTTCTGTCTTGTGTGTTTTCTGGGTTCTGCCTTCAATGATTATTTTTTTTATTTTTGGTTAGGTCATTGGCCTTTTGAGACATGAACTCTGTGTGTTTCTGTACATTATTTTAAAGCATTCAGAATTATTCATATTAAAAAAAAAAGATCTAACAAGTCAGACTCACAAAAAGGTGAAGAAATAAAACCCCTTCAGCAGTGGCGAAGGCCCTGGAGGATGTATTCTTCCCTGGCTCCATCTGTCCCTCCCTGACAGAAGTAACCGCTCACCTGTCACTCCGCATTTCTTCACTGAAGTACATACTTGGTCTATTTTTAAAATGCTTTTGTTATAAAAACATACATCATAATAAAGAGAATGCTAGAATGTACACACCCAGGTTGGACAATTACCAAGATTTTAACGTATTTGCTTCAACAATTTTTTTCTTTGTTGAAGTATTTTAAAGCAAATCCCAGAGGTTTTTCATCACTGTGTGCTTCTTTATGCATCTCTTTAAAGATGTCCTTTTTTTTTTTTTTTAAATAAAATAACTATATGCTGTTTTAACACTTCATAAAATTCGCAAAAGTTCCTTGGCATTATCAGATACCTACTGCCACCGTTCCCACACTGCAGGGAGGTACCTCAGGCAAGTGCAGCAAAGCCACAGGGGCTCTGGGAGAAATTTTAAATTTCAAGAGAATCAGTGAAACTCAACATCTGTTGGATACTACACAGCCACTCAAAAGCAAAAGTGAACCAAAGTCATGCCTAATAGCATCCCTTGAAACTTTCTAAATTACAATTTAATAACATAGAAGCTTCAGTTTATTTCCACAAGCTACATTTGAAATACTCAGTGCCCTTGTGTGGCTTTTTGTTATTCTGTTGGAGAGTGCAGATACGGAACATTGTATTCGGTGCAGAAAGATAGAATGTTACTGTAACAAAAGAAACTAGGACAACTTGAGAGCTGTAAGCTTTGGTTTGCTTAAATAATTCAAATGAATAGACTTATTTAATAAAAGAAATATTCTGATTTTTTTTAATAAAATGAACATTTTAATAATCATGAAGACAAGGCATTTCTAAAATCTATCTTCATTATTTTTAAATAAATACAAGGACTGACTTTTATTTTTTGCTACAGTATACCAACTACCATTTGTTATATTTTATGCAGCAGGTACTAATTATGGACTTCACTTGATATTTTCATTTTATCCTTACCATAGTCTCTGAGGGTAGATAATAAAACAGATTACTATTCTGAGATTATGAAAGAGATAACTAAGAGTGTTAGATAAGGAGATAGATGTATAATTAAATCACAAGTTCATTCATTTGCTCATTCGTTTGCTCACTGGATACTTACTGTCTGTGTTAAATACTGGGCTTGGAAGGGAAGTTAAGAGGGACTCACATATATGAAAATATGAGAAGGAAAATAATGCATATCTGCACCAATTCTATCCATTTGCTCTTTGATTACTGCACTCCTTGTATGATAAGCACTTTTCTTACTTGATCATTACAACAGTGCTTTTGAGATCAATATCCTTACTATTTTACAAATGAAGAAATAGGATTAAAGAGGGTTTTTTTTCCCCCTAAATTAAAATAGTTAATAGTATGATCAAGTGTCGGCCTTCAGATTTTTTGTTCTAGTTCTAGTATGAGTTTGTTAACACTCCAGAGAGCCACTTTGTTTATTTTTGGCACAAGCCTGATCATATCTGTGTGGATGTAAATCTGTTCTTTAGTCATAGCTAAGAAAGTGCCCCTCCTCGTCTCTCCATGTTTCAAATGTGGCCTCCCATGAGTGGCCAGGAGGAATAAGGTAAGTATCTTTAGCTGTTGGAGAGGCCATCATTTTCTAACGTGCAGGTGTTAGTATTTAGAACCTCTTCTCGAAGATTTCAGATAACAAAGAGAGTTTACCTTGAATGCTTATTCTAATATTTAATTGTGTCAATAAGTTTTGACGCTTTGGGATAGGGGCTCAGGAAGATGGTTTATTTTCTAATGAGCTTCAGATATATCACTTTGTACAATCTTAAAACATTTGCTTTTGACCCGAAGTGGAGATTGTGGCCCCAGTACTCAACTCCTAGTTTTATGTTTGTTTGTTTATTTAATAATAATAATAAGTAATATTTTTGCAATCTGCAAGTCCAAATCCATAAATACTTGAGATTTGCATTATTATGTCACTTATTTTGTAGGTTCGATAGCTTGAATGTGTTTTGCTTAGCAATGCAAGTGACAGAAAATGCACATCTTTCACAAAAATCATTAAAATCCAGTCTTCAGCCAAACATATTAGTAGGCTTTTACATCAGCTTCTTTTCATGCATTTATAATAATTATTCACAGTTACTTCAGAATTATATTTCTAATCAGGACATAATATTTCTCTTGCTATTACGGATGTTTTCTGCCTGCTTAGCAGGGGAATTATTCGATGTTGGAAAAAGGCTAAAATACTATGGCTTCATATGTGTTGTGTTATGTTTTACATATGAGAAAGAGTTGTAAACTGAGGTAGAAATGTCAGAAAATAGAAAGCAGCAAAGAAATTGTAATAAAGAGTTACTCATGTTGCCATCATTCAAGGATAACTATCAACCCAGGATAACCATTTAGTAGGAGTGTGTGCCTTCATGTAACCATTCTGTCGGTTTTACTTTCTGTTTTACAAAGTTACATTCATACCGTAATAATGTTTACAACCTGCTTTACCACTTAATTGTTAATTTTTTACAAACCTATAAATGGTCTCCCTCAATATGTACCATAATTATTTAAATTATTTCCTGTTTAGGGTATTTCACTTACTTCCTTTATTTTTATTTCTTTATCTTTTACTTTCTTTTATGATGCCATAGTGAAGAATTGCTTTGTCCATTAATGCTCTTGTACACCTCATTGTTAGATCCCTAAAAATGAAATTTATGAATTTAAGATTATGATTCTGTGTCAAGGCATTTTATACGTAATGCCAAATTAGAACATTACAAACATTTTAAACTCTTATTTACACATAACTTACTAGCTTTGTTTGATTTTTAAGAGTACGAGGATGGTGATCTGTCATCTTGGATCAACAGGGAGAGGTTTCAGAACTACCTTACTATGGATGGCTTCCTCTTGTATGAACTTGGAGACACCGGTAACAAGCGTCTATACACTCTCCGTCACTCTGCAGAATATTCCTTAATTGATTTCTTAAATCTGATTCCGTAGGAAATGAATTTTAAGCTCTTTCGTAATTTCCTTCCTTTTTAAGACCTGAATGCCATTTCTTCTGCATGAGAATATAGATTAATATTAGCAAAGAAGAAGCATTGGTATGGGGAGCAAAGATGAGTTAGGAGAGGTTTACTAGTTAGAACTGAGAGCAGCAGGAAAAGCAGAGCCTGGATAATAATGAAATGAGAAAAGATAACCAGGAAGCTATATGAGGAGCTGATTTTGTAATAGGAGTTGGAATACACTTCATCACAAGCTTTGAAGACTGCTTTTACTTGTGAGGAAAATGTGGGCACCACACTGGCATGGTTTCTTAAGTCGTGAGATTGAAAATGACAAGCAAAGTAAATATATTTATAGGTGCAAAAGTGAAAGCTGTAAAAAAAAAAAAAGCTGTAAGAAGCTGTGACTGGAGGGTCTCAAGTAGATGCAAACTACCAAACTTATAAGAAGTTAACAATGTAAAGTTTTAGGAGGAAGTATTTTGTAAATTTATAATGAATTCGAGAAATCTTGGATATTGCCACACCTGTTTTCATTCACAATTTTGTGATAAGTGGGATTGAAATACAGTTTTAGATTTTTAAAAAATGGGAAAATTTTACTCAAAGTTCACTTTTTTATATGAGCAGTAGTGTGCGTAGCTTTTCCTTTTCGTAATTTCCTGCTTTTGAATCTGATTAAGAATACAAATTAGAAATGTTCTAATAGGTTCTCATGGTATTTTCAAACTCTTAGGGTATTTGTTCTGGCTCCTGAGCCTGCTTATTCATGTTCTGTGTCTAGTGACATTTCTGCCTTCGTTTATCCTTACAGAGGGGGGTGTATGTTAGCTCAGTACTGGAAGTTGATGTGGATGCTGTCAGAGATGGTGGGTTTACTTCTGTTCTTTCAGACTCATGTGAAGGGAAAAGGGAGCAGTGTTAGAATCCAATAGTTTTGCTTTCCGTTCAGTAATCAGAGGAGACAGCTTGACCTTGAGGTAATTAAATGGGCAGCTTGGGCTCCACTCACATCGTTTCTTAGTTTCTTCTCCCAGATGAGTTTGGAAAGAAGTTGGCAGTGGAATGTTGCTCTTTTGTGTCCAGCCTGATTGCGCTTGTTCGGTTGTGCTGCTGCCGCTCTGGTCCTGCCCATGGCCCCACCTGACCACTCCCCACACGAGCCCAGAGGTCCGGGCGCTCCGTGCCTGCAGACTTGTCTGTCTTCTCACAAGTCCTGGCGGCCACCATCCCCGCGTCTTCTGACCGCACCTCGGTCTCCGTCTCCTCCCGCTCTGCTCTTTCCTCACGCTCACCTCCCTTCTGCAGCCACACTGACCGCTCTGTGTCTTAGAAAGGCTGTGCACCTTGCATCAGCACATCTGTATACCTGGAAGTGTAGAGTTCACTTATGTTCATCCAGCAGACTCGGACCAGATAGTGCTTCCTTAGAAAATCTTTCTCTGCTGCCCCCAGACTACTTCCGTGCGCTCTGTAGTCCTCTTAGAGCAGCTTCAGAGCTCTTCTCGTCGTTAACCATACATCTTTTCTGTGTCGTAAACGATCTTTACGTGTCTCTGTGGTCTTCCCTGCTGGACTGTGCTTCCCGCTAGTTCAGAGCCGGGTCTGTGCGTGTTCGTCCCCCGCCGGGTCCGCCCCTCCGCTGGTAAACGGGGCGCTTCACAGGCATTTCCGCGGCCGGCCTGGAACAGGACACCCACGCTGAACTGCAGCGCTGGTCTCCTGACTCCAGTCCCCGTGCTCAGGTTATTACATCATGCTGTCTGCTGGAGGATGTTAGAGATGAATGTGATTTATGTTGTGTTTAGGGTTAAGTAAATTCGAGTCCGTTTTGTTTGGTGTATCATTACTGGCAAGCAGTGACGTGACCCGTGGTACTGGAGGGAATAGCATGTCAAAATCCTTCTCTTGTGATACGTCATTCTTTTAGAGTTACGGTAATTAATAATAAATTCTTTTATCAATTAATTAATAAAAAACTTCTTTTATTAATGTCTTAGATTTTGACAAAGTATTCATTTTAGTCAGTTTGTGGGCACTGTGAAAACAGTACAATTTAGTATATAAACTGTTAAAATATTTACTATTATTTACATTTGGGGGAAGGGAGGTGGGAGGGAACCTCTCACTTCCAGTTGACTGATTCATTGATTCACTCTGCTGTGCATAACGTGTAGCATAATTGGAATTAAATTCTAGAAACAATTTACTAATTCCCAGTTCACAGCTACAATAATAATTGAAAAGTTTGTATAATGAGGGCTATTGAATTTAGATATGTCATTCTTAATTTCAGGAAAGCTTGTGGCTATTGCAGTTATTGATGAGAAAAATACATCAATTGAACATACCAGGTATAGTGTCTTGAAATAGTTTTAAGCTTCACATACCATCTAATTCAGACTTTATGTGGCTTCGGATAAACTTGATATGCTTACTTTCCCACAGTATTAGATAAGGCAGCAGATATTATAATTGAAGAATGATAATATATTTTTTTAAATGAAGAGATGAAATATTCATGTATTCTTTCACAGATTAAAGTCAATTATTCAGGAAGTTGCCAGAGATTACAGAGACCAGTTCCACAGGTAGGTGCTTGCATTCAAAGATTCCTTTATTTTTAACTATATTTTGTAATATAGTAAAGTAAAAGTGGTTCTATTTTATACTTTCAAAGGTGAATCAAGATACTGAAGTGAATTATGATATGTCGCATTTCAGTATTGTTTGGACTCGATCTGTCATACAAGTAAAAAAAAAAAACTTTATAACTTGTATCATACTTACTTCTTGATGGGATTTGGGATGCATTTGTTATAAGGAAATATGGACAAGTACTCATACATTTGAGATAAAGTTAAGTGAGCAATCACAAATTAGATACAGATGATGATTATAACAGGAACTCAGAATAACCGAATATAAAAAATAAGTGATCTTGTTGCTTTGTGCTAAATCATTCTGTTTGTTGCTGCCGTAAGAGATAGTCTGTAAATGTTATATTATTTAATTATTCCCTTTTTATTCTGAATCTTCTAACAATTTATCAGTGATATATATTTATAGTTTTCCTGTTACATTTATGAGCACCTTCTTATTAGTCCTTTTGTAAAGAAAGTGGGTTACTTTTTTTTTTTTTTAGATTTTATTTATTTATTTGACAGAGAGAGAGCACAAGTAGACAGAGCGGCAGGCAGGTGAGAGGGAGAAGCAGACTCTCCACTGAGCAGGGAGCCCGATGTGGGGCTCGATCCCAGCACCCTGGGATCATGACAGCCCAAGGCAACCACTTAACCAACTGAGCCACCCAGGGGCCCGGGTTACTTTTCTTAAACATATTTTAGTTAGAAATGCTTGTATTGCCCTGCATTTTAAATACAGGGTAGAAATATCTTAGAATTTATTTAATTTTACTCATAGGTATTTTATCTCAGAAGCCAGTAGAATTCATACTCTTTTCTACATTTATTTTACGTGATTTGTATGTTAAATGTTTACAGTGTTTACATGTTTACCAAGCCCTGAAGTTCAGTTCTTCATATATATATACCTTGTTTTGTATCTAATATTGCTCTTTCTCTTTTTTCCTTTTGGTTATCATTGTTGGCCAGGGATTTTCAGTTTGGCCATATGGATGGAAATGACTATATAAATACCTTGCTGATGGAGTAAGTAAAGTCCTAAATGACTGAGTGATTTTGCTATCAATTTTGTCAATTTTTAAATTTCTATTTCTGAGAAACTTTAAAAAGCATTAATAGCTGGGGGGGAAAGTGAACTTTTCAATCTATGCTGATACAGATACTCTCCCATCAAATATCTTTAGTTTTTAAATCTAAATTTGAAACTCATTGAACTTTAATATAGCTCTATATTAAAAAATTGTATCTCTCAATTCCATGTTAAAAATTTATCTCTAAATTCCATGTATTTTGGAAAGAAGACAGCATTCAAAAATTAAAAATTTTGTAGATTCTGTGTAACACACACCTTAAGTTCCGTTTCAGTGAGTGAAGGTAATTTAAGTAGGAAGTTTTTACATTCAAGAACTAGCTGCTATACTAGAAAAATTTAACAGTAAAAATAACTTTATAGGGAAAATATACAGTTTTAAAATAATTCCAACAGTTATATTTATGACATAAAAATCTCATTTGCCACTTCAAAAAGTTGTTATTACAGAACATTTATCATACTTATAGTAAATTAATTTCAGATAAGATCCTACTCTATGCAGTAGACATTTAGTATTTCCTGTATGTCGCACACTGTGATTGGTGCTCTTGATACAGAAAATGAGTCGAGTCCCTGTCTCCAGTGTTTGTGGTCTGTTGGGTCAGACAACATAGTATTTCCAAACCTTATGGAAAGGTCCTTGTGGTACAGGGTTCTGGAAACATACAGGCTCCCGCGCACACCCCAGTGCACACAAAGGTGGAAGGGATCAGAAAATGCTTGCCAGAGGAGGCAGTCATGAAGAGCAGTTACCCAGAAGAAGAACGTGCAGAAGTTATTTCAGGCAGAGCATCGTAGCACACACAAGAGGTGGTAGGCAAATGGGGCTCTGGGGGGTGTGGAGCTTAAAAATAGCCCCTGAAGTGAAGGTGAGGAAAGCTCACTGGAGACAAGTGACCTTGTCTAGCAGCATTGAGATTCCTGTTCAAGTGAACAGGATGCTGTTTTGGTATCCTCCAGCTTTGCTTAGTAGCAGAGGCGTAGCAGTTGCCTTCATTCATGTTTCACTGCATTACTCCACTTTACAAGTAGGAACACTGGGGAAATAAAAATGAAACTTAAAACCCACATAACATTCATAATTTTCAGTTATAAGCCTAAAATTTATAAAGTAGTGTTACGTTTATTCATTTATAGGTATTATCCCTCTTATTCCAATAAGAATGTGAGACTTTTTACCAGTGATATAAAGTACCAGATATAATACACAGTGAAGAAATCAAGATAAAGGAAAATAAAGGATCTATGTTATTTTAGGTATTTATCATTTATAGGTAATTATAGGTATTTGAAAATTTTGACCCTGAATTTTTAATACTCAAAACAAAGAAAAATATTTATTTACGCATTTCTTGTAACCTATAAAATAACTTTGGGTTATAAGGAGGATGGCAGACCTTATAGAAACTGAAGAGAAATTGTTATGCTATAGAAACTCATACAGGGGGACACTCTGTAGTAGAAACACATTTTTAATAGGATTTTTACAGTATATATGGCAGGGACTTTGATAGAACCATTTCTTATAATATCCTTTAAGGCATGCCAATATTCAGTAAAACATTGTAAGAGGCTAAAGCAATTTGGGTCCAATAAACAATTCCTTGATTCACGGTAATATTCAGAACATGTACAGATGGGTGGATATTCCTTCATGAGTATGATTATTAATGTGAATTGCGAGCTTGCAGAAATTTTGAGCTACACCTATGGTCCAAGAACAACAATAATCTCTAGCGCCAACACCTTGTGTTATTTTGTTTTTTATTTGTATCTTGCTTTTTTTTATTTTTCAAAAGAAGAGAAAGTATATGATGATGGTCATGTTATAATAATTGAAAGTCCTTATTGAGCACTTAATTCTGTGACTGACACTGGACTGAGTGGTCAATAGATATTTTTTTAACCTTTACAATAACTCAGTAAGGTGTAAGTACTATTATTATTATTTCCATTTTATGTAGATGAGGAAATTGAAATTTAGAAGAAATTCAAGGAAGTTAAATAATATGCCAAAGGATGCCCAACAAGTAAGTTAAAGAGATCCAGTTCTCAAATCCAGATCTCACTCCAAAGCTCTTCTGACATTAATATTGTCAGAGAAATTAGCAGAATTTAATAGGTAATTGATGCCTATGTGTTTTGTTTTGTTTTGTTTTGTTTTAAGATTTTTATTTATTTGACAGAGACACAGTGAGCAAAGGAACACAAGCAGGGGGAGCAGGAGAGAGAGAAGCAGGCTTCCAGCCAAGCAGGGAGCCCGATATGGGGCTCGATCCCAGGACCCTGGGATCATGACCTGAGCTGAAGGCAGACTCTTAATGCCTGAGCCACCCAGGCTCCCCTGCCTATGTGTTTTTAACTTAGGACAAATACATGATAGTATGTGAGTCAGTTACACAGTAGCACTATGTTTTTTACGTTGTCTCAAAATAAATAGGGTACCATTAGACCCTAAATCCATTAAATTGTTTTGTTTTGGGTTTTTGTGAATGTAATTAAGAGGGAATAGGATGAAATGATATTCAAATTGAATACTTTCATAACAGTTTATCGTTCTACTGTGTATTTAACTTTTTTTATAACACGTATTTTTATAGACAGGCTAAGTTCTGACCCATTCTGTTAAAATAGAACTTTTTTATTACTTATGCATTATTACAACTAATAACTAAACTATAAATCAGAAAGTTGTCTTATATATTTTATGAACAAGAGTGAAGCTTTTTTTTAATTATACAGTCAGCTAACTATTGCCTGATAATAGTAGCAGATAATCAACCAGCCTGATACTTAGTGACGTCAAGCTGTGATATGTGCTCTCTCTCACATATCTGGGCTTGGCTTACGTTGACTGGGCACAGACAGATGTGGTTCCAAACTGCCACTGAGCTTCTGAGGTTCAGGTCCGCACAGTCTTGCACGTCCTGACCCTGGCAGGCTATTTCCTGGGGAGTCGTCGTGTAGCCATCACAGAAACTCAGGAAGACAAGCCTAGCCACGCACACACTCTTCAAACCTCTGCTTGAGTCATGTCCGCTAACCTGCCCTTGGCCAAGTCACACAGCTGAGCCCAACCTCAGGGTCACATGAGTGTGTTTTGCCTAACTGGGAAAAGGGGGTTGTGTGGGGGGGAGGTTAGAGAATCGGAGCAAGAAAGCAGTCTGCTGGACTCCGTTACGTGTGTGGTGATTACACGGCAGTGTGAGTTGCTCCTACTGTAGAGTTTTGTACTCTTGCATAATTTCCACAGAGACATACCGGTAACTGCACCGTGTGCAGGTGACGTACAGAATCAAGCACCTCCCTTCTTTTTATGATTATGCAACAACCTGTCCTTGAAAGGAGAAAAATTATTTCAGTTAAATGACACTTACTAGTCACGTTTTCTGTCTGCAAACTGATGTGTAGTGATTCAGTGAAGCACTTCCTGAGGATGCGGCGAATATGTAGGGGGGTAGTAGGAGTTCTCAGAATTTGGAATAGTATTTACTGAGCACAAGGTACTGTGCTGAATATTTAACGTGAGTTTTCTTACATAATTTTCACCACAAAACAGGTACCCTCCCACTCCTCACCTTTTATCCATTTATACATGGAAAACATTAGGCTTAAAAAACCGAACTGTGGGAAAGCCCCAGGCTTGAGCACAAGCAGCATGACTCCAGAGACCCTGCTCTTTCCTGTCTCGTGTCCTCAGTGCTGCTTGACGGGACTGGGTTGTGTGTGACCCACACTGCTGGGATTTTATGGCAGGAATAAGATTGCCCAGAAACTGGTACTACATGCATAATAATTTTTAGTTTAATCATAAATACTCAGCTGTCTGATATTTTATATTAGAATGGTCTCTTTCACTTTTTTTTTTTTTAAAGATTTTATTTATTTATTCGACAGAGAGAGAGATCCCAAGTAGGCAGAGAGGCAGGCAGAGAGAGAGGCGGAAGCAGGCTCCCCGCTGAGCAGAGAGCCCGATGCGGGTCTTGATCCCAGGACCCTGAGATCATGACCTGAGCCGAAGGTGGAGGCTTTAACCCACTGAGCCACCCAGGTGCCCCCACTTTTTTTTTTTTTTTTTTAAGAAAGCGAGCAAGCGAGAGGGAGAGTGAGAGTGGGGACAGAGGGGGAACATCTCCCGAAGTCTCACCTCTGAGGATCGTGCCAGGGTGGGGCCCAGTCTCACGACCCTGAGATCATGACCTGAGCTGAAATCAAGAGTCAGATGCTTAACCGACTGAGCTACCCGGGTGCCCTAAGATGTTTTTCATAATTTAGCTATTTTTTTAAATGCTTTTTTTTTAAATTTGAAATTTTCTTCATGTAAGCATGGGGGGGGCAAAGCTATTAATACAGCTTTCTCCTTTTGTGATTATAGTTACTTTTATACAATATAAGTGAATATCAGAATATTTGTTATCTCTGTGTTTAATGTGTATTTTGATTTCTTTGTTTTTCTGTTTTCAGTGAACTGAAAGTCCCAACTGTGGTTGTACTGAATACTTCAAACCAACAATACTTTTTACTAGATAGACAGATCAAAAATGCCGAGGACATGGTACAGTTCATTAATAACATCTTGGACGGCACAGTAGAGGTGAGTTCACTTCAAAGGGACAGCAGGAGGAGGTTGAGGAGAAACAAGCTCTCTTCTGTTTTTCTCTTCTTTTCCTCTGATTCTGAAAGGAAGAGTCATCCCCTGGAGTGAGGGGCAGCCCTCCCCACCTTGCTTCTCTCATGTCACGGGGCCACATTCTCACACACACAGAAGGCTCTGCTGTGGACGAGCCTGCTCATGGGTGGAAATGTCTCTTTTGGAGTTATGTGCAAGACATTTTTGGTTGTCACAGAGTCGGGCTGTGGATGCTGAGAGGTCTGCAGGGTACAGAGCTATCCCAGTAGTGAACTTATTAACCTTTCTGGGTTCAAGAATCCAATTGGATTAAGTTATTCAGATTGTTTTTCCTGTGAATAAGACCAAGATATACTGAGAATCGGAGCTACAGTGGGGAGTTCCACATCCAATCATATAAAATATTTCTCAGAAATAATGAATGGAAAAAAGATAAATACCTACCATTTACATCAACATGGATGGAACTGGAAGGTTTAATGCTCAGTGAAATAAATCAAGCCGGGCAAGACAATTATCATATGGTTTCACTTATCTGTGGAATATCAGAAATAGCACAGAGGACCACAGGAGAAGGAAGGGAAAACTGAATGGGAAGAAATCAGAGAGGGTGGCAAACCACGAGAGACTTGACTCCAGGAAACAAACTGGGTTTGTAAAAGGGTTACAAGAGGGAGGAGGTGGGGGAGGGGGTAACTGGGGGGTGGGTACTGAGGAGAGCGCATGATGTGGTGAGCACTGGGCATTATATGCAACTAATGAATCATTGAACTTTACATCAATAACTAATGATGTACTGTATGTTGGCTAATTGAATTTAAATTTAAAAAAGAAATATGAATGGATAGTCTTGGGGCGCCTGGGTGGCTCAGAGGGTTAAACCTCTGCCTTCGGCTCAGGTCATGATCTCAGGGTCCTGGGATCAAGCCCCTCATCGGGCTCTCTGCTCAGCGGGGAGCCTGCTTCCCCCTCTCTCTCTGCCTGCCTCTCTGCCTACTTGGGATCTCTCTCTCTATCAAATAAATAAATAAAATCTTTAAAAAAAAAAAGAAATATGAATGGATAGTCTTAACTTTCCATTTTTTCTACAAATCCTACTGCATTGTAACTCAGACCATGGGTTGCAATCCACGTTACAGGGCCCTGAAGTTACTTCAGCACACTGATGAGACAGCATCTTATTTCAACAGACCAAAGTGAAATAGAAAAAAATATGTGACTTCTAGGCTTTTATGAAGTTAAATCACTATTTTGTGAGAGTTTTGTTTCAGCCTTTACAAACTTTATTTGAAAGTCAGTTCACAGGATAATAGGCATTCTTTTTTGGGAATAATTGCTTAGTGGGAACTTCATATTTGTGAAAATAATACTTGTTGAAATGAAACTCACCTCCGTGAATGAGAATTCTTCTATGTGTAAGTTAGGGAAACCCAATTCAAACTGTTTGACAACAAAGAGAGCCTCACATAGTTTGGAAATTCAAGCAATGAGCCAGACTTCAGGAGTGACCAAATGCAGGGATTTGATCGATTTTCATCAGGAATTTTTCTCTGCCTCTCAGCACTTTTGGGTGAGGTACGTGTTGGGAGTGGGGGCTTCATTGTTAGGGAGACACAATGGCAGAGATACCCTACAGCAACTTTAGTTTACCAGGCTCTGCTGAACTCTGGAATCAGGCAGGCCCAGGCTGGTGGGTCAGCCTCAGCCAGGCTGCTTGGAGTGTCACAGGGAGACCAAAAATCTTCAGAAGAGCCTCAGAGTGTGTTCACACAAGAAAGCAGATGGAAGGTGAGGCAGAAAAAACGGTAAATACGTACTACATGGCTTTTTCAGGTACTTTTTGTAATCTCGTGGAGTCAACCCTTGACCTGCAGTTGTAAGATTATAGAACAGAAAAATGAAGTCGTGGTACTTACGTAACAATTTAATTGTTGTTTTTTGTTTATGTTTTTTCCTGTTAAACTTAAGGCCCAAGGAGGTGATAGCATTTTGCAGAGATTGAAAAGAATCATATTTGATGCCAAATCTACTATTGTGGTGAGTTGTGACAGCCTGCTTAGTCTCAGTGATAATTGAGAGTATGTAGATGTATAGTTGCTTTAAATCTAATGAAAGGAAGATCTGAAATTTCAAAGGATTAGGTAAAAATGCATCTTTAATTTGAAAGATAAGAACTAGTCTATATTTACATTAAGAAAATGTATTTTTTTCAGGTGGAAATTAAGTTTCTCTAATTACTCATTTCTGTATGATTGGTGAGTTGACTGGAATTCAGAATCCATTACCTCAGTGACATGACTTGAAAGTGTTTTCCAGAGTCTCTTCTCCTTCTGCCCTTTTCAGTCACTGGATCTGAATCTGCTTCAACTCTCGGTCAGCTTGACAGCAGAGGCATTCCTAAATTTCTTTGAGTTTTCAACTTAGTTCTAGTTCTCTTCTTGAGCTGCTTACTCCATCGATGTTTTCGTTAAGGCCGAAAGCAGTCATCAAAGTAGAAGTCCTCAAAATCGGCCCTTATGACATCGTATCTCGCTGCTGCTCTAACTTCCACGTGGTTTCTTCACTTCCCCTTACCCTGTCTCCCATCCATTCCGTATACCACCACACAATGGAAACGACTAAAATAGTCCACTTTGATCACTTTCCCTCTCTTTTCCAGTGACACATGTGAGAATACTCTCTCCGTCTCAGATGATCTCATTATTTTTTGAATATTGCGGAAGCTTCCCTGGTGCTTCTTGCTAGTGCCCACACTGCCTTATTCTTACTCATGCTTAAATTTCTGCCTCTAAGCACCTGTATTCTGGGAAGCCTTCTTCCGTTATCTCAATCCAAAGTGACCTTGCCATCCTCTGAATGTGCCTGCATAGCTCTCGAGTTACAGTCATAAGCCGTAGAGGATAGTAGAGTTGAAAAACCTACGCAGCAAATTGCTTTTACTTTTCTGAGAATAAGGAGATTGTGTATAAACTGAGGGAGATTAAGTTAATGTGGCTTTACTACTAACCAGTCAGTAAAATATATTTAAAATGTCAAGTGAAGAGGAATGTGTATGTACCATCTTTATGGTAGATGACCACCCTTCCCAGTGAGCAGATTCCTGGAGTCCAGGATACAACTCCAGAGCTGTTGGGCACGTAGTTGCCATCTCCAAAGAGACCTTTGTGGTTAATATGAGGTTAATGTGAGGTTATAAAATTTTTGGTGCCTTTTGCTGGTGCAGGTAGCTGATTCGCCCCACCCCACACACACACCTTCACTTTCTATCTCTTACAGTGTCTTTAACGTGTAGCTACTACAGAAATATTGACATTGATTCATTGGAACTAAAAGTAGGTTGAATGGTAGCAAGAGGGACATTTGCAGAAGTTTTAAAATCGTTCATGTATTTTATACCAGAATACCTAGGAGGAGCACTGAGTTCTGATTATCTTCCCACAGTCTATCTTCAAGAGCTCTCCACTTATGGGCTGCTTTCTCTTTGGCCTTCCACTGGGGGTCATCAGTATCATGTGCTACGGCATCTACACAGCTGACACCGATGGAGGTTACATAGAAGAACGATATGAAGTATCCAAAAGTGAAATTGAAAGCCAAGAACCAACAGAAGAGAGCAAAGAACAGGAGCCAAGGAGTGGAGATGCCCTAGTGCCTACAGTGCAAGGACCCAAAGATGTATTAGAAAAGAAGAAAGATTGAGACTTTGCTAGTGTAGAATATTTGATAGGATTTCAAATTATTAAAGAGTCTATTTATTGAATTTAGACATTTAATCATGACCTTTACAAAAGAGTATGTTATTTGTATTTTGCTAATGTCAACTTGCATGGATTAAAGTAGTCCTTCATAAACAGGGGAATGTTTGGAGCAAAGAGATGAAATATTTGTCCTGAAAAAAAATCAAGACACTCCGTCAGAATTCACCTTATAGATGTTATAGCAGATGAGTTCTTTTGCATGTTTCTCTATCTGAGTATTCTGTGACACAATTAAGATTCTTGGGCAGAATATCTAAATTGATCAGTCAGGTAGAAGATAACATGTTTGATAAAGAAAAACAATACCTTCACATCCTACCATCATTCTCCTCATGTGTTTCAGATAAGATTTACATGGGCAAAATTAAATCTTTAAAATTTAGGCACTTTAAGGAGAACTAACAACTTTTTCCATGGATGAAATTAAGATTATGACTTAAAAATAATTTGGTTTTATATAGCATAGCAACTTTATTTTTAGTTATTATATTTAAAGGAGAGGAAATGTTCCTTTTTAACTTTATTCTCAGTTACATTATGAAAATTTCATATAGGTCTGTACAGTGGGAAAAAGAGTCTTATGTTTAATCTTTGCAAAATGAATGGATTTGATTGGAACACTGATTTTAAGCCATGCCCTGGGACATGCTTAGCAGGTGTCTCAGTGATCAGTGTAGGAAGGGCAGGGTCTCTGTTTTATATTGGAGTTTCTTCTAAAAATTCTCTTTGAGAAAAGGCTCCTATTACTTTTTAAAAAGTAATATATATCATGCTTTCTGTTTATGGTAAGCTATGCGTGTACCTGTGTGTATACACACACACACACACGCACACTATATTTACATATACATAGATAAAATGTATTGACATGTCTATTATGTAATGTTATGGGCATGTGTATGTTCATAATGAGTTATGAATGATATAACCAGCCTGTCAACAAAATTTATGATAACCCAGTGACTTGAGAGATCTGCCAGTTATCTATCCTATCGGTTCTGACTGTCATTTCAGCCAGTGACCTCTCATCTTTGCTCTATGGTGATAGAACATAGGAATTCTGTCCTGAGTAATGTATAAAACTTGACATTGTTTTAAGCAACATTATGGTGTGTTTATTACAGATTATTTTTGAGCCCTTCATTTTAGCTAAGTTTAGGATTTTTATTAGATGACCATTGGGTGGTGATTAGAATGGTTTTTATTACACACTAAAAGTGGTTAATCACTTTAAAAATATGCAACTCATGGTCCTGAGACTGAAGTCGTTTGGAGTTTGGGCCTCAGGGCAACTGTTGGCTATTTCTGACGCCACGCTGATCACAGCTGAACTGAAACTCCTCTATCCAAGTACTAAGAAGTCACTAGCAACTGTTTTATTATGTCCATGTGCTCTTTGAGCACATCATAATTAAATGCTATTAATTTAACAAGTAGATTCTTCTCCAAAGAGTAATGAGGGGTTCTTTTGGAGGATAAGTGTTAATGTTCCCAGCTGGTCGAGCTCGTTTTGCAGCAGTGAAAAAAGCTTAGGTGAGTACAGTGCCTCACTGGAGTAATCTAGTAAGTCCGTCTTTTATTCTGAGACTTCCTTGTCAGGAAGTTACTGCCTTAGTTCTGTTACCTTTTTCACAGCTGTGTTGCCCCATATTCTATTTGTGTTTCCAGAGTGTGTCTGTTAGGAAAACAAAATGTGTACATGGTTTATAATTGAATACTTTTCTTTCAAAATTATTCCTTATTGCATTACAATTTTGCTTTTTGTTTGTTTCTACTTTAGGATATTAGCAGACTTCTCACAAAACAAATTTAAAATTTTTGTTCACTAGTATGCTTTTCCCTTTAACATGGTGTCAGCACTTAACTAGGAATGCAGTTTTCATTACAGGAAAAATAGCTCCCAAATAAAGTTAATTTCTTAATGAATCTAGTAGTAGAATATAGATATCCTAATTCACTGGTGAATCATCTTATGATTGCATATTAATGAGAGTATGCTTCAGTAAGTTTGAGTTTTGCCTTTTCTTTCAGTTGCAATAAAATTTTACTTCTAAATCCTAAAATTCACAATTCCAGCTGGCTTGCTGTTGCTGAATCTAGTGCTCAGACAATGCTATATGTCAGAGAAAGAAAGTACATGTGTTTATCAAGCTATGTACCCCATTATAGCTTGCAATCCTTTTTGTTTTCTTCATCAACACATTAATATTTCTCTAGCTACTTTATCTGAAACTTGTTTGGGGTGTATTAGACCTGAATTTTTATTTTCTTCCTCTCCCCTAGTGCTTCCCGGGTATCTGACTTAGAAATAGCATTAAGAGCCAAATGTGTAGAGGTTGAGGGAAACTATGTGAATAGTTGAACAACTATGTTATTTTTGCTTACTGGATTTTTGTTGATGTTTCTCGTGTTTTGCTTCAGGGGCTTTTTTGGTTTGGGTTTGCTAAAGAGCATTTTACATATTTTCATCATTGCTTCATGTGATATGGAGGTAGGACAGGGAAATCTACATAGCTATTCTTATTATGCAAACATTGTTTAAATAAACCAGTGTGGGGTATTAAGACTATCAATTAATTGGTGGGATTAGTTTGCCATTTTATTTTTATAAATATATATTTTTTCTGAATGTGTCTGAGTCCAAGAGTGGGCAAAAAAATAATTTTCTACTTTGGACTAAATCTATAAAGGTTTTTGAAAGTCTGTATTACTAACTTGTTGAATTCATGAAATCTTGCCTTAAGGCACCAATTGTAAACCTTTGATTTTCTAAAATAAATTAATTGAAAACAGTTTATTAATTTTACTATTTATGTTTTATTTTCAATACTAATAGTTCCTTGTACAAGCAAAGAGGACAACTAAGACTGATTTTCAACAAATTATTTTTTCCTTTATTCAACTGTAAGCTATTTGTCATTATAGAAGCATAGAATGAGTTTAAACAGACAAGAAAGATCAGATTGTTATCTAATCCCCTTATAGATGAAGAACCTGTGATTCATAGGTTTTATATATTTTTTATTTATAAAACTTGATTATTTTTAAACATTAATTGCAGGGTTTAGAGTTGGAATAATTGGACTTGAGTCTGTGATCAATGGCTACATTGTTATCTTGGACACAATACAACCTCCCGTCCTTTTCATTGTCAGTAAAATGGGAATCTGATGCCTCAAGATGTTCTTTTTTTAAAATAGCCAAATGGGGAGAGTATATTATGAAAAAAAGTTTGTACAAATACTATTTTTGAATAATTGATTTTTCATATGTTACACCTAGAACGCTTTTTTTTTTTTTTAAGATTTTTTACTTATTCATTTGGGAGAGAATGAGCGAGCGAGAGCACGAGCAGGGGGAGGGTGAGAGGGAAAGGGAGAAGCAGACTCCCCGCTGAGCAGGGAGTCCAATGCGGGACTTGATCCTATGACCCCAGGATCATGACCTGAGCTGATGGCAGACACTTAACCAACGGAGCTCCCCAGGTGCCCCAACCGATTAGCACAATTTTTTAATGAGAATTCTGGCACAGGAATAACAGCCCCAAAATTGGCCCCACCCAACACGGGAATAATACAGGCTAGCTGCTTAGAATGGAGCTTCCCTGACAAGAATGACCAAATACATCCACTACGTGACTTCCCTGGGTGATGACAGGCTCCCGGGTCCCTGTCGAGAGGCTGGATATGTTGCGAGTGTTGAGGTCCTGGCGTCAGTGACTGGACTCCAGTCCTGACTCCGTCACCCCCTGTACAAAGTTGGGGAGATGCTCATTTTCCCTCTTCCTGTGCTAATTCTAGGTTAATGGAACCCATCTCACTGCATTATGAGATTGAATTGAGTTACACACTAGGCATGTGTAGAACATGACTGGCACATGAAAACAGCTCAGGAATTATAACATGTTTGTATCCAATTTATTTCTCACCTTACTCCTTTTAGAATTTCTATGGTTGTTTACCACAGAGAAAAGCCTAGACTTTAAGAATGCGAAATGCTAATATGTTTAAATTTGCTTGGCTACTTTTGCAATTCAAGCTCTAACATTCTGGATAGACATGAAGAGGACTTGATATTTCTTTAACATTGAAATTAAATATAATTGCAAATATTTAGGCTCAAAACATCTCCAAAAATCGCTTAGGTTTTGTGCTTTCAGTGACAATGAATATGCATAAGAGGATACAAGTATCCAGTGGGATTATCAGCATGTGTAAATAGTTTAGACAGGTATTAATGTTATCTGGACACAGTTGGAATATTAATGGGTATTGAATATAGATGATTTGATTTTCCATCAAGCCTTCCTGACAACAGCCCTCAGCCCTCAGCTTTTCTCTAAGTCCATCTCCCTATAAACTGAAAAGGGGTTTTCGACAAATAGTAAAAACGTGGCAGTCGTTTTCTTGCAATTTATTCTTTCAACCAATTTATTCTTTCAACCAATGTCTCCCGTGTACTACTGGAGATACAGTAGTAAAAGACGGCTATAACCGGTCCTCACTAAAAATGCTCAGTTCCAAGATTTCTACTTTGCTTTTTTTTTTTTTTTTAAGATTTTATTTATTTGACAGCGAGAAACACAGTGAGAGAGGGAACACAAGCAGAGGGAGTGGTAGCGGGAGAAGCAGGCTTCCTGCCGAGCAGGGAGCCCGACGCGGGGCCCAATCCCAGAACCCTGGGATCATGATCTGAGCCGAAGGCAGACACCCAACGACTGAGCCACCCAGGCGCCCCAGATTTCTACTTTTCTGTTTGCCTTAGTTTCCCTTTTCATATAATCTGTTGTTCCACATAAAATCCTTGCTGTTAGGATCTTTAGGATCTTTGGGACTCGGAGTAAGAGCCCTGAGCAGTAGAGAGCACAGCAGCTTTCTTCGAATAGATGAAGGTCCTGGGTTTACTCAGTGTGCCGGCAGCTCTGCCGTCCCGGAGGCGGACAGAAGACGAGTGTGGACGGCAGTGCAAGGGAAGGGACTTCACCAGACGAAGCTCCAGAGACAGGATGGGCTTTCCCGGGCTTCAGAGAACCCACGCTGAAAAGATTTACAAATGCGCTGGAGTTTCCTTCACAACTGACACTGCGAGGTGGTAAATGCACCACTAAAGCCACCCTCTGTTGTTTTATGATAGTCCCTTCTGTTTTCAACAAAAAGCTTAAAAGAATAAAAATTGGCAGATTTTAATATGTCAAATTTAATAAATTTTTGTTGTGTGGAGAAAGCAGCCCAGTGAAACTGAGGCGTATGGGGTAGTAACTGGGGATGTGCTGCTCACCCACATTTTCCACGCGGCCG
>CM053616.1:42639666-42658483 GCA_028646535.1 Procyon lotor
TGGTGCAGCCACTTTGGAAAACAGTGTGGAGATTCCTCAAGAAATTAAAAATAGCTCTACCCTATGACTCTGCCATAGCACTACTGGGTATTTACCCCAAAGAAGCAGATGCATTACAAAGAAGGGCCACATGTACCCCAATGTTCATAGCAGCAATGGCCACAATTGCCAAACTGTGGAAAGAACCAAGATGCCCTTCAACAGATGAATGGATAAAGAAGATATGGTCCATATATACAATGGAATATTATGCCTCCATTAGAAAGGATGAATATTCAGTTCTATCTCTTGAAGTGGCTAAGTGGGGCCATGTAAGGACATGCTGGAATTCCAGCCTTCAAAAGAGACTAAATGGTGGCACATACCACCGGGTTCAGCTGAAATGCCAGTCTTTCATGCTGTTCACAATAGGAAAGGCAACATTTGTAGTTGTGTCTGGGAAATATTCCTAAGAGAGAAGGACCTGCACATAGCATGCTTTTCCTATCCTTCAAGAGGACTGGAACAGAACGTATGGGCATGAGACATATTCTTGATTTGGTTCTGGATAGTCAGTAACTGAAACCCTGCTGCTGCCACTACTACCTGAGGATTGAATTACAGACACAAAACTATTGGGCCAGTTTGGTGCTCCCAGTTACAGTCTTCAGGTCAAGACAGAGCTTTACAAAACTTGTTGCACCAACACCATGTTGCAGCCGTGCTACTGTGTTATCCTCTGAGGCTTACGTGCAGCTGGTGTGGCCTGGAGTAGGCAGACAAACTCAGCCTCTTGCCTCCTGCCTTGAGCAGCCTCATTCATTTCCATCAAAGGGTCCTAAAAACATGATCAACTTCTATGGGCTTTACTATGCTCAAAGAGTTGGGAAATACTAGGATACATAATAAGAATCAATAACTTAGATCAAACATTATTGTTTCCTTTTAAAGATATATTTATTTATGAGAGAGATCGAGAGAGAGGGTATGGGGGAGAGAGGGAGAGAGAAACCCAAGCAGACTCCACACCAAGCGCAGAGCCTCATTTGGGGCTTGATCTCACCACTCTGAGCTGAAATCAAGAGTCTGATGCTTAACCGACTGCACCACTCCATTGCCGCTATATCAAACATTATTGTTAAGGGTTAAAAAAAAGGAAAAAAAAAAAGGAAGGATTTCCTTTAATATTAGGAATCAGATCAAAATTTATTATTAACATACCTATTAAGTATTGCACTGAAAATCCTGACTTGGGTAGTAAAATAAAGAAGAAAAACGGAGAGCAGAAAGATGGAAAGAAAAGGAAACCATCATTAATCATAGATAAGACTATTTATATCGAAAAATTAAAAAAAAAAGCTCATGTGAATTATTAGCACTACTAAAGGTTTACCAAAGTGGGTAGGTATATGATCATTATACAAAATGCAATTGCATTTCTTTAAAAGAACAATAGAAGGAAAACATAATTTATTTTATCTTTTTTAAAGATTTTATTGATTTGTTTGAGAATGTGTGCATGAGTAGTCAGAAAAGCAGGGGGAGGGAAAGAGAGAGAATCTCAAGCCCACAACACACTGAGTACAGAGCTTAATGCGGGGCTTAATATCACGACCCGGAGATCACGACCTAAGCCAAAACCAACAGGTAGACGCTTCATCAACTGAGCCATCTAGGCATTCCAGAGAAAATAGACGCTTTAAAAACAGGTCATTAATATTATTAACAAAAAACGTTTCCTTCTAATAAGCTAAGGATATGGGACAACCATGTGAATTGTAAACATTACTTAATTCATCTGAAAAAGACACTAATAAATGGAGAGAGAAAACACTTTTAAGGGTTAGAAAACTCAATATCACACAGATATCTCACCTTCTAGATTGCTTTTGGACTCAATGACATGTCATTAAAAGTCCGAAGATTTTTGACATGCTGATAAAAATTCATATAGAAGAGCAAATACTCAAGTATATCCAAACACTCATACATAAAAAGAATAAGATGAGAAACTTATTCTGGTAGACATCAAGACTTAAAGCCATAATAATGAGGATGATATGGTATTGGCTCAGGGATAGGCGTATTGACCAATGGACTCAAATAGGCAGCTCAGAGGCAGACTCATGTATAAATGAAAACTTGACATGTGACAGAGGTCACATTGGAGAAAACAATATATGACACTGAGACAATGTAATATTTGCAAAAACGAAGTTGTTGATTTGGATCCAAATCTTACACCATTGACAAAAATCAATTCCAGTGAGAAAGAAGACAAATGAATAAGCAAAATATTAAAATCTTGAGAAGTAAATATATGGGAATATCTTTAATACTTTGGTGTAGAAAAGATCTCTTAACACAAGAATTACCGGTCAAAGGAAAGGATTGATTTATTTGTTGAAAAATACCATAGAGAGCTAGATATGTTATAGGCAACATATATAAATAAAAGAAGGAGTAATTTTTTAAAAACTAGAAAAATATAAAACACATGATATAACAATAAGCAAAACATAATGAACAGGCATTTTACAGAAGAGGAAACACAAATATCAAACAATATACAAAGATGCTGTACTTCATTAAATTGAGTGAAATTCAAACTAAAACCTCACTGATAGACCATATGACTTTCATTTTTGTATGTGGTTGTGGAACATTAAGAATTCTCAGACACTGTCGATCTGAGTAAAATTTATATTTATGAATGCCATCCACCTAAGTTTTTCTTGGACGTTATAATACTAAATATAAATGTGAGATTTCATCTAAATTAATTGCTTGAATGACATATTTCAGATTAGATTCCAAGCTACCATTATAATAGGTCAGATTTTCTTACACATTACAAGTATAGAAATACAAAAATTATTAATGTTCTGTTTTCTTTTTCATAAATGTATATTTACTTCTAAGCTTCCCTTGGGTTAAAAGGTGCTAACCTAATTATAGCAGTCAGTTAATACTCCAGTCAATTAGGTTACTCACTTCTAGAGAGTTAGCTCCAGGGAATAACTTAGATTCTTGTCTATGACCCTGAGGAAACAGTTGACTCTTATTTTTTATTATTATGCCAGTTTTTTTCATAGTTTTTAGCACAGGAGTTACTCAATGATAATTCTCTCTTCTTATAGAAGTCTGCAGCTTCAACTAGGATAAGCAGCTGATTCGAACTTTTATATCTGTAAATATCTTTTCACCTGAATTTTAAAGAATTTAAAACCTTAATGCAATCTTATGTTCATTCGTATTCTTAAAAACATGCAAATCTTACTGATTTTAATGATCGCAGATTGATAATGGATGTTGTATATCTTCATCTGACTGGATGTTACACAGATGACGCCATTCCTGAGTCAGAAGGTGTTTTCTAAATGATGTATATAATACTTACTAGAATCTCTGTCATTCATCAATATGTAAATATGTCAACAATACTAACAGAGCTGACTAATAAAATCCAATAGGAATATGTTCCAATCTTCTGATTCTCTTTGATGTATTTAAGGTAATACTTATCTTTGTGTATAAGGACTCAGGACTTTAATAAATTTAATATATTTTAATTAACTATAATCACTATTCTATATTTGATGCTCATATTGTCATAATCAAACCTCTATAATTTGGTTCCTTTATCTTTTTGATCTGATTTCACTAAACTTGGAATGAAGCCTTGTCTTCTGATAAAGAAGTTCTATGTCTCTCATACCTTCCTTCCCCAGACGTGGAATCAGTTATCCTTCCAAAAATGCCTGGCTCCTTTACACACAGAAAATCAATTTTAGAAACTATAGTCTGCGTTTCACATTCACATACTAGTTTGTTCCTGCCTGAGATTCCATTGACACTAGTCCAGTTCAGTGGACTGAGGGGAAAACAGCCTTATTAATAATTGCATACATATTATATGTGTACAGTTGAACTTTGAATAGCATGGGTTTGAACTGCACAGGTTCACTTACACAGAGATTTTTTGTAGTAATTCCCATATAGTACTGTAAATGTGTTTTCCTTATAATTTTCTTAATATTTTCTTTTTTCTAGCTTTATTGTAAAAATACAGCATGTAATACAACACACAGAATACATGTTAACCAACTGTTTATATATGGGTAGGGCTTCTGGTCAACAGGTAATTAATAGTTAAGGTTTTGGGTAGTCAGAAGTGATATGCAGATTTTTTACTGCATAGGGGGTTGGTGCCCCAAACCTCTGCATTATTCAAGGGTCAATGGTGTGTGGAAATAGTATCTTTTATGTGATATGCTATGTAACGAGGGCAATTCAGGTCTGTATCAGTTGTCAAATTCATTTGGAAGGAAGCTTTTCAAACATAAAATCTTTTTAAGATTTTATTTATTTATTTGACAGAGAGAGAAACAGCGAGAGAGGGAACACAAGCAGGAGGAGTGGGAGGGGGAGAAGCAGGCATCCCGCCGAGCAGGGAGCCTGATACAGGGCTCAATCCCAGGACCCTGGGATCATGACCTGAGCCAAAGGCAGATGCTTAATGACTGAGCCACCCAGGTGCCCCCAGAAAATTGTTCTTAAGATTCTGAAATATCTGAACACTATTTCCACATTAGTAGAAGTTCAGTAAATTATATGAATCAGTATAGTCCATTCTCTTTTTGGAGGAAACAATTTTTTAAAATAAACCTCTGATTAGATATCACCTAAGGAGAATTTATAGTTTTTCAGATTTAAATTTTAGTGCCTACTAAATATTTCCTGCTATTTTTCTTTCAAATAATTTCTCAATCCTCTGACTTCAGTATTTTATTACTCTAAGGAACTTTTTCCATTTTGATATATATTCATTTACTTAACTGTTAAAGTTCAGAGAGTGGAAGACTTGATTTCAATAAAATATACTGCTTCAGGAGAGGAATCTTGAATCTTTTTTATGTGGGCCAGATAGACTTTACTAGGCTATGAGGCCTCTGTGTGAATACCCTGTGTATTTTAAGTCTTTCTAGGGTGGACCCAAAGGATGCTCAGGAAATAGTAATCAAACCCTGAGGTCATTCCTTTAAATGGGTGTTTGGCATTTTTTTTTCTTTCTTTCTTTCCTTTTTTTTTTTTTTTTTTTAAAGATTTAGTTATTTATTATTTGAGAGAGAGAGTGTGTGTGTACATTGGGGGGGAGGGGCAGACGGAGGAGGAACCTCAGGTGGTCTCCCTGCTGAGGGCACAGCCTGATGTGGGGTTCTATCTGTGGACCCTGAGATTATGGCCTGAGCCAAAACCAAAACTGGGACACTTACCTGACCAAACCACCCAGGTGCCCCTATTTGGCATTTCCTTGAGGGTCTTTCATAGGAACATCTTCTGATATCTGCTGTGGTAATTCTCACTGGCACACAGATAACATATAGACTTCAGGGTTGAAGTCTTCCATTTTTCTCCTAAATGCTTCAGCATATCATGGTGCCCAGAACCACTGACAGAAAACCAATTTTGAGTCATCCCTATCATGCTTATTACAAATTTACAGACTAGAGAGCATAACGATGTAACATCCATGGAACAAGTTCGTTGTGGGAGGTGGTTCCTGATCCTTGAACTGAGAACCTCACAGAGAGTGATCTAGCCGAGGGACAAAAGGAAGACATCCAGTTTATAAGGAGAACTTCATAGAGATGTAAGAACTGGAGAAAGGGTTACTTATGTAGAGACTAAACAGACTCAGTTTACCATCCTTGCGTGAATTCACAGGTCTTTGTGAACTAAAACAGCCCAGAAATGGTGCCAAAGCCACCCAGGTCCTCCCCAGATAGCAAAGGGGAGAGATGGGTTGGAAGAAAGACCAGTGTCCTGCCTCTCACATAGTCTGTCCTGGTCCTGGAAGGTAAGAACACGGACTCAGACTTTAAACCAGGTGTGTTTGCTAAGAAACACATGAAAAAGTGAATAAAGGAGAGGGGAGGAATCTATAACACATACTAAGATTTAGGAAATAAACTACCGATAAAATCAGAACTTACCTAAAGAGGTCTTCCACCCAGTTACTTCTAAAAGTTCAGTGGTTAAAAAATGAAATTTGGGGCACCTGGGTGGCTCAGGTCATGAACTCAGGGTTGTGAGATGGAGCCCACACTGGGCATGGAGCCTGCATGGGATTCTCTCTCCCTCTCCCTCTGCCCCTCCCCCTCACACTCTCTACCTCTCTTAAAAAATAAAGAAAAGAATTTTCACTCAATTGCATGTGTTTACTCCTTCCATTTTGTGATATTTCCCTTATAAGACCCAAGATTGTTTCCATCAGCCTGGAAGGATATTTGGGTTTGAATTTTTGCTAGTAATAAGAATGTCAACATCTGCTGGAACCCTGTGCTTCAACATCAAGAGAGCGGGGTCTGAGTAACTCACTAATTTGGCTCAAGTCCTGTCTTTGTTTCCTAGCAGAGGTCACAGGTACACATGCAAATGGAGAAATAATGGAGTCCGCACTCTATTTATAATAAAGATTTATTATGGATAGAGATAAGTTCTTTGAGACAAGATTTTGAAAGACCCAAAAGCTTCTAGAATATCTTTGCAGAGAAACCCACACTACTAAGAAGCTGAAAAAGTCAGAGAGAAAGCACTTCGCAGTGGTTGCCATAGTAGCAAAAGTAAGTCTGTCCTCGGGGAGAACAGAAAAGAATAGTTAGCTGCCCCTAGGGAAGTTGGTTTCGGGGTTCATTAAGAGGTTCCGGGTGACAGAAGAAACCAAGCTCTGAACCAAACAGTTGAAGAAGTGTCTGTAAGTGTGTTTATTACATGAGACTGTTGTGTCAGAGGTATAGAAATTGGCCAAAACAGCAAGGTACTGATATGCATTAAAGTCCAAACTGCATTTTGTAGCCAGCACAATGCAGTGTGTTTTGAATGCCACAGGCTGACAATAGCAAGAGATTACTGTCATCACCTTGCTTAAGGAGAGATTTTAATGCATCACATATATTTAAACCACAAATAGGAATCTATAAATGCCAAGGGTTTTATGTATAGTGACTCAACTGTCGCAATGTTAAGTTTATTTTAGATTTAAAGCAATACGTCCTAATTCATATTCTGAAAAGAAGTTCCCCCATATATTCCTTTCGGACTTTTCTAAATGTCAACCTTTTCAGATATTTTTTCAGGCCAAAGATCACAATCATTTAAGTACCTTTCCTGAAAGAAATGCTTGATCATTTTAACCATTCCCTAGACATTTTCTGTCTTACTTTCCGCAAGTTGTCAGGACAAAGAGTGCTTGAAATGTAGGAGTGGTTAATCTTCTTTGTCCTCAACCTACAGAATTTTCTAGACTTGAGAAGGGAATGTTTCTGGATCTTCTTTCTTTTGCATTTTGTTGGAACTTGGTGTTTTAGACCACACAAGTCTTCACAATGTCATGTGATCATTCTTCCCATCTCTGATTTGAATATTTCCTTTGCGAAATATTTATGATGTTTTCTTTAATTAGAAAAATTTCAAAAGTCTGGTATTGTTGAAATATATTTTATAACAACTTATTTAAGAGGATATTTGCTTGTGAATATAATTTTACATCTGAAATTCTTTTCCTTAAAGACCAAAATCCATTCTATTCCTTGTTTTCTTGTATTCGTTCTTGTGATGTGCTATGTTCTGATCCTTGTTCCTTTGCTGGTGATTTACTGTAACTCACTGTAAGCTTTCTCTAGCTCTTTGATGTTTTTAAATTTCACAGTAGCATTTCCAGGTATAGGGTTTTTGTTTATTTTTGTTCTTTAATGTTTTCTATTTGGCCCGAAGGGAGATATGAGTGGATTGCCATATGTCCAGGACTCTTTTTTTGATAAGTGAGACATGAGATTCAGTATAAACTCACCAATTAGAAACACCTAATGTTATAAGATTTGTGTTGCTCACAATTGTTCTGAGCATTTTCTCAGCAAAGGTTGGCTTTCAATAAGTTTTTCCCTGCTCAAAAACTTGTGTTACAGTGCCATCATGTGGTAGAGTGAGTTTATGCAGGCAAGGCTTGTTAGCAAGATTACTTGTTTAATAAGTGAGGCCAACTCTTCAGTGACAGGATACACTTTCTCTAACAGTTATTTTATGCAAAATACCATACTCTTTTATACTAAAGCAATATTTTGTCACTGTATAATAGAGCTTAATTGGATGGGAATTTTCAGGATTTTAAAAGATGTTTTTAAATAAGTATTCAGAGTAACAATGCTTTTTTTTTCCTTTTAAAAGATTTTTTTATTTAAATTCCAGATGGTTAACATACCGTGTAGTATTAGTTTCAAATGTACAATTTAGAGATTCAGCATTTCCATACAACACTTGGGGCTCATCACAGTAAATGAACTTTTTAATCCCCATCACCTATTTCACCCATCCCCCACTTTTTCTGGTTATTTTTTTCTCTGTAGATAAGAGTCTGTTTCTTGGTCCCACCACCTTTTTTCTCTGTAGATAAGAGTCTGTTTCTTGGTCCCACCCCCCCACACACACACACTTCTTTTTTCCCTTTGCTCATTTGTTTCTTAAATTCCACATATGCGTGAAAGACTGTCCTAGTAAAAACAAATTCCCCAGTGGATGTCATTTTTGAGATCTGAAGTTTAAGGTTACTTAAATTTTGAAAGCTAATCACATCTTACCTTGTAGGTTCCTGCATTTTTAAAGAACTGTAAATTTTTATTTGCTTATCAGAAGCAATGATGATAAACTTAAATATTGGGCCATGTAATAATAGCATCTGTAGAACATGAAGATCTCTCCCCAGCTGTGAGTGAGTTGACTGAGTTAATATTAACTGAGTATGAGCTGACATAAGACCTGTATGACTTAAATTGTAGGTTTTTTCCTTTTTTTTTTTTTTTTTTTTTTTTAGCATTCTTATCAAAACCATTCTTAATGTTGTACCAGGCATATCCTTAGCTTTGTGTCAAGGTTATGAATTAAGCATATTGTTCTTATAGAACCTTCTCTCTTTTTTTTTTTTTTTAAAGATTTTATTTATTTATTTGACAGAGAGGAGAGAGATCACGAGTAGGCAGAGAGGCAGGTAGAGAGAGAGCGGGAAGCAGGATCCCCACTGAGCAGAGAGTCCGATGTGGGGCTCGATCCCAGGACCCTGAGATCATGACCTGAGCCGAAGGCAGAGGCTTTAACCCAGTGAGCCACCCAGGCGCCCCTAGAACCTTCTCTTGATGGCATAGTGCTAGTTACATAATTGCAGTGTTTTCTTCATATATTTTTATTTTGATTTAAATTATATCTAGTTGTTTATAGAACATTGAAGACCAAACTGAAAACACTTGATGTTTTCAGTTTGGTTCCTAACAGGGCCTGAGGTGGGGGCTCTGTTTGGGGCATTTAGTAAGAGAGTGTTCTCCAGAGAAAAGCACTGGGGGAATCAGGACAGAAGAGGAGAATCCAGATCAGCAAGACTGTGGTCTTAGCTAAAGACTAGACTGATCTCAGAGGAAAGCTCTAGAGCAGCTCCATCCAAAAGAAATATATTAAATATGTTGCTTGCCACATAAATAATTTTAAACTGTCTAGTAGCCTCATTTAAAAAGGTAAAAAGAAACAGATGACTTAACACAATCTCTTTAAACCAGTACATCCAAAATATTGTCATTTCAGCATATATCAGTATTAAACATTGCTGAGATTTCTTACATTCTTTTTTCATACCAGATCTTCAAATTCCAGTATGTAAACAGCCTAACTCATTTCACTCTCCTGTAGCCACTAGTCACACCATGCATTCAACAGTGCAGCTGTAGAGCGTCGGTTGCACAAAAGTTGGCCCTACCTTGTGCTAAAGGAGTCGAGTTTCATACCTCCATTTCAGTCAGTTATTGGCTATAAGATGCCCTTAGAGAACTGGAAAGAGTAGCCTGGATGGTACATTGGCTCCTGTTTGGCTGGGTGTAATTCTCAGGAGAAGGTGTCATCTGTGCGTTTTGCCATCAGCGGGTGGGGGGTGTGGATGGGTGTGGCTGCCATGAAGAGGATCTAGGCATCCAGCAGAGTATTCACCATGGTCTCCAGCCCTGCTCACATCATTTGCTTCTCATGTTGAGTTCTTGCGATGCAGGCTCTGATTCTCCAGGATTCTAGTGTTTCTATTTTCTGGGATAACTTTAAAAGGAGAGTAGAAGGACCAATGACAACCTGCTGCAGAATTGGTCCCAATGCTGTAACTTATACCCAGGGGGAGTCAAGCCAGCTTAGCAAACATTCATGGATGACCCAGTGAGATCAGTTTTCTTGAATGGGCATGATGGAGGCAGGAATTACATTCCTTTTCACAAGAGCACCTAAGGTCTCAATCTATGTGCAGTAAAATCCTGGGATAACAGAAATACAGGGCTCTACGAGGAAGTAGGAACGAAAAGGTTTTGAATATGGTGAATGGAATAGAATTGCGCTACAAACAAGACTCAGGATTAGGATTGTCAGAATTGCAAAGGTCTCAACTTTGCAGTGAGGCAAGTAGGTATATTACGTTTTTGGCCATCCGGCCTTGTTTAAGTAAGCAGTGTAGTCATGTCCTTTCAGATATCTGAACTTTAGAAATCTTTGCAGAGGCTGTTGGAAGACTTGAGATTGAATTAACCAGCTTTTGAGCCTGAAGGAATTTAAGTCATTGCAGGAAGCCATTGTCCATCCTGCTAAAACTGAAAGACCTTTAGATATTTCCATTAGTAAGTATCTTTTTTAGCTGAGACTGAGCAGAAAGCAAAATTAGGGTGGGATTAATTTCTTTGAACTTTAAACTTACAAGTGAAAGATATTTTTGTTTTGGATTTTTATTCTTTTGGATATGAAGTCTTTGAACTTGAAAACTTTTAGTAGTTGCATTTGATTTCTTCTGGGAATTTTATTAATGAGAAACTATATTCAACATGTGGAACATTTCTATATCGTTGGGATTTTATTACTAGAATATCTTTATGCAACTTATTTTTGGAATATTTATTGATGCCATTTCATCTCCTTGAAGGTCTTATGATATGCTCTGTTGAATTACTTAACTGGACACTATTCGTGTGGGAAGTATAAGAGAGTTAATTTTCAATCTTGGTGGCAGACTTATCTTGAAGTTCATATCTTCTGCCTAATCTGCCTACATCCTTATGAGACATAATCAACACTAACATCTGTTGGACTCTGAGGATTTTGTAATATGTCTGAAAATATTTTGGTATTCCTCTCATGAGAGTTGGGGGTTTATGTTCCCTCCTCTTAAATATGGACCTTTTTAGTTACTTGCGTGTAAAGAGTAGAATGCAGCAGAAGTAAAGTGCCTGAATTCTGGGTCTAGATCAGAAAAAGCCATATAGCTTCCATCTGGTTCTCTCAGGACACTTGTTTTGGAGCCTTGAGCAACTGTGTAAGAAGTCCATCCAAATTGAGGTCTCCAAGATGTGACGAAGCCAATCCAGACTATATGGATTGGCAGTGTATAATGCTCCAGCGAATGGCACCAGCAGAGGTCCCATCTATTAGCTCAACCACCTAGTATCAGTTGTCAGACGTGTATGCAAAGATGCCTCCAGATGATTTTCCACCTATTCTGTTACCCCCAGCTGTCAAGTTGCTCTAATCAAAGCCCCAGGGAAACTGGAGCAGGAACAGGACACATACTGCATTGTTTTGTAAGCATAGAAAAATTATTGGTGTATACCACTGAGTTTTGAGAGATTCGCTGTGCAGCAACTCTAACGAGCATGTCGAATCAGATGTCCAATGATGGAGCAGTGGTTGGCATTGGGGATACAACCCAATTAAAAGTGAAGCAGGACACTCTGATTGAAATTTGGTTTCTTTTCCTTAAGAAGAATAGTCGAAACCCAGTTGCCCATGGGGTTGGCCCAGTGGGCAAAGGGAATGACAAACAGATCAAAGTCAGGGCAGGCCTGTCCTTCTCCACTTCTGGAGTCAGGAGAGATGCCCTCTGTACTCTCAGTTCTTCTGCCTTTTCATTTACTCCCTTAGAGGTGGGAAGGAATGATGTTCTTGTTGGGAATTTGAGGAGAAATGGGCTATGTTTGGTTCAGCTCAGATCCTCAGCTTTCCTCTTTGGGAGACAGCCTGACCACAGGCAGCACGCATTCTCTGCTCCTTTGACTGTGTCCTACCTAAGGTTGCCAGCTCTTGTAAGGAAAGCATGTGGTTGTTCTAGCTTCTTCTGTGGCTGGGACTAAGTCTGCAGGTCACATAGCTTATTTCAGCCCTTACTGTGTGCTATCTCCTACACTTAATTTAATGAATAGTAAAGATGATGTTTTGTCCCCCAAAGACCTTATTCCTAGCTTAATTTTTATTCAGTACACAAGTAGGGGAGAGGTGCCACTTAATAGGCTTTCTTCAAATGTTAAGACAATTTCTCTGTATTTATATCATATATAAATTTATTATTTATGCCGTCATGTGAACTAACACAGGACAGAATAGACCTTTAATGTTTTCACTAACTTATAGCAAATTAAAAAAATATATGCAATGTATGACATCTTGTCCTAATCCTTAGAAATGGAGCCCAGATGTATGCTTGGAAGCCAGTCTGTCTCAATGTATTACTAACATACTAAGAGTTTCTTTCAAAAGAACTGAACTTTGCATAATTTCTGGGCCCTTAGCATTACCCTTCCTTTAACTATTTTCTGAATATAATTCACCATCTGAAGAGGTGATAAGACATTTAGAAGTAACTAAAAAAAGAAACTTTAAGTGTTTTCATCTGGTAATCCTATTCTATGAAAGAGAAATTTCAAAGGGCTGTTGGAAGATTTATTAACTTTTTTCTCAGAAAAGAATCTTATACATTGTGATATGCTTCTTTTCTAATCCAAACCATACTGGGATTGCACAAAGGAATGACAAAGTGCCTGGTCATAGAATTACTGAGGAACAGTGATGGTATGACTTCAGAAGGAGCAATAGCTCAATATCTTCTTTGATCTTAAGAAAAATACAATCTTGAAACTTCTACTTCTGTAGGTAGAAATTTACTTCTGAAATTTCTTTTCCTGAGTTTTTGGTCTTATACCCTTGTCCCACCACTATTAGCCCTTAAACTAGCTGCTTATTTTTTCTCTTTAGCCCCATAGAATCTATACCATTATAAGCTTTTCAATTTTTTTAAAATTTTCAGTTACTGTTATATTTGGTTCTGCCTTAAAGTTAAACCTTAACTAACTTACATCAGTAAATTACAAATAATTTACGGAGGAATAATTGATGTATTGAAAAGAACTGAACATATTTAATGAGCACAATTTGATGAGTTTGCACGTACACAAATGCCCATGATACCCTCACCATGATCAAAGTACTAGACATATCCTTGCCTCCCAGTTTCCTTCTCTGCACTCCCACCCTTTGTTTACACTTAAGATGAGATCTGACCTCTTAACAAATTTTGGAGTGCACAATACTGTATTGCCAACTATAGTCACTATGTTGTAAAACAGATTTTAGAGCTCATTCATCTTGCATAACTACAACTATAACCATTGAAAAGCAACTCCCCACTTCTCCCAGCTCTCACCCCCTGGAAACTGCCATTCTATTCTTTGCTTCTCTGAGTTTGACTATTTTAGATACCTCCTTTAAGTAGCACCATGCGTACTTGTCCCTCTGTGACAGGCTTATGTCACTTAGCATAATGTCCTTGTTGTTTTTAACATTTTATTTAAATTTTATCTACTGCATTTGAAAAATTCTTCTTGGATTGTGTTGTCTTTCATAAGCTATGCTAGCTTTTCGCCCTAAATTACTATCAGTTCTGCAGTATTATGTTATTGTCATCACTCAAGTGCCAGCAGTCTTCAAATGGGACAATTTGAAGAGTTTAAAGGGAATATTGCAAAGGTTTTGGCAATATAATATCCCCAAGAAGAGATAATGTGAGATTCTGGAATGGGCCACAGTGCAGTAGAATTCCCAGTCATGGTTCAGATGGAGGAAAGGGAGGGTTTACACAGAAACTAAAGAAAAATAGCTTAGTGGAAAAGACTTCGTGAAAGGATCTGTGGTCGTTGGTGGAAGGTCATATAGCCAACACGTGGTGACTCCAGCAGTGGAAACTGGGGACAAAATGGGGCCTGGCTTCCGAGCTTCAACTCATGTTTGCCATTGAATGACCCCAACAGCAAGCCAGAGAGCAAGCTAGTTTGATGTAGCCCATAAATTTCAGCTTCCTGGGGCACAGAGCAGGTAGAATGGAGACGGGAAGGGAGAGGGGGAATATCTAACATGGTTATCAAAGATCCCAGTAGAAAAATTCATTTTTCAGCTTTCCAGATTTTCACTATATTCACTTTTACTCAGGGAACATTTATTCAGTACCTAACACTAAGATAGGGCCATGAATCAGGACAAAAAGACAGTATGTGTTCAGGGATTCTATGGTTTAGTGAGGAAGTTAGAAAACAAAAAACAAAATTATTCAAGGAAATAAATCTATTTTTAAATAAGCCTTTTTATAAAAGTAGGTATGATGTGCTCAGGAGTACTTTGGAGGAGTGGATGGAGATTCGGGAAAGGCTTTCTGGAGGATATGCCTGTGATGGACCTGGGAAGTAAAAGTGGGACTTATCCATATGAAGCATGTGGAGAATTATATTCCAGGTGGTTGAAGAACATATGTAGGTATTCAGGAACCTTAAGTAGTGTGGAGTATTTCAGGAACATTGTGTCAGAGACAGTTACTGCCTTCCTTCCTAACAGAATTCCTTTTTTATTGTTGTTGTGGGGCACTATGTGCTGGAAACACACACACACACACACACACACACACACACACACACACACACATCCCAGGTTTGCTTTCAACTAAGTGGGTCCTTGATGAAGGCCACGACAGTTAACAGGAGCTTGGCTCTGAGAAATCAATGGAAAAAGTCATGCATTCAACAGTAACAAGGCATATAGATTTAATCACAAGAGAACTCTAAGTGTTGGAGCTGTCATATACACAATACAAGAAAAATGCGTATAAAGTATTTAAAGTAATAAAGGATGCATTTAAAACTGTAGTTATACAGTGAGGGATTTGAACAGCTAAGTTTGAAAAAGAACATTCAAATGGAACTTTAAAAAATGAAAATTAAATACCTGTTGAAATAAAAACTCAGTGAATAGATTGGATGGCCAATTAGACACAGTTGAAAAAAGAATTAGTTAACTCAGAACCATGTACACATAATCCTCAGAAGGTAAAAAAAATCTTGAAGGAGAGTCAAGGAGGTATGAAGCATGAAATAATGGCTACTTGGAGTGCTAGAAGGAGTGAGGAGAAAGAATTATTAAACCATGATAGCGGTATTTACAGAAGAATTAAAAAGGGTAATCCATCATCCAAGGAGCAGAATGTAATTTTTTTTTTTATCACAGGAAAATACACATGTCATTAAACTCACCATTTTAACCATTTTCAAATGTACAATTCAGTGACATTGGATACATTCACAATGTTGTATTAACATATTAAAAGATTATAGTAAGGCTCTGAAAAGATCATTCTAATCTCTGTATAAGATTTATAAAGAATAATGTAAAAGTAATGGTTGTTTATAGTCATTTAAAATTTTCAACAAAATGAGCAGAATAAATGTTTAATGTATTCAAATTTACTTTCACAGAATACATTTTAGTAAAGAGAAATTAATTACAATAGAGGATATGCAAGCATCCTTAAAATCATTATTTATTTATCCTAGTATATGGAATTGAGAATTATATTTGAGATTTCAAGTTGTCATTATTATACTTGCTTATAATTTTAAGAATAAACCAAAATTTAAATGGTGGTACTTATATAAGCGCTGATTTTTGGAGATTGACATCTTTCTGAATTTTTTTATAATTTGCTAATTATGAATATGCAATTTAAACTATCAAGCTAATTTTTTACAACTAATAATCACATTGATAGCATTACAAATCCATGCTTTATTGGGCTTCTACAGTGATTTATAATCTGAGAAGAAAGACTTTAAAGAATGAAGTTGTTGATTTTGGGCAATGGGCCCAATTTCTTGCTTCAAGGACTATTCTTAAGCCAGCAAAATGAGGTTTTATTATCACAGGGACAGTAGTTGTTCCCTGATGACAGCTTTTTACAGAGGTTATTCAACTAGAGAATTCACTATTAGTCTCACCAAACTTATGCTCCCTTTTCCAGAAAGCAAGAGCAGCTAGTGAATATCACTTAAGGTAGTCTCCCTGTACCTAAACATATACAATCATGGCATTACTCTTTGTCTCTTATCCAGGAAACTGAATACCTTATTGGTCTTATATTCTATTTTGTTACTGATTACTCTCCTTTGGACATTGTAAATTATTTGGCAGGTCACTACTAAATAAAAATATGAATGAAAGAACTTAACTAACAAAAAAACATAAAAGTTCAATGAAAGAAGGTTTGGTGTTTTTATTAAATGCAAGGTAAATATGTTCAAGCAATTTATTTTTCCTGCCTAAAAATGTCATATTATCTGTACTCTTAAGGTCAATGAATAGAATTATGTATATCAACATTCATTTCTGGCTTAGTTTAATTAATGTGTTAATGTACAATGAGCATATGAGATAGAGTATTATCATTCTCAAGTGGCTTTCAAGCATAAGAGGAAATGTGCATAAAGAATTCATTATAACACCATAGCATGCAATAGAGGTGATTAAAAAGGTATTATTTTTAATTGGTATAAAGAGAAGTTAGATAAAATTTAAAGATGGACTTGATAAGTATGTTTTTCATACACACAGAAGCGGATGAAAGGTATGGTAGAGTGGGGAGAGAATAATCCAAGGCAAAGGGTGTACAAAGTTTGATGTATGTTAATATCACACAGAGAGTAACATACACAAGACAAACTCTAAGTTAGAAATGAAGATAAAAAAAGAAAAGAAATGAAGATGAGTCAAGGATAAGTTCACTGAGAAAAGAATATGTGTTCCATTTGGGATATTAAGTAATTAAGTATCCTTAGAACATAAGTAATTGGAAGAATATGGTGGAAGCTGTCACTAAAATCAACTTTATGTGAGATATTGAGGAGCTTGGACTTGACTTGATAAATAATGGAGAACCACTGAAGGTTTTTAAACAAGAGAACAACCTGGAAAGGCTTACATTATAAATAGATTACTGAGAGCAGTATGTAAATGAGTTTGTTGAGTTTGGTACCAGAGTGAGTTCAATGCTCAGTAAGGGGAAAAAATGAAACTGGGCTCTTATCTCAGCTTAAAAAAAAAATTCCAGGTAGATTACAGGCATTCATGAAAAAACCAAAAAAAAAAAAAAAAAAAAAAAAGCCAAGCTAAGAAACTTTTAGTAGGTAGATAACATTATCTGCACCACAGATTAAAATCTGTAATCAATCAAGGGGCACCTTGGTGGCTCAGTCAGTTAAGTGTCTGACTCTTCATTTTGGCTCAGGTCATGATTTCAGGTTCATGGGATCACCCTGCATTGGGCTCCATGCTTGAGATTCTTTCCCACTTCCTCTCCTGCTCACGTTCTTTCTTTCTCTCTCTCTCTCTCTCTCAAATAAGTAAATCTTTAAAAAAATTTTAAAAATAGAAAAATAAAATCTCCAATAAAAAAGAGAATATTGATAAATATATTCATATTAAAAACCTACCAGATTTTCAATAATTAAACATTTGATGGCACCCCGTATATGTCAGTTCAGTAGTGACTTAAGCAAGCATTTAGTTTTCACAGTTCTTAGAGGCTGGAAAAGTGCGTAAATAAAGGTTTAGGCTGATTTAGTTCCCCAGTGATGACCCTCATTCTGGCTTGCAGATGGCCACTTTCTTGCCATGTCCTTACAGGTTAGAGAGAGCGAGGAAGCAAGTTCCTGACGTCTGTTTTATAAGGGCACTAATCCCATGATGATATCACCTAAATCCAATTACCTCCATTTCCAAATGTTATTACACTGGGGGTTAGGGCTTCCACATATGATTTTTTAAAAAAAAGAATTTATTTATTTATTTATTTGACAGAGAGAGAGAGAGAGAGAGAGAGAGAGAGAGAGAACATGTGGAGGGAGCAGCAGACTCCCCACTGAGCAGGGAGCCCAACGTGGGACTTGATCCCAGGACTACAGGATCATGACCTGAGCCAAAGGCAGACACTCAATGGCTGGGCCACCCCACATATGATTTTTTTAAGGGATGAATTTAGTCCGTAATACCTCCTACAGCCCCCACCCCTATGCTTGCTCCTAGAATTATCCCGAGATAACCGAACTGTCCCCAAACTTTTGTCTCAGACTGTTTTCAACAGAAATCCAGACTAAGGAGTTGGCATTGGAATGCAGACACCAAGGATGGGATTGAGGAACTCACTGTCAATGGGCACAAAGACTGTGGCTAATGGTAAGTGAAGCCCGTGAGTCAAAAAGAGGCAAGTTCTGTTCTGGATCTGACAGGAGCCGTTGTGGCTGCAGCAGGTGGAACACGGCTGAGATCAGGACTTGAGGCTGAAGAAGCAGAGAGGGGAGAGATTATGCTGATTCCCAGAGAATATGTTGGACAGCCTGGTCTTTCTCCTAAAGCAAATGGGAAAGCGTTGACATATTTTAAGCTGTGGAGCAATAAGGTTACATTTGCACTGAACATATTAGCGTGAGGAGCAGACTAGAAAGGGCAGACTAGAAATGGTAATAAGGGGCACTTGGGTGGCTCAGTCGTTAAGTGGCTGCCTTCGGCCCAGGTCAGATCCCAGGGGTCTGGGATCGAGCCCCGCATCGGGCTCTCTGCTCTGCAGGAAGCCTGCTTCTCCCGCTACCATTCCCTCTGCTTGTGTTCCCTCTCTCGCTGTGTT
>CM053616.1:42658983-42702051 GCA_028646535.1 Procyon lotor
GGGGCGTCCGCCGGTCTAGGCTGGGCTGTGCTGTAGTTTCTGCCTCTAGGTGCAGGTGTGGCTGGGCTCAGACCCCTTCTGGTCCTGGGCCTAGGGAGATCCAGGAGTAATTCTGGGACCTAGTCCCCAGCTGCAGCACCTGAAAAGGAAAGCCCTTTCCACGGCAGTAACAAAACTCAAGAAAAATAACTCATACTTCTGAGGCTTAGAACTGGCCCATATTCCACTGGACCAAGTAAGTTGCATGGTGAAGACCAATACAGGAAATTGGACAAGTGTGCTCTGCCTCCCTGAGGCCAACACAGGGTTGGGATGAACACTCCTACTTTAGAGAAGGGGAGAATTGTGGCTAATTCAACCTGGTGCAAAACCCAAACTGGATCATATTCTGCCCAATAAAACCTGGAAGCTTTTTGATAATTCCTTTCACCCCAGTATTTCCCCTACTACTTAGTCAGAATTAGTTCCTTTCTGTGTACCTTGCTTTTAAAGGGATGGATGATAATGTTTTTTGTAAGGAAGTCTATGTAATTTTATAAGGTTTTTCTCAAGTTATAATTACATTTGGAAAATCAAATATATTTTGATTCATAAGAGCCAGGCTTTGTAGAAAGCAGATAGGATTTTCTGTGATTAAAAATAAAACAAAACAAAACAAAACAGTTTTAAAATTAAGAGCCAAGCCCAGGGTACTGAACATAGTTATACACTACCATAGGAAAAATATTTGATACTCTAAAATATTTACTATTTTACCACAAATGAAAGAAAAGTTTAGTCCGTAGGTTAGAAGGGATGGTTCTGGAGGGACCTAATTGACATCAGTGCTGATAGGTTAAGAAAGTAAAGTGTGAAAGTGATAGATTTGGGGAGTCACAGATTGGGGATTTTGTGGCTGGCTTTCCAGATTGCAAGAGGCAAAAACATAGTATCTGTTGAAATTATCTGTCGCTGAGGGATGGTGTTTTGGCAAATGGGCCTGAAGTTAATCTTACAGAATTTTATATACTCCAAGATGGTGTGTTAAAGTAGCCAAGAGTTGGGGCACCTGAGTGGCTCAGAGGGTTAAAGCCTCTGCCTTCGGCTCAGGTCATGATCCCAGCGTCCTGGGATGGAGCCCCATATCAGGCTCTCTGCTCAGGAGGGAGCCTGCTTTCCCCCCTCTCTCTCTGCCTGCCTCTCTGCCTACTCGTGATCTCTCTCTCTCTCTCTCTGTGTCAAATAAATAAATAAAATCTTAAAAAAAAAAAAAAAAGTAGCCAAGAGTTCCCAAACCTTGTAAAGGGAAGAAGTCTTTAGAAGACACCTTGAATCGGAATGAGAAAAGGTAGAATGTATGACAAGTCAGGAAGGGACTAATGATACCTGTGGCAGGAGCCACTTCTAAACACCTAAAGTCACCATGGATGTAGTATGTCAGGGCACAAAATGGCAATGATTAAAGATGGCTCAGGGGTTAGGTGTTCACCTCTCCATCCAGATGAATGCAAGTCACATGCCCTTTTTGACCACCTCTTTACCTCTTGCTCCCTGGGAGCTAACTCATATAAAAAAGTAAAGGAGAAGAGGGCTTGGAGAAATAAATCTTGAATACATTTTTTTAAATGTTTGTGTCATATGGGGCGAGGTCATAAAACAGGGGTGCTGGGAGCACTTTCTTTGCAAAACAACATGGTGTTGTCAGAGGTGCGTGGGCTTTGGGGCTCGGTAGATATGTGGCCATGAATAAATTTGGATATCTACCAACAGAATAAATTTTCAGCCTGAAAGTCACTGTTATCTTGAATTGGGAAAAATTAGAGCCTTCTGCCTTCGGTGGAAATAGGGGTCAAAACTGAGGTCAATCAGAAGTTGAACTGAAATCATAAAAAAGTGGAAAACTTACGTTTCTGCACATATGAGTTTTTAGCATGAAATATAATCGCACATATCATTTTGAAATAAGATTCTTATTTCTTATCTCAAGATGCTTAGTTCTTAAACGTATGGTCGGAGTCTATTAAGGCACATAGGTCTGTTCTGTTTTATAATATTGTAGAATTATTGTTTTACCATGGAGTTTGATTTGCAAGGATAGAGATTAATGGAGCAAAATCCAATCAAATGTAATGAAAAGAATCAAATTCTTCTTCCACGGTTTCAACCAAAGATCCAAGAGTTCTCGACTACAAATTTGAACACATTGACTTGGCTATCAAAGTCACAGCTCACCAGAGCCTTATACACAATCTAATACCTTTCAACAGAATGAAGATGTGTTCACTCAGATAAGTTTGTTTTTCTGGTTTTTTGTTGCCAGCACAAGGTGAAATGCAAACTTTGAAATATGCCTGGAAAGCTGGTCAGGATCAGCAGTCAAACCAGATAATTAGGACAAAATCCTACTCGGTATCATATTCATAGAATTTGTAGAGTACAAATTATATGCAGCTGTGAATAACTTCTAATATTTAAACAATGGGTAAAAATTTTACTTTTTGACCTGAACTGTCTGGTTTGGCTCTCTGCATAGGCATTATGGCCAACTTTCCATTTTGCTTTGTACTTTATAGGCTTGGGCAAAATCTGGATGGCTAAGAAACTAATTTTGTTCTTAATTTAGTAAAATAAAACAAAACTATTTAGCAAGTCATTTATTATTTGTTGAGATATACTGTCTCTTGAAAAATGGTTTAAATAATAAAAATATTAATTTTATGTTTATTTGGAAATTGAGATTTAAAAATAATTTGTCTAGTCCAAGGAAAGAAAGAATGTTAACAATGGAGTATAGCCAGATTTTTCTTGGTCATTCTAAATAAATTAATTAAAAGAATAGGTTTAATATTTTCTTTGGGAGAACTAGCTGGTACACATTCCCAGAGAGCTTGATAGTTTAACAGAAGAATTTATGAAAGAAGGAATACAAAAGAGATGCAAAATACATTAAAAAAATTAAGAGAAAGACTAAACGGGTATGAGTCTGGAAAAGGGAGTTAAAGCTTTTTGGTAAGTAGAAAAGGGCAATTGAACGTTACAGAGTTCTGATTCCTGGGGGCATGGACCATGAAAGGTGAAATCTAAAAGAAAAATTTACAAAGTGAAGGAAAGGATTGAATCGATATCAGCATATACTCAAAAACTATGTCATTAGCTATAAGAACTTCTTCCAGAGTAATACAGTTTTTTGTTTTTTGAAGTGATCTCTTCACAACTAGAAAAAAAAAACAAAACGTCAAGACAAAGGAATAAGATTGAGTTTCTCCCTTAAATTTTGAGCCCGCTTGTTGCTTTCAGTGTTAGGGGATGTCTACAGCTGTAAACAATTTACACTCCAAAAGTTATAAGAATGAGGCTGAGTGAAATACCAGTTAGTTAATAGTTAATATTAGAGAGGATAATAGTTAATATTGGAGAGGAGCCAGGGAGAAAGGGAAGATTAATTGAATATGTCCTGTAGTTTCCAAGAAGTTAGTTCACTTCATGTGTGGTAAAAACTGATAAAATGTAACCAAAGTAAGTTTTCAAAATTAATCTTTTGTATTCCAATTTTTTCCATACAATTTTTATATAAATGTATCTAATGGAACTTGTAAAAAATTAAGTGACTAGAAACTTTTGCTACATACATCCTAATATAAATTTATCTTAATAAAATCTCACATGAAAGTATAATTACTTTTCAGCAGCTTTGCTTAAAAAAATTTTATTTCTTAAAATTGAATATAATTGTCACTAATAAAGCTATATTTTTCTGGTGTATAGAGATGGTAGGCAAATTATTTATTGGCTATCATTAGGGGTGAAGATTTTGAGAGATGTAAAAACTTTTTCTCACTTTAAAGATAGTTGTCAGAAATATAAACGTGCTTGCTGTTGACTGGTAGTAAAATATTTGTGTGGGAAACTAAGATGGCATGACTGATGTTCACATTAGCACTTTAAGTATTATCGTCTCCAAACACCCATTCCCTTCTTTGAGCAATAAAAACAATATAATACCATAATTATTCTAGTCAAATACCATATCTATTAATTCAGGTATGAATTTTGCCCATGACTGTAATTTTGCTAGTGTTTAAGAGAAAACACATTTGTGCAAAAATTAGCACCTTGTCTTTAAATAGTACTTATTGTTTGTTAATTGGCCAGGTAGAAATGACCATAACATTATGAAGTTTGAAAATCTGATAAAAAAGGGAACATTAAAATATAATACAATTTAAAATCAGGCAGGTAATTCACTAGCACCCTTCAAAAGGCAGTACTGAAGTTATTTTTGCTGATGCTTACATTGTGCTCTTTTTTAATTCTAGTTCCTTTGAATGAGAAGTTGTCATTATTCCTAGGTTCTTTCATTCAACAAAGTTAAGATAAATGCATATATTTATCTTACATATAGATAAGCCATATATAGTTTTCTAAAGTACATAGTTTTATATATCCCTTTATATGGTTATATATATATAATTTGTATATAATTATATAATATATATTTATACAAATCTATATATACTGTGAATTATAACATTAGCAAATCACAGTTCACAAATTTCTCATTTGCTTTATCCACAATATACACACAACAGTCTTAAAATAACAATACCAACACCTCCACCAAGAAAATGATTACTGAAAATAGTTTAAATTTGTTTTCAGCGTGGTGTGTTTTTTTGGTCAAATTATCATGATTTAAATAACTTGAAATATTTAACCACTGTGTAGTTATGTTACTAACTGGATATACATGTAAGTTCATTTGTATCCTTTTATTTTGAAGTTCTACAGATCGCATTTTAATTTAATTCTGCATGATCCCAAAGTTGAATATACCAAGCAAAACGCACTGAAAGAAGTTTAACTTCTGTCCTATTCTCTCCACCCAATAACCCCAATTGTTAATTTCATAGTTTACCCATTTATTTTAATATGTCATGTATTAAATATATTATGGTATATTAAATATGTGTGTATCTAGTCATGTCTTTCCTAGGTAAATTGTAGCTTATTGTACACTTTTTTAAAGTATAGTTGACACACAATGTTACATTAGTTTCAGGTCTTCAAGTCTATGTGTTTGACAAATCTGTCTGTTACGCTATGCTCACTCCAAGTACAACTACCCTAACCATAAGCTATTATACTACCATTGATGATAATAGTCTTTATGCTCTACCTTTTATCCTTTTGTTCTTTTTAAGACTATATTTTAGACATCACTTAATGGTCACATAACAGAAAGATCTTCATTCTTTTCTATAACTGGACAGTATTTTGTTGTGTTAATATGCTTATTCTAATACTGACCAATATTTGTGCTATTTCCAATCTATGCTTTTTCAGTTATTCTGGCAACTAATGATATTGTGTATGAATCCTTTTGTATGTTCACCAGTTTGTCTTTGGTTTGTATTTCTACAAGGAGTATAGCAATTGCATGAAATGGTAAAAGGTATATTTAATTTTGCTAACTAGTGCCAATTTTTATGATATATGAACTTTTTTTGTATTTTTCTTTATAATTAGATCTAGATATGATCCATACATTACATTTGCTTGATACATATTTTAAATCACTTAATCTATAAATCCTTGTTCTTTCTTTTTTCCTTAAAATTTGTTTATTGATTTAACCACCTGTAGAATTTCATTTTCTGGTCTTCCCTGTATTTCTTATAAACTAAAGCTATATTTTGAGGTTTGATTTTATTTTGACAGTAAGTGTCCAAAACTTCTATACAAAGAGTGTTGGGTAATTCCATTAGGAGACATGTAATAACTGGATGGCTCTCCTTGTGTGATATGATGTTGGTAGCCATTGATGACTATATCTTGGATTCCTTATTAGTTAGGGATACACAGAATGATGATATTCTAATTCTATTGTAATATAGCTGATTATTTCTTTTCCCCTGTCCTTTTTGTGTTCTCTTTCTGGAACTATGATTAGATGTATTTTTCTATCTTCACATGATCTTCATATTCCATAATCTCTATTTCATATTCTCCAAGTCTTTTATTTCTGGACTGCGTTCTAGATTTTTCTTTTGCTTCTATTTTCAAGTTCACTAATTGTCACTTCGGTTTGGTCTGACTGCTGGTTAATCACCTCAGCTTGGCTATCTACTGGTTAGCCACTTCCAGTGAATTTTAAAATTTTTAATCATTTAATTTTTCTATTTAGAATGTTGCTTTGTTTAAGAACTACTTGGACAACTTTCATAACCTCTTGATTTTTCTTATACTTTTAAGATACTGACACATTGAACTTACCTGTTTTTGGTCTGTGCAATTCTAATATGTGAAGTCTTCCTAGTTTTTAATGTACTCTTTTTTTTCTTCCTGGTTTCACTTATGTCACATATACTCATATATTTGCTGTGCTGTACTGTGTATATGTGTGTATATGTGTTTATGTGCAGATCATTTGCAGGGGGACTTTATCTGCGAAGATTTTTGAGATCTTGGGAGTGCTTTCAATTCAGAACCATTTTAAAATAAATTTGCTGAGAATTTTAAGATTAGTCAGGCCATGGAAGTGATCTGAATCTCCTATCCTCAAGTTGACCTGCAAACTCATACAGGTCCAGCTTACATTTCCATATTTTCAGGGAATATTTCTACTGTTAACATTTGATACAAGCTCAAGATAGGCAGATATTAATTGATCATTTACATTCCACACAGCAGGCTGATTCATCATTTACTTTTATGCTGAGGTGATAAGTATTTGGTGTTGTAGTTCAATGTGAGGATCTATGCTGTTGGTGAGGATCTAGGCTTTCACTTCTCTTGTGCCCTAAGGTGTCCTCAAAAATGGAGGTGCAAGGTTCCTGAATTTAGGAAAATACCCTTACGATGAAAAGGTGACTTTACCACTCTTCCTCCTTGATTTCTTTTTTTTTTTCTCCTTGATTTCTTAATTTCACTTTACATTTGGCCTAATATTTCTCAGTTTCTTTACAGTTTAGCAAAATATCGTTTCTGTTTTATACCAGCTATTTAAAATCTTTTGATGAGTAGAGTTTTCAGGGTTATTTAGATCATTATGCTGCCAGAAAGAGAAAACCATTTCATGGTATATAGAATTTTAAAGTTAATAGAAGTGATAAACTGTCCAAAGGACTCAATGCCATGTGTCTCAAATTAAACATATTTAAGAGTAACTCTTAGAGTTCCTTGCCTGGAATATAAACAAACAAAAAATATGAACAGTTTCTTAAATACAGCAAATAGCGTTATAATTGTTTGATTATCAAGGGGCAAAATAAAGGTTCAAGATTGACAGGCATATTGCAATGAATTAAATGGAAATATTTCTTTGATTTTCTAAAGGAAAATTCTAGTTACTAAGATACATTTGCTGGCATGTTAGATTTAGTAGATTAGAAACTAGAAATGATAGGGCTTGTGTGAAGGTGTAATTAAACCACTGATCCAAAAGTTTAACAAGAGAGGTAGCTCTTTCTGGCAAGGAAGTGAGAGATATAACTCAAGGGGTTTGCACCTACAATCTCATAGTAGAAACACAACTTTATGATACTTTGATGTACTTGGGGATCTGGAGATAATTGACATTTTTCTCTCCCCATATGCCTGTCTTAGCCTATTTCTTTTAATTAATGACAAAAGTTACTGGTTACTGGGTCCAAAGTTAGTATTTCCCAGCAAAGGGATTTTCATGATCAATATGCCAAATAAAACATCATCTGGTTTTATCTAAGTTTTGTCATTTCATTTTCATCAACACATTTATTCTTGATGAGTTCATGTTGATTATCTACCAATTTTGCATGAATCTGATTGCCAAGAATGCCTTCCTTTATCTCTGACAATCTTGTGTTCATAGTTGAGTAGCTGCCATGCTTTGTTTTTTTTTTAATTATTTTTAAATTTTATTTTATTATTTATTATTTATTTTTCCCCAAATACTTTTTTTATTTTTTCAGTGTTACAAGATTAATTATTCATGCACCACACCCAGTGCTCCATGCACTACATGCCCTCTTCAATACCCACCACCGGGCTCACTCAACCCCCCCACCCCCTTCCCTCCAGAACCCTCAGTTTGTTGCTCAGAGTCCACAGTCTCTCATGGTTCATTTCCTCCTCCGATTCTCCCCCATTCACCCTTTCTTTCCTTCTCACAATATTTTTAAGATTTTATTTATTTATTTGACAGGGACACAGTGAGAGAGGGAAAACAAGCAGGGGGAGTGGGAGAGGGAGAAGCAGGCTTCCAGCCGAGCAGGGAGCCCTCTTGTAGAGCTGGATCCCAGTACTCTGGGATCATGACCTCAGCTGAAGGCAGATGCTTAATGACTGAGCCACCCAGGCATCCCGAGATGTACCATTTTAGTTTGCTATCTCACCAGATATGACCAGATCAAGGATGAACAGAATTTTGGATATGATCGAGCCAAATCCTTTAAAACAAAAACAACCCCCCCCCAGAAAACAATGCAGTGATTTGTGAAACTTTCCCCAAAGTCATTCAATTAAGATATGTTTATGTTACAAAGAAAACCCTATCCAAATTCTTGATGTATCACTGATTGAACAAATCATAGCATTTACTGTAAACCTGGTACTTATCAAGCCAGTGCGCTGGAAACAGGATAAAAGGTGAATAAGGCATGGGAACTGCTCTGAAGGAATTCACAGAGTTGAAGGAGTACAACTATAAAGAAATAGTTATGACTTTTGGTCAAAATAATTTCTTATAATAGTTTTCAATGCATCCTTTCCCCATTTATCATGCAAAGATGAAAAAAAGGAGTAAACTCAAATACCAGAACAAAACAAGAACTGAGAAAACCTTGTGCCAGAATTTTGAAGAATTGTAGACAATTATAAGGCAAATAGGGTGGGTACGTGAAAAAGTAATCAGCATCTGACTTATCCTAAACTTTGATAGAGGTTATTCTGAATAATAGCACAAAGATGGTTTGTGTGTTCCTTTTTAATGACATATATCAACCACCTACAGAACTGGACTTTCACTCTCAAGTGTGTTTCCATGAGGTTGACAGATGTTCCTAAATCCCTTGCTTTCATCCCGCAGTACCATGGTAAACAAAGAATGCAGATGCCAAAAATTTACTTTGGCAGGAAATTTTTGTACAACACATATGTTTGCATCTTTCTATAGGTGTGTGAGCTGGCAGTATAGCAGAAAATTAGGAAAAGTATAGTTCTCTTCCAAAAAGAATTACAAGGAAGTATGATGACAGGAAACCTAGCAGTGCATGCTGGGAATTCTACCATTTTTGTACTATGTGGGTGGATTGCATCGCACAATTTAAAAGTATAAAGAATAATAATAAGTTATTTACATTTTAAAACTGTATTTGTAAATGTATATTTTCATAGCACCTTAATAACATATCACACAGTGGCACAATAGTACATGAACAGATTTTATAAATGAATATGTGTACTTTTATGAGTTCATACTGAATATAATTTGCTGATGATTGCATAATCAAAAATGTTTAGAGACTACTAAGTAGAGAAGCAGAAAATCATGCAGTGAGGGAGGGGAAAAGGCAGTAAAAAAAAATAGCCAACTACAGAGATGAGTTATACTAGCAATTCTGTTGAGCTTGTAAAGACTAAAGGGAACTCTGATAACAGACAGACTTGCTCCCTCTCACAAAGGCTGTTGTTTTGTTATGAAACAGCTTTATTGAGATATAATTCACGTGACCTACAGTTCACCCATTTAAAGTATATAATTTGATGGCTTTAGTATATTCACTGAGCTATGCAACTTGAGTATCACAGTCAGTTTTAGAACATTATTATTACACAGAATGAAAAAAAAACAAGAAAGAACCCTGCAGCCTTTAGCCACTTCTCATTTCCCTTCAACCTCAACAGTACACAAACAATAATCTACTTTCTCTCTTTCTATATTATCCCATCCTGCACATTTCATAGAATAGGTTGTCTTTTTCGGGCTTCTTTTACTTAGTATAATGTTTACAAACTTCTTCAATATAATAGGATGTATCAGTACTCTGTTCTCTCTTTCACTGCCAAATAATATGCCAGTGTATAGATATACCACATTTATCCGTCAGTGGGCATTGGGTTCTTTCTCCCATATTTTGGCTATTATGTATAATACTGTTATAAGCATTTGAGTACAATTTTTTATGTAGCTGTAAGATTTTATTTCAGTTGCATCTGCAGCCAGGAGTGGAATCAGTCACTGGGCCACATGGAAACTCTATGTTTAACATTTTGAGGAACTACCAGACTATTTTCTAAAGCAGCTCCATCATTTTAGAGAGTAGGATCTATTTCTTCCATATCCTTCATGTCAACACTTGTTATTATGTGTCTTTTTTATTTTAGCCATCCTGATGGATATAAAGAAATATTGCATTATGGCTTCAGTTTGCATTTCCTGATGACTAAGATGCTGAACCTCTTTTCATCTGTTTGTGAGCTATTTGTAGATCTCTTTTGAAGATACGTATATTCAAGTCCTTTGCATATTTATAAATTGGGTTGTTTATCTTTTTGTTGTTGACTTGTAAGAGTTCTTTCTATATTCTTGATACTAGGCCATTGTCACATATGTGATTTGCAAACATTTTCTCTCATATCGTCTTTTGATTTTCTTCATGGTTTTCTTTCATGCATGCAAAATCCTGATTAAGTTCAATTTATTTATTTGTTGTTGTTGCTTGTGCTTTTGGTGTCACATTCAAGAAATCACTGTCAATGGGGCACCTGGGTGGCTCAGTCGATTAAGTGTCTGACTCTGGATTTCAGCTTAGGTCATGATCTCAGTGTTGTGAGATGGAGCCCTGTGTTGGGCTCTGCACTGGTCATAGAGCCTGCTTAAGACTCTCTTTCTCCCTCTCTCTTTGTCCCTTCCCTCACTTGCTCTCTCTCCCTCTCAAAGAAATACACAAATTTTAATAAGTAAATAATAAAAATAAATGAAATAAAAATTTAAAAAAAGAAACCACTGCCAAGATCCAGGTGATGAAGATTTGTCCTTATGTTTACTTGTAAGGTTTTATAGTTTTAACTCTCAAATTTAGATCTTTGATCTATTTTAAGTTGTGTGTGTGTGTGTGAGTGTGTGTGTGTGTGTTTTTGTGGTGTGAGGTAAAGTTTCAGTGATGTGGAATCCAGTTATCCCAGCACCATTGGCTGAACAGACTTTTCTTGTCCATTTAATTGTCTTAGCAATCTTATTCAAAATCAGTTGGCCATACACGTATAAGTTTATTTCTGGTCTCTCAATTCCATTCCATTGATCTGTAAGTTTATTCTTACACCATACTGTTTTGTAGTAAATTTTAAAATTGGGAAGTGTACATCCTCTAGTTTGTTCTAATTTTTCAAGATTATTTGACTGTTTAGATACTTTGTAGTTACATATGAATTTTAAAGTTGGATTTTCCATTTCCATTCATTCCATGGAATGAGTGGGTAGACAGAAAAAAATTTGGACATGTAATTTTTCCCTAGCTGAAGTCAAGATTCTTTATCTGTAAAGAGTTTTGTGAACTATTGCCATTTAACAATATTAAGTCTTCTAATCTTTGAGAATAGGATGTCTTTATGTATTTTTCATATCTTTCAGCAATGTTTTGTAGTTTTCAGTGTACAACACTTGCACTTTCTTGTGTAAATTTATCACTAGGTATTTTATTCCTTTGGGTAGTATTGTAAATGGAATTTTTTTTTTAAATATCCTTTCATATTTGTTGCTACTGTACAGAAATACACCTCATCCTTGTGTTGTTCTTGTAATCTGCAATTTTTCAGAATTTGTTTATGGCCTCTAACAGATTTTATATGGAGTCTTTAGGGTTTTCTACATATGAGATCATTACACCTGTGAATAGAGATAGTTTGTATCCAATTTAGATGCCTTTAAATCTTTTTCTTGCCTAATTACTCTGGTTAGGACTTCCAGATGTTGAACGGAAGTGATGTGAAAGTGGGCATTCTTTCTTGTTGATATTTTAGAGAGTTGAGAAAGGTTTCAGTGTTTTATATAATTGAGTTTTCTATTAACTGTGGGTTTTTCATATGTACCTTTTATCATGTTGAGGACATTCCTTTCTACTTCTGGTTTACTAAGTATGTCAATCAACAAGTTGTCAGATTTTGAAAACTGCTTTTTCTTTATCTATTGACATGATCTCCTGTGTTTTCTCCCCTACCTTCTATTATAGTGTTGGCTTACATTGATTTTTATATGTTGAAACACCTTTGCATTCCTGGAATATATCCCACTCCTTCATGGTATATAATCCTATTAATATGCTATTATATTCTATTTTCTATAATATTGTGGAGGGATTTTACAACCATATTGAAAAGGGATGTTGGTCTGTAGTTTTCTTGTGACATCTTTGGTTTTGGTAGCAGGATAATGCTACCCTCATTGAATCAGGAAGTGTTACCTCCTGTTCTATTTTTGGAAGAGTTTGAGAAGGATTGAAATTAATTAATTAATTTAGAATTCAGTAGTTAAACTATCGTCTGGTCATGGGTTTTACATTTGGGATCACTCATTTTTCTTTACTTGTTACAAGTCTATGAGATTTTCTGTTGACTCCAAGTCAGTTTTGATAGTTTCGACATCTCTAGGAATCTGTCCATTCCGTCTACGTTATCTATTTTTTTGGCATACAGGTGCTCCTAGTATTCTGTTATAATCTCTTTTTTATTTCTCTAACGTTGGTAGAAATATCCCTACTTTCATTTCTATTTTATCAATACAATTCTTGTCTTTCCCCTTCTCATTATTCTACTTAAAGGCTTCCAGGTTTTTTGTTCTTTTAAAGAAAAAAAAAAACTTTTGGTTTTGTTAATGCTCTGTATTATTTTTTCCATTCTCTATATTGTTTATCTCTGCTCAAATCCTAGTTTCTTCTTTCTGCTAGTTTTAGGTTTAGTTTTTTTCTTTCTTTCTTTTTTTTTTTTTTTTTTTAGTTTTTTTTTCTTAATATAGTTTCTTAAGGAATAAAATTAAGTTATTGATTTGAGCCACAAAATCCTCCTACTTTGTTTCAGGGGACTTTTTCCTGGTAAAGTATCTGGTTACTCTAAACCTGTGCTTATCTTGAAGAGTTCCAGTAGGTAGGTTCTGACAGTTCTAGCAAGTTTTCAATTTCTGAGCTCCAAAATTGCCTATTCCACAGTTTTTGCTGATGTTCTTTGGTTCAGAAACATTTTGCATTCATTTGGAATGGATATAGGTCTTATCACAGGTCTATGATATAGGTCTTATCATAGGTCTATGTTTACTTTTCCATCCTCTGTCATGATAAGGTCTAAAAAGACCTGGGCCTGTTAGAAAATGACATAATGCTAATCACACTAGATGAGTAAGACGTGACTAGTATGTTGATGGCTTTGCTAAGGTGCATGCCCTACCAAGAGTGAAGAAAAACTCTACCACATTAGTAAAATCTTAGGCGTATAGGATAACACATTCAGGTTAGTATATCTTGCATTTCCCACTATGATAAAGGAAGCAAAACTGATCTTTTTGTCATTTGTAGTAATTAGCTAGCAATGTTGTGAATGGTACCTAACAAGAGTACTTATTTGTTCATAGGGATTGTGGATAATAGTCTTTTTTGTGCTTGTGTGTATTTTCTGATCTCTTTAAAATAAGTATTATGTTTTAAGTATTATTTAAAAAAACATTTAAATCCTCATAAATTAATAAGAATGAGTGGGTAGACAGAAAAAAATTTGGACATGTAATTTTTCCCTAGCTGAAGTCAAGATTCTTTATCTGTAAAATAATGATTTGATTATATTAGTTGTTTTCCAAAGTGCTCCTTAGAGTCTGGGGAGACGGTGGATGACCTCCAAGGGCTATTGTTTGAGGAAATTAGATGAGAAGAGGGTTTCCAAGTGGGCAGGTTTCCAAGTCCTCCTCCAAGAATTAATGGGAAAAGTTCCGCTTTTGGTATACGTGACTTCTGTGTAATATATATGTGTTTTTTATTTTTAAAAGAATGAATTCCATTACTTTAAAAACCTTTTGAAAGCTAATGTGAAAAATAATTTAAGTCATTTCTGACTATACACTGTCAAAATATTAAAATATAATTATTATTTTGTTATTTTTCAAATTACCTAGAACATCATCTGAGCTTGGCTTGAAGAGCGATTTGGGGAAAAGACAAAAGCATTGGGTTATGGGTATTTTAAAACTTTTAATAATAACATATGTTGCTGAGTCCATGTAGAGTATTCTAATTAAAGTGATAATATGCATTAGCTTCAAGTTTTAAGATCTCAGAGATATTATAAATAGGATACTTACAAATAAGACAATTTGAGATAGTTTTCAAGGTTTCTAGACTCAACAGATAAAGGAAATTGTAAACACAAAAGCTACCTTATTATAATTGTTTTGTGTTAATTTCTATCATTTACCAGAAATGTAAAGTTTCTCTAGTTTGAACCAATCAGAATGCAATTTTTCCCCCAAAGTTTTATTTAAATTCTAATTCATTAACATATAGTGTAATATTTGTTTCAGGAGTAGAATGTAGTGATTCATCTCTTACATATAATACCCAGTGCTCATCATAACAAGTGAAGAGTGCAATTTCTATTTGAAGAAAAAAAAATGTTGTCCTGTTTTTATACAACCAACACATCTGAGAAATATTTTGAATAATATAGGCCTAATTTTAATACTTTTATTTTCATACATCTAGGATTTAGGTGAAATCATACTTTTTTCTTTAGATCATTACCACAAGAGTTTTCCATTTTTATTGATTTGAGACATTTTAAAATTCATGAAAAAAATTAACATATACATTTTTATGACCTTATTGTGTAGGAATAGGAATATACCAAAATAAGATTGCCTTTCAAAAGATACTTTTAAAAAAACATGAACCTCAATTACTTTTCTTTCTTCTTTCCCATAGTTTTTTGAAGTGAGAAGACATTATGCCTGGTTAATGGCAGATATATAATGAAAACACTAGGGCCTTTAATTAGCTAATTGTAATGTGTATTTTATTTTTATCTAAATTAAATGGATGTTTTGTATGTCTTTTGCTTTTGCAAAATTTCAACTCTGTTACTTTCAATAGTTGGACATAAAAGAGATTTGAATTCATCAGTATCAATTAATCAGAATTGAAAAAGATCCTGAGGGACACTTACTCTTTTTAAGTGTTTAGAATAAAAAGAATATCGTTCATCTTTTTCATATTGCATAATTGAATCTTATATTATTACTATTGTTACTTTTATTATTACAGCCTTTTTTTTTTTTAGTGCTTACAATGTGCCAGACTCTGGATATTGTTTTGCAAATTTAGAATAATCCCTATAGCAACATATTGGCCAGTTTTTGAAAATGAAATGACAGATGCTCAGGTTAGGTTGGTGAAGTGGGTACATTTGTTTACCCAGCAGATCTCGCCCTGAAAGGACCCCTGATGAGGGACTTGTGAAAGAGAGAAAGCCTGTTTCCAGAAGGGGTTTCCCACTGTGGTGTGTGGTTAGAGAGCAGGTGAGCAAACTCTAGATATCCATAATCTTTTAAAAAATGTATTTCATTTTTCAGTGGATTTCTTTAGTATGTTTCACTATCAGTGGGGTTTCTTTTCTTTATTCTTCAGTGGCTTTTGTAGTCTTGAATTTTCCTGAAACTTTGTTCTACTTCTCTCCCTGTTCTGGGTGCTCGTGCTAGGAACCCTCCTCAGGGAGTGTTATCTACTTTATTTAATTAATTAATTTAATTAATTATCTACTTTATTTAATAGCATTTCTTCAAATGGATGGACCTAGAAGGGATAATGCTCAGTGAATGAAGTCAGTCAGAGAAAGACAAATAACATATGATTTCACTCATAGGTGGAATTTTAAGAAACCAAAAAAAACAAAGGAAAACAATGAGAAAAACAAACAAACAAAAACATACTCTTATGGTTGCCAGAGGCTAGGGGGTGGGAGATGGGGGAAATAGATAAAGGGTTAAATTAAGAGTACATTTACCCATTTACTGTGATGAGCACTGAGAAATGTATAGAATTGTTGAATTGTTATATTGTGTACCTGAAAATAATATAACACTGTTATGTTAATTATACTTAGTAAAAAAAAAAAATTAAGACATTTCTCCAGGCATTTTTTTGTCCTTATGCAGCTGTTGTGTGTGTGAGAAGGAGAAACTGGGTCCCAGCGCCCTGTGGTCAGACAGGTAGTGCAGTGATGATCTTGGTGATAAATACCCCGTCCATGAGAGTTTATGCTGCTCTTGGATTCTCTCCAGACACTCTGGCAAGATTGACTTTTACCTTGTGGCAGCTTTCTCTTTTGGTTGTTGTATTTTGTAGTTTCCCCCACATTGGTTTCTCTGTCATCAGATCCAATATGCTTTTGATGTTTAGGAATTTCCAGAAATGTCTTGTCTGATGTAAGCCCTCTTTCTCTTGATTTCAGTACTGTTAAAGGTTTATTTTTAATTCAACAACAACAACAGCTACATTTTTGTCATGTCAGTGGGATACAGTGTATGAGGCGAGGAAAACATGTATTTGGAGTCCATTATATTAAAGTCTCTTGATAACCATAAATGAGTTTTGTTAAGTCATCTCAGGCTTAAAAACTGATACTCAAGACTATGCTTCATGTTTTTCTCTTTCTTGAAAAGAGATTTTATAACTATACTAATGGTGCTTTGATCATTGTGTTTTTTTCTACTATCTCCTAGGATTTCTTTCATTTTGGTTTATCTCTGATATAGTCTGTTTTAAATATCTATTAAGAGATTTCAAGCCTGGTAATTAGTGTAATAATAATGCATGTTACAAAAAGATAAAGGTTAATCGAATGTAGTACTTTAAAATTTCATGCTTCATAATTATAAGAGACTTGATATTTTTATTAGAATGTTTTGCCACTTACAGAGATCCTTATAACATAAGTGATAATTTTCTACACATATGTGTATTTTTATTTCCCAGATTTTCCTTTAGTGACATTAACTATAGGGTCTAACACAGGCAACATACTGGGTTTAAGAACAAATCCATATTTCTTAAGACGTGACTCACAGTTTCTTTAAAACAGTAGATTGTGCTAGAAAGCATTACTGTTTTGGTATTTTTTTTATTGCATTTTGATCATAGCTGGGATATATTAGCCAAAAATAGAAATCTCTTACAATATAAGAGATTTTTTTTTCTTTCGGAGTGCAGGTAATTCTTTTTTTACAAGAATTCAAAAGGACAGAATATCAAAAACAATGAATTTTGGAATAGTTAAAGGAAACTCATATGGAGAAAATGATTTCATAAATCTTAGCAAATAGTAGTTTACTGCTTCCTAGAGTACTTATTAACATTACTCAGAGCAATTATTCATTGAGGAGGATTAGTTCTGTCTTGAATGAGATGATTTAGCGAGGTTGTCCAATGATTATAGTTTAAGGATTCAGCAATTAAATAGATTTTCTAAATCAGTGTAGTAAAATTAATTTTTCTCTGTGTGGATTATCTTTCCTCCATTTGGTCAACAAGTTAAATTATAATTTAACATAGTTCCTGAGTAGAAAAAGTACTTTCTATCCATACAGTGAATGTTTAGTTGTGTTCTTTTGAGTAAAACACAAGATGTTTGGCCTTAGCAGTTTAGATGTATAAAGGAGAAGAATTTTTGTTTCTTTGTACAGTGTTCCTTGAGCCGAATTAACTAAGAAGCATTAATTATAATTCTGTCAAACTGAGTTAGAGATGGGTTTCCTGTGTTACACATGGGTTTTGTAACATTTTTGTTTTCATCTGTTATGCATTTGATACCCTAATGCATACGGACTACTTGAGGGACTGTATTTGACCAGCTGTGAGTAGAGTGGTGTGTGTGTGTGTGTGTGTGTGTGTGTGTGTGTGTGTGTGTAGGGGTGGTGGGGGTAGATATTAAGACACTCAAGTTTTAGTAAGATAAGCCTTTGAGGTTGTCTAGTCTCATTTCCTGAGTACATGTATATGGGGAAAACAAGGCTTTGGAGGTGGAGTCCCCTTTCCCAAGGCCATTGCTGACAACTGGGAGAGCTGAGCTATGTCTTCGGCTCACCTTCCACTACTCCGTCACTCTACACAATGGAGCTCAACTCGATAGCAGCTTCACTCCTCGGGGAACGTTTGGCAGTGTCCGGAACTCTGTTTGGTTCCCAGTGTTGGTGCTGAGCTTGTCCTTCCGAAGCACACTGTACAGCACAAGCCGTTATTAGCCAAGGAAAGAGCAGTGACCATTCACTTCTGCTTGAGCTTGATCAAACTCCAATGACTAAGTTTTAATCCTTATTATGTCATATATATATATATATATTTTTTTTTTTTTCCTTATTTAAGAAGAAAGTATTTGTCTCTGGGCCATTTTCTTTTTTTTTTAAAGTTTTTTTATTTTATTTATTTGACACAGAGAGAGAGAGATCACAAGTAGGCAAGAGGCAGGCAGAGAAGGAGGGAGAAGGAGGCTCCCTGCTGAGCAGAGAGCCCGATGCGGGGCCTGGATCCCAGGACCCTGAGATCATGACCTGAGCCGAAGGCGGAGGCTTAACCCACTGAGCCACCCAGGTGCCCGCCATTTTCTCATAAGTAGGTATTTCCAAGGAAGGTTCCTGAGATGTCTGTTGCAAAGATAAATTCATTATAATTTCACAGTCTCACAAAGATGCATTTTTTAATGCTTATTATAAGCCTACGTAATAAGTCTAGCTGGTTTTGTCAGAGCCTAAGTGTTGGTGCCAGAACAAAATCACAACTGCAAAGTGACTACTTAGAGAAGTCATGACCTCAGACTGGACCATTCCAACATTTGCTCAGTATTTGCACTTAGAATATAAAAATCTGTTTTAAATATATTTCCTAGATGTTGTAGTTATGCCAACATTACTACTTTTCAAAATAATTACTGGTAATGATAGCTTTAATTTATTTAGTGTTAACTGAAAAAAACCCAAAAAACTAAAAGTTTTAAACACTTCATTTCCATTATGTCCTTACCCTTAGAATCCACCTAAAGATTATACGATCCGTTTTATAGTGTTGGGACTGAGGATCAGAGAGGGAGGTCCCCAAGCACACCCAACTGATGCTCAAACCCACATCTATCTGTGATTAGCATCTCTTCTTTTTATGATCAAATTCCTTTTTCTTTTTTTAAAAAAGCTTATTTTTATTCATTTTAGAGAGAAAGTACATTCATGTGCATGTGATTGGGAAGGGGGGCAGAGGAGAGAGAGAGAGAGAGAGAGAGAGAGAGAGAAGCAGACTTCCTGATAATGGAGGAGCCCGTGCAGGGCTCAATTTCAGGACCTAAGCCAAAATCTGGACCTGAGCCAAAATCAAGAGTCATCGCTAGGGGCACCTGGGTGGCTCAGTGGGCTAAAGTCTCTGCTTTCGGCTCAGGTCATGATCTCAGGGTCCTGGGATTGAGCCCCGCGTCGGGCTTTCTGTTCAGCAGGGAACCTGCTTCCCCCATTCTCTCTGTCTGCCTCTCTGCCTACTTGTGATCTCTCTCTGTGTCAAATAAATAAAATCTTAAAAAAAAAAAAAAAAAAAGAGTCATCGCTTAACTAACTGAGCCACTCAGGTACCCCTCAAATTTATTTTTCTTACAATTTTTTTCTTAACCTTTTCTGTAACTGACAAGATACAAATAAAGTTGGCTTTGTCTTGCAACAGACATTGTCATAGAAAATAGACATTGTGTTCGTAAAGAAAGTCTGGACATTGTGCAACAATAGTTCCTATTACTAAAAGAGTGAGAAGGAAGAAAACATTTTCTGTAATGCTACAATAAGATCCATATAGGTACACTCAAATTTATGTGGCTGATGTGTGTAGTTATACACAGGTTAGTTTAATAAAAGACGGTGGCTTCCCACCTGGTCTGTCTTGATTAATGAAGAGTGTATTTGTAAAATCACAGTGGATTCCATAATTTCGTGCATATGCATTTCTCTTTTTTTTTTTAAGATTTAATTTATTTATTTGACACAGAGAGAGAGAGAGAGATCATAAGCAGGCAGAGAGAAGGGGAAAGCAGGCTCCTCGCTGAACAGAGAGCCCGTTGTGGGGCTTGATCCCAGGACCCTGAGATCATGACCTGAGTCGAAGGCAGAGGCTTTAACCCACTGAGCGACCCAGGCACCCCATGCATATGCATTTTTAATCTATGGTTTCAAATCATCTTTCAGTCAGAAACTTTCAATCAGAACCAAACTGGCTTCCTTGCAAGACATTTCCAGTTACTTTGACAGTTAACGATGCTTTTGAATAATTCTACAAATATTTTTAAAGCCATTAAAATTGTAGCAATTAAGATTTAACAGTACAGCTGAATTCAAGTAGTGACTAAGGTCCCCAGAAAATCTTTTCTGTTTATCTTACTTTTCAGTATTTCTCTATGCTACTTTGTCATTGTAGCATTAACTTTCTGTGGGAATCAGGAGAAGCCTCAGAGAAATCATGAGAAATAGCTCTGAAATTAGGTAAAGTTGCTGTGAGAGTCTTCAAACTTAGGGTTTCTTCTGGACTCCCTCAGTTAGCTGATTGAGGATCTGGAGTAAAATCGGTTTTGATTAATATATTCCCCATTGTTTCTCTAGTTATATATTGTTATAACTTTCTATGGGCCTATAGTTCCTGATTTAATAATAAGGCCACAGGAGAAGACTGATGACAGTGACTTAAGCAGGTAAGTTCTCTTTTCTTGCCATCAACAAAAGCCTGCATGAAGCCAAACATGGTCCTGTCTGCTTCTGCCATTCTCAATGTGGCTTTCCTCTGAATTATGACTTCATGACCTTAAGATCAGTTCACACTTCTCCATCTCCAGCTTCCTATCCTTGTTCAAGGAAGGATAAAGAAAGAAGTGAAATGGAGAGACCTCCATATAAGGAAGACACAACTTTTCAAAAATTCTTATCAGGCCTCCACTTCTGTTTTACTGCCAAAACTGTATCACATAGCTAAGTGTGTCAGTAATGGGAGTCTTGGTAACATAAGCCTTTTTTTTTTTTTAACTATAGGGAGGAAACAGAGAAATAATGCTAGGTAGGTAAATAGCAGACTTGACAGGGAAGACCTAATTTATATTAAAAAAATTAGAATCCACACATACAAAAAATCAGCTTTTACTGATGTGTGTTGAGTGCTCTAAGATACTGTGAACTTGCCAAGAAATTATGAATACTCCAAGGCTGAATTTCCTCCTTCTTTTTTCTTATGCTCCTCTTGCTCATTATGAGATATGAAGTGTTGAGATAATGAAGATGCTTGTGCACTGTGTGTGTGTGTGTGTGTGTGTAAGCCATGGTGGCAGTGTACCATTTCAGCTAAGATGGAGACTTAGAGAACTTTGCTCCCATCGTGCTGGTAGGTCCTGTCTGTCAAAAAAGCAGTTGTGAGCCAGACTTGGTAATAAGCATGAGGGAAGATCCTACTCCACTTTCTTACCCCAGGAGAAGAGAGGTTGTGTGGGAAAACAAGCTTTCACTTGACAAAGCTTCAGATGAGAAGATGCTTTACATATATAGTTAGATTTTGCTGATCTACTAGTAGTTTATAAACTTGAGAGTAAAACCTGCTCTGAGGAATAAAAAATCTGTTTAGTGTGGGCTCAGAAGAGAGGGAAGCAGATTAAATGGAGATAGAAATGGACGGTTCTTTCTAACTCTAAGAGTAGTTGCTATGAAAAAAAAAAAAAGAGTAGTTGCTATGTGTCAGGGGTGGGGTGGTATAAGGTCTTGGGAATAATAAAAAGGTTTCTAGCTTGACCGACTGCATGGGTGGCAGCATCATTATTTAAGATTGAGAATACAAGACACGGGAGAGGTTTGGAAGAAATACGAGAGATTTGCTGTTGGGGAATTACTGAGGGATTTACATGGCTCCTAGTGTTGATTCTCATTAGACTGTTAGACATCCAGATCTCAAGTTTGATAAATTGTTACGGACCGACCATATGTATTTGGGAATTATATGTATATTCGTGTAGTTTCTAGGGCTACCCTAACAAAATAGCACAAACCTGGTCACTTAAAACAATAGGTATTTATTATCTCCCAGTTCTGGATGATAGAAGTACAAAACCAGGGTGTCAGCAAAGCCATACTCTCTCTAAAGGCTTGAGGGGAGGGTCCTTCCTTGCCTCTTTCTAGATTCTAGTGGTTGCCACCAATCTTTGGCTTGTAGAAGCATCACTCCAGTCTCTGCCAATGTCTTTTCATGGAATTTGCCCCTGGGTGCCTGCATCTAAATCTATCTCTCATTCACTGAACTAGGGCCCACCCTCATTCACTTGACCTCATTTTACATTGATTACATCTGCAAAGACCCTGTTTCCAAATAAGGTCACATTCACAGGAACCAGGGGAGAAGACTTCATTCACCATTTCTTTTCAGAGGACGCAATTTACCCCACACAATGATATGTGTGGCAAAAGAAGCCACAAAAACAGATGTGATCACCCAGATAGAGGATGTGGAATGAGAATAGGACCAATGGTAATCCCTTGGAAGTACTCTACCTTAAAAGGAGAGTAAGCTAATAAGGGGGGGGGGGCAGTATAAAGACATGGTATAGTGAAAAAGAGAGAAAAAGTAATACAGAAAAGTTTCATTTTAGCAAACGTATTATAAAGATTTGATAAGAGGGTTAAAAGTCTTTCAAGATTTCAAGTAGCATGAGTACTAAGAATAGACCACTGTAACTCTTGCTAAATATGGAGAGGAATGAGTTTGGGAACAGATGAATAATTTAGGACACTGTAGCAATCCAGACAGATTATGATGGCTGCCTGAAACAGGATGTGGCAGTGGGAAGGAGAGGACTGGGCATATTACTGAAGGAACGTCAAAAGGAACTGGTACTAGATTGGATGTAGAATAGGAGTCAGAGAAGACTTCCAGGGTTTTCCTTTAGCAAACTGCAAGACTGAGTTGGCATTATTGGGATAAACAATGCAGTGAGTCCGTGGAGAGATGATGATTTCAGTTTTAAATATGTTGATGACATGTCTGTCATATTTTCTAGTGGCAGGATCTAGTGTGTTGATGCATGTTAGTGTCAGAGACTTAAAAGGGGATTGAATCCAAATGTAGCTATTTGGAAGTTGTCTGAAAAGAAAAATGGTAATTCAAACTGTGAGAATGGATGACATTATCCAGAGAGATAGTCAATCGACATGGGAATATACCTGTTGTACATGGAAGGACGGGAGGGAAAGAAGCACCACCAGAGAGACTGGGGAGAACCAGTGAGAAAGGTCAAGAGGAAGAGCAGGAGAGTGTTGTGCCAAGATAGAGAAGAGAGTCTCCATGTCCCCAGGCTGTGAACAGTCCATCAATGGCCACAATGACAAGCAGAATGAGAGCTTAGAGAAGTATATGAACTTTTGAAAAACCAAAATGTGCATGTTGTGTGAGTCTGTGAGTGTGTGTGTGCATGCATGTGTGCGCACGCATGTGTCATTTTTGAGCATTAAAAGGAGTAGATGGCAAGTTAAATGGAGTTTTTGGCTGGAAAGAAATCTTTCAATCACCTGACCTTGAAATGGAGGCGAATTGTACCTACAAATGAAAATAACCGATTTGACAGGGAAATACACAGACAAGTGAAATTGACTAAAGCCTTGACAATGTTTAAAAAACAATGGGGAATTCCAGACAGAAGGGAGAGTTTAGAGGAAGAGGAGAGAGAATGGTGATTGAGCACATATCCCCCCAAAAAAACGTGAGAAGGGAAACCGGAGCTCAGCAGGTTGGTTTCCGTTCTACGAGAGAATGGTCACCTCTCTGCTGCATTGGGAGGTAAGCGGGGGAGGATGCTGTTAACTGGAAGTAGATAGCAAATATGTTATTCAGCTAAGAATGATCATCCAAATTAAGGAGGGAGGAAGAGAAAAATGACTTGCAGACATTAACTCTAACTTCCAAATGCTGTGTTCATGCTATTTATAAGGAACAATCTGATTGTGTTTCTTCTGCCCTTGCCTCTTTCTTTGAGCATTCAGTGCTGGTAGTATCAATCAGAGACGCTCTCTTGTATATGGTCTGCCCTCACCCCTTTGTCAGAGGGCTTCCTGACAGTTTTGTCCTGTCACTGGAAGGTCACTCCCTTCCTCTCTCACCCCAGGGGCCAGTGAATTCTCCCTGGGGGTGTGGGGGCTCTGGAGATGCAGCTCCCAATTCCTGCCACATGACTGAAGTCCAGGGTTTTGACATACAGTTTTTGTATCATGATTTGCTTACCCAAATATTAAGTATTCTTTCTTTTTTGGCAATCTACTAAAAATCACATTGAACCAACGATATTTCCTATTGCTCCTGTGATCTGTAGTATAATCTCTAAGTCTTGCAGATAGATACTTTATTAGTTTTTTTTTCTCCACCAATTGAATTTTTTTCCACTACTATTTACACGTTATACCTATTGCTATTAAATGTTCAATGGTTGTGGATGAAGGGGTCAGTATTTTCTTCCTTTTTCACTCACAGTACATAGTTTCAAATGGGTTGGCGTTGGGTAGAAAGCTCTGTGTAACAGTACTTGGTCAGGGAACATTAAAGTGATTTCATTTTGGTTCGCTCACTTGTGATCTAAAGAGGGTGTTGTGGTATTGGTTTTGATAAAACCTCACAACCAATGGGAATCTTTTTCGAGTTAGTGTGGAGTGGCCTTAATGCTGGAAATAATCCTGTTGGCCAGGACCCCAGAGCTATACAGATGAGAAAAGGATGCAGGAAATTCTGTTGTTTACACATGTGTCTGTAACACTGAGCCGCTGGAGCAGCCCAGCAAGCCCAGAGGGTAAGATGCCTAATAACCCTGTGGTTTTCTATTTAATTATTGTATTTTCCTGCTGGAGCAGAGTATGTGGTATTCTCAGAGCAAAGAAAAAGACAGTTGCTTATAAGACGCAGAACAAAACTACTGTAGGTCTGAGAAACAGGGATTTGGAGTTTCTTCTTAAAGTGGACTTGATTCCTTCCCTCTTTCTTCCATTTTCCACTGTTGATATTATTTATCCTGACAGCTTGCCATACTTTTCCTGTTTTTAAAAAATAACTATACTAAGCAAAACTCAGGTAAGAATTTCAACTCTAAATTTAGACATTCATAGATTATGATGATATTAAAACTTTGTTTTGCAGTTCCAAATGAATACGAGTTAGTAAATGTGTTTGAAGTAATCTATATCCTTAGAGTTTTTAAAAAATATAAAACTGTTATGCAAACCCTCATATTTATGTCTCATGCATTCAGAGTTATTTTCATTTTGATGGATAGTCCTCATGCTGAATTCCTGTTATTGTTAACAGAAAAGTATACTTCAAACTTAGAAATACTATTGATTTCCTTATGTAGGTTACCTGGGTAGTATGGAGGAAATAGGGACATAGAATCAAATAATAAAATCCTGTAGATAATGAGAAAGAAATGGATCTTTATATGGAAAGTCATTGTAGAACTAAAGGGGAAAAATTCTCTGGAAACCATTGGGAAATATTTGTGAATGTTTTCCACAAAGATAAATTATAAAACGAATGTTAAGTGGGTATTCTATACTATTGAATGGAAATATAATGAAGATATTATTTTAAAATGACACATGTAAGTAATATATGCAATTGGAATACACCATGCTATTTCTTGATATTCTCATTTATATCAACACTAGTTTTCTGTTTCCTGGAATCATGCAAATACACTTTTGCTAATACTTTTGTGGAACTGGGTATTGTTAAAACTGTAGATTAAATGCCTTGTTTTTAGTCATTTTTTGTTGAATATCCTTGCATATGTATTAAATATTCCTGAATTCTGACTTTTATCCACATTTTTACATAACCATTAGGTTAAAAAGGAATCTTAAGCTAGAGATACAATATCTGTGTAATTTTTCTGTGATTTTGTAATACTGATTTAAGGTATCAATAAATCTATTTGCATGCCATTTACAAAAATGCTTTATGTGAATTGCTTTTTTCCACAAAACTTAAAAAAATAGTTTTCTTGTAAAATGACAGATCATATAGTGGTCTTTCTTTTGCATTCTTCATGTTTTTATTGGATTCAGTAATTGCTTGATCACTGGGATATAGCTTCCTGGTGTCTTGCTACAGTTGTGGCCTTGAAATTTGAGGGTTTTCTCTAATTATTAAAGCCACAAATATAATGACATTGATTCTTTAAAATAAAAAATGATATAAGGACAACTTCTATTTGGAGAAGTACCATTTCTCCTGGGTTGATACTGCAAGGTTAACTGAATTTTTCTATAATGGCAAAAGCTTCAAAAATCCTCTTTTTAGCAAGATTTCATAGAAGCCTTGAAAGAAAAGTCCAGCTTCCTGAGCTGAGTCTTGAAAAATCAGTAGAATTTAGATAGTTGTTGAAAAACAGAAAGACCATTCTACTTTGTAGTTGGAGTTGGAGCAAAGAGTTTTGAGGCATGAATTAATATGAATCAGGGAGGGTGAGGGGTGAACCTCACTGGAGAAGAAAAGAAATGCACCTTTGTGAGTTGCAGACATTGTGCTCAAGAGTGAGACAAAACTGGGAAGTACAAAACACTATATACTCTAAATACACGGAGTAATTTTGTCCCTGTGTATTGTACGATGGGGACAATTTGGTGTTTCTGAAGTGATGAGGAGTATTTATTCCTCTTTGCTTTGTCGTCGTCCTCCTCCTCATCATCATCACCACACTGCCAGCAAATAATAGCGTTTCCGATGTGTACGATAATTTACATACTTATCTACAATTTTGATAGTTGGATAATAGAATGCACTTCATTTACATAGCTACGTATCTTCGTTTTACACATGAAGAAATTTGATGTTCAGAAATGTTAAGTGATTTCTCTAAAGCCACAGATATAGTAAGTTCTGGAGCAAAGATTCCAAGTAATGTCTTTCTGTCTCCAGAGCTATTTCCACTCTGCTCCACTGGTATTTTAGGAATGTAACTCTGGCAGGAGTCAAGCAGAATGGTTTGGGATGGCATTATGGAAATAGAGCACAGGGAGGAGGCAGTGAGACAATATCATAAACCCGAGCCAATCCTAGTCCTCTCAGGTGGTCCACTCTTACCCTTGGGAATAGAAAGAAGAAATTGATACTGAAAATAAGCAGTTTTTATATTTAAATTGGCTCTTCTCATATTCAACTCATGATTTCCTCTCTTTTATTTTCTTGAATGTTTTATTCAAAGATGTCTTTCGATTTCTCAGAGGAAATTTAATCACTGATTTTCATCAGATATCACATATTCATTAAAAAAATACATGCGATCACTGGAAATGATATTGGGAAGACATTGGCATTCTTTTGTTTCTTTTTGATGTGTGATATGAATGAATGCTTACTGACCACACCTTCTTAAAATTATGGAAAGACTCAACTGTTATCAAAGAAAAGTATCATGTAAGTCTTACTTGAATGGGTGAACATATATAAGATTTATGTTGCTAATAGATAATGTAGAGTTCAGTATGTCTGTAGTAAACAGAATAAACCAACATTTTTACTCATATATCTAAACCTTAAACATCTTTTACTTTTTTTCTAAATAGGGTATTTTATAAAAAAATATATTATAATTATATATATATATAATAGTGTCTATGCTATCATTTTACAAATGTACTATCTACTATTTTACAAGTTTATTGTCATTTAAGTAGGTTTTACTGGATTAATACCTTTTTGCCATATGCCCAAACAGATGAAGATAGTTGAAGTATAAAGGTCCATTCCTTTAAGTTATTACCAAAACAATAAGTACATTTATCAGTTCAAACACTGTCATCACTGACCTTAAGACATTTCATCTAATTAAACAGGTCTAGGCTGTATTCCAAGATTATGTTTTTTAGACCTTTAGACCTTTTGCATACTCAGGGCCTGGTCCTCAGTGTTTGGTCCTCAGTGCCCTGTTCAACAGAAGATGCACTGTTGTTATCAAGTGTTGTAAAAGGAAAACTGGGTATCTAATTGGAGGAAAGCAGCCTATCAAAGAAAAGGTGGGTTGAGCTCAATGCCATTCCATCAAAGTCATAGCTTTGCAGATTACTAACACTTTCATATAAGTAAATATCTGGGTGATTTATATATGATGATATTTGCTAAGAGTTGCTAATATACATAGAAAAGATAAAAAATATTTGATGTTAAAAACTGATAGAAGCAATTTTTTGGTAGCTGAAGATAGAAATACCCTTTTGAGTAAAAAACATGTTAATTGCAGAATGGTTTGCATGTTAATTGCAGAATGTTAATTAATAAAACATGTTAATTGCAGAATGGTTTGCAGAGCTTACAAATGGTATCTTATAATCTTTGTCTTCAATGGGTAGAATTGAGCCCCTCCCCCCAAAAATAGAAGTGCTAGAGCACTTCCACATCAGAGACAGACACACCAGAACTGAATGAGGAGCAGTACTCAGTGAGGTAGGAAGGAACCAGGAGAGAGGAGTCTTTCAGAATCTAAGTAAATGAGTCATTCTGGAAAGACGAAATGGCCAGTTATATAATATGCTGCTGATTGGTCAAGGAAAATAGGACTTAACTGCTAATTAGATTTTGCAATACAGAAGTCATTGATTTCCTGTTTTTGTAGAGATGTAGGCTTGAAAACTGTTAGAGTGAGTTCAAGAGAGAATGAGATGAGTGAAAATAACTTATAAAGATTTTTACTTTAAAAAATGCCAGATAAATGTGATGGCCCCTGAATGGGGATCAAGATGATTTCTGTTTTTTCAGGTCATAGATATTATACCACGCCCATTTGCCAATGAGAATGATTTAGGAGGGAAGTTTAATTTGTTTGGGTAGGAGAGAGAGGACTATATTTGCAGGAGCAAAGTCTTTAAGTCAGTTAGAGGGAGGGGATTCAGATGGAACATACAAGTGGGAAGTTTGGCATTATGGACATGGATGAGAAGGGGAAAGTGAATTGATAGGGGAAATGTAGTAGGGTTGGGTTGGCAGTGCTAAGGGCTTATTTGATATTCAAGTCAAGAAAGTGAACAATGTTTTCTCTAAGTATTAGCAGGTGCTCAGATGCATTTGTAGAGCAGGCAGATAATTGGATGCCAACCAGAATTGGAGTTTTCTAGGCAAGTAAGGTTAAGAGAATGCCATTCTAGCTGAGGGTAATTTGTTAATAATGGAGCTTGGAAAAGGGAGGGCAGTGTCTATATTAAGCAGGCGATAACTAGCTAGAAGGTAATGAGATCAATTAATACGATGTCCAAGTTGGGTCAAAGAAGAGAGTTTTGGGGACAATATGAGAAAGTAATCAGAAAGGTGCTTAACATTGAAATGGGAAGAAATGCTAGTATGGTAATAGTGCGTCAGGTATATACCAGCCAGTAGGTGGGTGAGGTAAAACTATTGGAATTAATAGGTACTGAGAGATGAGAATATTATAAGGATACTGCATGTGAAAATATTTTGGACACTAAATTAGGTTTTCATCCCTGAAAACATCACATTACCTAACCAATTAGTACCACAATTGGTTTTATTAGATACATCTTATTTTTTATTAATAAATTTTCTTGACTTTATTTAAATGTGAAAAACACTCCTGTTATAAAATACATGGAAAAACATGATATTTTATATATGGATTTTATTATGGCAAAAAGATAAATATCCACAAGTGAACACTAATTTTAATACCCATTCCCATGCTGAGACTCTAATTTTGTTAATGATTTCATCTACTTACCTTCTTGCTATTTGTTTTAACATATCCATCACCTCATACAGTTACTAATTTAAAAAATTTTAACTAAAGTATAGTTAACATATAATATTAAATTAGGTTCAGGTACAGAACATACTGATTCAACAATTCTATACCTTTTGCAATGCTCACCATGGTAAGTGTATTACAGTATTATTGACTATATTCCCTGTGCTGTCCTTGCATGCATCATTGTTTTGCTTGGTCTTACAGAGTACTCATTCATAGAAGAATTTTCAGGAAAGGATAAGATACAGACATAGAATTTTTCACATCTAACAAATTGTAAACTCATGATTTTTCTAGATGTTTATTATTTTGCCAGTGTTTTGGATAAAAATTTAGTTATATTTATTAATGATGTTCAGAAACCATGAATCCATAATATTATTATTGGGCTTTAGTTCATAATAAAACTGATATTTTAACAACTACATATATTTTAGTATGTAATAATTATTTTTGTATAAAAGCTCTTGCTGTCTAAACAGCTTCAAATAAATGGAGTTTCTTTTAAGGCTTAGAAGAGAATGTTGAACGGTCCTATCCAGTATTTTGAACAATGTCCATTTTACTTTGATGTGACTATTGCATCCTCTCTTCTTCATTATGTGACCAAGTAGCAGAGGATGAAAATGTCCTATTCATTTACATTTAAATGGTAGCCATGGCTCTGATGTGTATTTACATCAATAGAACAAATTTTTCAAACATATATTTGTAAATAATGTTATTAGCAGTCATCTTCATTTGAAACATAGATAGGAAGCCTCTGTAAGATAGAGACAGAAATTTGGTGAGAATGCATTGAACATATGTTTGGAAAAATCAAAAAAGTTTTCTATTTCTGTAAAATTCTCTATGAAAAAGAAAAACACTTAAATTTTTTTTGGATCTTCTAGAGTAGAGCTGTCAAACAGAAATAGAATTCAAGCAACATTTGCAATTTAAAGTTATATTTTAAAAATTAAAAATAAATGTGACATTGATTTGTATAATATATTTTACTTAACTCAATATCTTTATTAAAATTCTAAAATGTAATCAATATAAAATTAATGAGATTGTCTACATTTTAATTTTCCATACTGTCCCTAATTTAGACTTACAGTGCATCTCAGTTCAGACTACCTTCATTCCAAAAGTTGACCAGTGCCATCAGGCTTTTGACTATCCTACTGGACAGCAAAGGCTACAATACTTCAGAATAGAAACAATTACACAGGACTCTCTCAAAAAGTGTAGGTCATGTTGAAGGCATGACATTTATCTCCTTGCTGTAAATGAAGATATATGTTTGAGGGACTATACTAAGGAACAGATTTACCCCAGGTTTTCTGATTCTGAATCCATTGTTCTTGGATTTCCAGTCTACCATTCTGATGACGGTTATGTTGATGTATTTATGTGATATTGATTCTTAGCAGCATGTAAAATATGGTGACCTCTGGAAATTACTTGTACGAATAGGTTCTCCCCTTGCTATAATTTAAGAAAATCTAATTTGTGTGAAATCCAGGAATAATGAAAATGATCAACCCAATTCTAGGATTCCACACATTTTTAGTTTTTTTTTTTCTTTTAATATCTTTTTTTTAATAAATGAAAGATCCAAATCTGGTAGAGCAGAGAGAGAAAAGTAAATAATAGAGGTTTGGAGGAAGATTTAGAACTGTGGCACTGTAGGGATTATTTGAGAAAGAGTTGAAAGGAAATATTTATATGACTGGGAGGGTAAATAAAAAATAACAACTTTTCAGAAATGTAAGAGTTTAGTCTGGTCTTCAGCTTTTTGCAGTTCTCCTTGCGCATGTCTTACACTTTCTATTTTAGGGACTGGAAAGCCAGATCTCTTGAGAAATGTAAACACTGGCTATTCACTTCCTGTTGTTTTGACATTTTCAATCCAATTTCTGGTCTTTACTAAGGGAGTAAAACACTATCTATGCCTATAATGCAAAGAGATGAAAACTGATTTCAGATCCATTAGCAATTTGCTAGGAACTCTGCTTTATACTTAAATTGCTTTTCTCTTTAGTGTTATCTTGTTTGATGCCAAAGGACAAAAACCTAAAATATCGACACTAAAAAGATGATTGGTGGGGCCCCTGGGTGACTCAGTCAGTTAAGCATCTGCTTTTGGTTCAGGTCATGATCCCACATTAGGTTCCCTGCTGAGCAGGGAGTCTGCTTTTCCCTCTCCCTTGGCTTCTCCTCACTGCTCATGTGCTCTTTCTCTCTCAATTAATTGATTGATTAATTAATTTAAAAAAGATTTTTTATTAGAGAGAGAAAGAGAGCACACAACCTCGGGGGAGGAGCAGAGGGAGAAGCATACTCCCTACTGAGCAAGGATCCCTACTCAGGACTCAGTCTTTGGACCTTGGGATCATGACCCTAGCCAAAGGTAGATGCTTAACTGACTGAACCGCCCCCCAAAATAAATAAAATCTTAAAAGAAAAAAAAAATGATTAGAGACTCTATGTCTAAACAGACAAAGACATTGCTAAAATGGAGAATGTGTGGACAGGAAAACGTTTCATTAGCATGTATAGTAACTGATCTTCAAATCAAAATCTAACATAAAACTTCTTAATATTTCATGTTTTAAGATTATAAGTGAAATTTTCTCAGTGAAATCAATTTTGGATTTCATTATCATAAGAGGTAACTTAAGTATTACACAACCACTGGATGTTTTTCTGGAGAAGGTATTTCCCTCCAAATAATATATCCGAAAGCTGATTACTTGTTTTATTTTACAAAATATATGATTGATATGAATTTAATCTTAGGAGAGTCCATAGAAATGTAACAAATCTATAATCTCATGCCAGTAACTAAGATAAAAAGTCAACCTTTTCAGGCACCCAGGTGGCTCAGTAATTAAGCATCTGTGTTTGGCTCAGGTCACGATCCCAGAGTCTTGGAATCCATCCCCACATTGGGCTCCTTGTTCAATGGGAAGCCTGCTTTTCCCTCTCCCACTACCCCTCCTTGCTGTCTCTCTCTCTGCCAAATAAATAAAATCTTAAAAAAAAAAGTCAACCTTTTCTCTAAACATCAACGTATTATCAATTGCTGTTCCGATAATTTGTGGTCATATATATATGTATATATTACTATTTCTCTTTTCGTTATATAGTATAAGAACATTCAGTTTCAAACAATTCCATTGTTTCTCCTTTGCCTTTTTTATATTATTTTGTTTCACTTTCTCTGAGTATTAACATCTTTCTAACCAAGAGAAAATAACTGATTTAGTATCTTTATAATATTTTATGGGAAGGTAGTACTATAAATGACTGTTTTAATTATATACAAAATCAATTTTATATATCCATTTTATATTTTTTCCATTTATGTCACAAGAGATACAATATACTTTCTGGAACTTATGCTATTCCTATTCAGAGGTAGATAGCCTTGTGATTTCAAAATAGATTTATCATGTATTTTAAGTAAAAACATAATTATGAACCTTGGGTAGGCCCATATTCACTAATAATTTTATTTTCTCAACTTCCTCTGCAATCACATTCATAAAGACTTATAATTCAAGGACTAAGTTTGACCTGCAGAAATTTGGAGTATTCAAGGACTTAAATGAGCTCCTGCGGTATTACACTTTGAACACATTGCCATGGGTGGGTGGAGGCAGCTGGTTTCCTGTTTAAAATATTTTTGAGAACTCTTAGAAAGTTCAATTCATTCTCAGCCCAGAGTTCCTTCATTAAAGAAGAGTTGAACATGTGTAAATATTTATATTTGGACGATTAATCAGGAGTATGTGATTAAACTCCAAAAATTGGGTTAGTTTGTTTGTGTGAGAGTTTATGCAATTCCATTATATATCCAGTTCTTACTGCATGTTCAAAATAATTTGTTTTGATTCTTTCACGACGAAATTTTGGTTCCATTTTAAGATATGAAAACATCTTGATAATTTGCTGCAAGTGAATCTTTGGAGGAAAAAACCTAATATACACTTAAGTTTCTGTGAGTCAGATTTCACATGTAATCACAATCTAAGTTCCATGAGAACATTTATTTATTTATTTATGTTTAAAGATTATATTTTTTTATTTTTGTTTAAGAGAGAGCATGAGCAGGGATGGGCAGAGGGAGAAGGATAGGGCATCTTAGGCAGGCTCCAAGCTCAGCACAGTGCCCAACACAGGGCTTGATCTGATGACCCTGACATCATGACCGGAACCAAAATCAAGAGGTAGACGCTTAAGGGATAGAGCCACCCATGTACCCTGAGAACAGACATTTAAATCCATTTATTTCCTAATGTACCTTCAAAGCCCTGGAACAGTGTGCCTGGCACACAGGAGAAATTCAGTGAATATCTGTCCACAGAATGCATGAAATATTCAAAGCTCAAAAGCTAAGAAATGTTTATCCTTCATCTACATTAGCAACATGCAGAAATGAATAGACATTATTATATACACATATGTGTTGTTTTCATAAAGTGATCATCAGAATACACTGTTACATATGCATTTCCTGTTTTTGTCTTTTACTTTGCCTTGTTTCACATGAGTTGCTGAAAAGATTTTAAAACCCTAAAGTGACTGAAAATTGAAATAAATATGGGTACTTTTAAACAATTAAAACTACTCTTAAATTAATTAAACAAAGAAACCATTAGACTGATGTCACTCTAATGCTATGGTGACCTACATAAACAAACCAAATTCTAAGCCTTGAGGTTAAAGAGATTGAAACCAAAGGACAGCCAATCACAAACAGCCAACTAGGCTTTAAGCTATAATCAATCATTAATTTCCTTCCATTGCTTCTGCCTTTTCTCTACAAAAGCAATCCCTGAGCAACTCTGGGTAAAGAGCTCTAAACCACTTCTAGTTTAGAGCTGCCCAATTTAAGTTTTGTTCAAATTCTTAAAATGTTTAATATGCCCCAGTTTATCTTTTACATAATTACCACTGCTCGCTTTTAATGTGAATTTGAGTTTGTGTAACAATTTTTCAGTCCAATCTGGAGTGTCAGGGAGGTTCTCTAGAGTGTTCGTCTTTGAATAGGAAGCATTATGTAAAGGGATTCTGGTTTAAACAAAAACAAAAAACCTAATAGGGCCAAAAATTTATAAAGAGATAGTAAGCGATGTTTTACACATCGATTTCTTAGCTCTACCTTTGTTTTACCAACCAAGGAAGTTATTTGTAAACTTCAGTGAAGAACTTTGCTAAATGGACAGTCATTTGCATAAGCACACTCAGCAGGTGGTCAATGTCACTGTGCATCACACACATGACTTCCATCTGATTAAAATAAAAATGCAGGGGCACCTGGATGGCTCAATCGGTTAAATTTCTGCCTTCTGCTCAGGCCCTGGGATGGAACCCTGAGTTGGGTTCACTGCTCAGAGATCTTGCTTCTCCCTCTCCCTCTGTGGCTCCTGCTGCTTGTGCTCTCTCTTTCTCTGTCAAAAATAGATAAATAAAATCTTAAATAAATAAATAAATAAAAATACAACAACATAAAACCCCAAAGTATTGTTTCGCAGTTCTACGATGTCAGAAAAAAAATTTCTTTCAATCTGCCTTAACAATCTAGAAAATAAAGTCTTTATTTTTCATTTCTTAGTCTGCATTGCTTTTGAATGCTTCCTGAATGCAGGGTATTCTCTGGGTATTGGTAAATTTAGTGATTTTTCTTTTTTTTTTTTTGAAAGAGTGACTCTATTTTGAAGGATTTTCTTAATTAGGAAGTCTAAATATAAAATCATACAGAGCTTAAGTTTCCAGAAAACTGTTTCCTTGCTGCATTGATACAATGCAAACTTTAAGAAAGTGAGTGATTTAGGGAGCCAGGGAAGTTTTGAAAGGGATAGCCAAGGTGATTAAGTGATTGAAAGGTAGAAGGCTTTGTGGAAGGTCGAACCAGGAGAGAGAGCAGGGATGACAGGTGATGATCTTGGTGTTTTGTGAAGCATGAAGGACAGCAGTCTGTCTCTTATAAGTAAGGAGAAAAGCTGAGTTAAGAGAGTCAATGTCTGGAGCTAGAGGAGACAAATATTAGACTGACTTCAGATTTAAAGCACTGACCATGTTCACTTAATTCAGAAAATGATACAGTCACCAAATGTGGGTATCTTTTGTTATCCATGTTGGAAATAGTTTAGATTTTCCTGCTGACGCAGAATGAGGTAGAACTCCTGTGAAGTAGAAGCATAAATATACTTAGAGTATTACATTTTCATTATTTCATTATCAGTGCTCAATCTTTTATTGTTAAACATTGTATTGTTGCAAATAGGGAGATGGCAAAAGCTGTAAGTCATGGTTGAATTTACAGAAAGGCAACTCAGCTTTTAGTATCTCTGTTAGGAAATTTCAATATTTTACTTATTTATTTTTAAGATTTATTTATTTAGAGAGAGAGAATAAGCATGCAAGCTGGGGGAGGGGCAGAGGGAAAGGGAGAAAATCCTCAAACAGACTCTCTATTGAGCACAGAGCCCCACAAGGGTCTCAAACCCGCAGGGGTGTCAGGTCATGGGATTATGACTTGAGCCAAAATCAAGAGTTGGCCACCCAACTAACTGAGCCGCCCAGGAACTCCAGGAAGTTTCTGTATTTTAATAGGAAAATATATTTGAATTATTTATTTAAAAAGATTCAAAATCCACATTAAGTTAATATGTCAAGTAGTCTTTGTTCCACTTTATGAAAAGTGTTAAGTTTTTAAAAAATGTGTTTTGTGACAAAAATTTAAATGTTAACCAAAGCATTTATTTCAGAAGAAATTTCCCTTGTAGGTCCTCTGAGCTTTATAATCATGTAGAAATGGTGGCTCTGTGCGATCTCTTGATGATGGAAGTTATAAAGCAGTAGAAAACAACTGTCTGTGTGGTTCATTTTAAGTAATAGAAAAGCATTTTAAAAAACGCAGTAATGAATTTGAGTAGCTCCTTTGTATGTTAGTGTTAAATATAAGTATGGCATAAATTACATCTTTTACATGTTGAGTATTAAATGGGTAGGTTGATACTTTAAATAAATCAAGAGGAAGAAAAAGAAATTTAGAATTTAGTGAATATTTAAGAATTATCTATTTTTAGAATACAGAATATACATATTTCAGTTCAAATTGGAACTTCTGTGTTTTTTCTGAAAGAAATATTCCCTCCAAAGAATTAATATAAGAACAGAGCATTGACAGCCAAAGGAAGCTGTATTATTTTGGTAATCCAAGACTAAAAGTTTGGCGAGAATAAGAAGTGAGATCTCCAGGTGTGTAAGAACAGGAGGCTTGGAGAGGCTGGAGGGAAAGGTAAAGGAGGGAGCCCAGCAGGAGAGGCTGGTGTCGCTGCAGTAAAGATTCTGAACTTAATTCTGAGAATAACAGGAAAGCAAATTGGAGGGTTTTCAGCAAAGATGAAATAATCAGATTAAAAATATACAAATATCTGGGCAGTTGGTGAGTGGTGAACAGTACTGAAAGGGGGAACTGCTGGTGCTCTTCTCCAGGAACCCGAGTGGGGGGCTGTGTTTGGACGCAGGTGGCTGAGAAGGAAAAAGGTGAACATAGATTAGAAACTTCCTTGACAGTGAAATGAACAAGACCTGGTAACCGATTGGAAATAGGGGATGGCGAAGAAGAATCAGTAAGGGAAGTCTAAATTTTTGGCTTACACAAACAGAGGATGGTGGTGATGTTGATTAATGGGAAAAAATGGAGGAAAGCCAGTTAACCTTCAGTAGAGTAAGAAATGGAAGAGCCTCCCTTCCCTAAACTCCCTGAAGCAGGAAAATTCATATTTCCTGTTTCTACATAAACACAAACACACACTGCAAACAACTCTTTTCATTTCCAACAGGCCTGAGGATTCCACATGAATAAAACAAGATTAATTTGTTAAGGCCCAATGAACATGCATAAACATAATTGCATGCACATGCATTTTGGCAGTTGTAAGCTCTTTTAATTGAATGGTTCAGTTGGTTTCCTCTGGATTCATTAATTGAGCATTTTTTATGTTCTAGTTCCCTCTAGGTTCATTAATTGAGTATCTTCTATATTCTAGTCACTGTGAACACAAAGATAAATAAAAAGCAAGTTGCAGAAGCTCATGGAAGCTCATAGACTGAGGGTAGAAACAGTTATTAAAATCACTATGTGATGTCATAAATCCAGAATAAAATAATTAACCAGAGCATGAAGCCACAGATAAAAAAAGGAAAGAACTGTGCAGTAAACTTAGTTTAGACCCATTATTTTCCTCACTGTTAGCCATCCTTCTCCCCACCCCCCACACCACACAGAGCCCCCCCCACACGCACATGCACAAATTACCAAATTGAACTATATTTGCATTCTCAAATAGTTTCTACACCAACATCTTTTTATAGGCACAAGATCTATTCTTTTTAAAAGACTGTGTAACTCATATATTATAAGTGTAAGCTGAGAGTTGATGACAGGATCAGAGTAGAGTAATAGAACAACTTGCTTTTAATGTATGTGAGCTCTTTATATGTGAATGGTGCATCCTGTTTGGACAGGAACCAAAGAAACATCAGTTTGAGTTGTTTATTTCAGTGTATCATTTCATCATTCCCATAGCTTCAGATAATTTGGAAGTGCGTTTGTTTACATTCCTCTATCTTCTTCTTTATTTTTTCCTTAAGTGCTTTGCTTTCTAAATTGTATTAATCTCATTTTTCCTTGATTTCAATTTAGCAGATATTTTATTGCCCAAAGGAGGGATAGCAAATAGAATAAACTGTTTAAAGAGCTGATTGTCAGGATAATATCTATCTTTACTGAAAACTTGGTACTGATAATAAGAAATGCGTGAACATTGGTTTTATACTCTATATTTTTAGTCTAAGCCATAAATTCATGATATGCAGAAAGGGAATCTTATATATAGTAAAAAGAGTCATAAAATAATAGTTACCCTACTGAATGTCCGCACTGGATTTCTTTATGTATTACGGCATTGCATTCTCAAAGCAAACTGATGAGGTAGGTCTTATCTGAATCATGTTTATTGTTAAAACTTGTCTGGACTTCTCCAATATCTCACACCTGGTAGGAGGTTATATCAAGCCCCTTTGCGGGATACCCTTCTCACTTTTTGGAGTAACAAAAGAAATTATGGAAGTTTTCTTCAAAAAGCTAATAGCTATTGTAAAATCAGGAATAATAGCTAAAAGCAGCAGTAAATAGTAAAGAGACGTTTGACTAACTTTGAGGTATAACAATATGGGAAGGAAATGTTTTTGTATTCAAGTTAACTTCTGTTATTAACAAGATGTGCTTGCCTGCTCTGTAATTTTACCTTATGGTAGTGTTTTTAAGCCAGAACAGTCTCAGGGTAATCAGAATACTTTCTTATTCACTGTTTAGGAAAAAAAATCTGTCTTCAGTTTTGTTTTTTGTTTTTTTTTGTTTTTTTTTTTTACTTTTTTTTGACAATCTGTTTTAATCTGTTTTAAATCTGTTTTAAAATGTTACTTTTTTTAATTTCAGGTTTTTATTTTATGAAATGTGTAATTGACTTATGATTATATTTGAGAATTCTTCTGAGTTGTGCAGATTTTTAAAACATACTAGAAATTGGAATATGGGTTTGTTTTCTAGATTTTATGCAACAGAACTTAGTGGGAGACTTGGGACTCTGAGGTCAGATCTTTTATGCTGCCAAAGATTGTTAGAAATTTAAAAGTAGATCTGGCTTTTGTAAACATAATGAAAAGGCGGAATTCAGCATTTGAATCTAGTCTTCCAAAATATCAAGTTACTTTCTTTTTTCTGTTTTCCACTTTAAGCATTTAAAGAGCAAAATAATTTTCTTGATTCTTTTTTATGTGTCCCAAATTTTTGAAAATGGAAATATGTTCAAAGAAGATACAAGTGGTTAGGTTTGTCTCCTACCGTGCCCAACCTCACTACAGTTTGTCTTAGTGCTCATTATTTTGAAGCAAGCCCAGATAATCTTGTTGGTTATCTATTTAAATTAAACAGTTTTATAAATGCAAGAAAGATAACGGTGAATGGAGACATTGTCAAGCATATGAGTGTAGTGTGTGTGTGTGTGTGTGTGTGTGTGTGTGTGTGTGTGTGTGTTTAAGGGAAACAGGACAATTGGCTGTTTTGTAATGAAACTTTTTTTTTTTAAAGATTTTATTTATTTGACAGAGAGATCACAAGCAGGCAGAGAGGCAGGCAGAGAGAGGGGGAAGCAGGCTCCCCACTGAGCAGAGAGCCTGATGTGGGGCTTGATCCCAGGACCCTGAGATCATGACCTGAGCCGAAGGCAGAGGGTTTAACCCACTGAGCCACCCAGGTGCCCTGTCATGAAACTTGTTAAGGGCCTTACAAACCATTTGTTTGCTGAGACTCATGCTTTCATGCCTTCATTACCATTAAGAGAAGATATTTGGTAATGAAATTCTGATAACCCACATGTAACTGTTTTAATAAGCATTGATTTCATGTAACAAGGAAACATCTGGAGAATTTAATCTGGGTGATTGCATAACTAAAGCGTGAATCAAGTAGTATATTATGTTTCCTCACATTAAAGAGACATGAGTAGAGAAAGAAACCTAAAATTTTAATTGTATATTATATGTACAAATTTCATCAAGCTTTTTGTTGAATTAAACAGTGAATTTACTGGGAATTTTTCTATTTTATGCCCATTCAAAATCCGCGTAATAAAACAAATGATTTCAGTACAACTAATTGGGAATCATTTAGTTTAAGCGAGGTATTGTCCTTTCAGGGACCGTGTTTCCTTTCAAGCAGAGCTGATCAGGTTTGCTGACAACTGTGAGCTACATGAACTAGTCATGTTACCGTGTTCTTCTCCCCATCCTGTGACCAAAGACATTAATACATGTTTCTCTACCACAGGCAGAGGGATAGTCCCCTCTTCTGTACTGTCCCTGTGCTTCCGTTAGAGCACACATTATAATATATTGTGAGAATATTCTCTTTATCATGTGTATTCTGCCACCTGATCTGAAAGCTTCCTGATGGCTAGAAATCTGGGTACATGTAGTATTTGTAAAGACAGCCTGGCAACTGGCTGCTTTCTTATTATCTAAATGAAGAGGCTCAACAGTGATGGCTTCATGTAAAGTGAACAAGTTGTGAACAAACTCATTGTTTGTTCATTGAAGTTTTAAAAAGGACACACCCGTGTAGCCACCACCCAGATCAAACAATAGAACCTGGGTAGCATTCTAGAAGCCTCCCTCAGGCCTTCTCCCTGTCATTGCCATTCTAACCAAAGGTAAACATTATCAGTCTCTGTCAGGAGGAATAGCTTTGCCTATTTTTGAACTTGTTATAAATGGGATCATCCAAAAAAAGGTATCATTTTCTACCAGCTTCTTTCATTTGGCATTCTGTTGAGAAGTATCTCTCTATAGCACCAGAGCACCCATTTTTATTGTTATATAGTATTCTATCCATGACTATAATGAACGTCTGTGTCTATTGTTTGTGGAAAATGGACAGATTCAGTTTTGAGCTATTAGGGATAATGCTACTATGAAAATTCTTATGGGTAGTGGCTTTACACTGCATTCCGTTGATAACTGATGATGTAAGAACATTTTATCGGTTTAGTGACTGAGTATCATCTTTCATGAAGTGTATTTAAACATTTCTCATATGTTTTTAAAAAATCATATTCTATTTTTCTTGAAAATTTCTAATAATTCTTTATACATTCTAGACACGAATCCTCAGTGGGTGTACATACGGCCAAGATTCCTCTCCCATGCAGTTGTTTGCATTTTCATTCTGGTACCAATATCCTCTCATGAACAGAAACTCTTAATAAAGTTCAGAGTATATACATTCACCCTAATGCTTGCTCTCCTGTTTACTTTCTATAAGGTAATGAGAGATTTTTCTTAGTTAACTTTATTTTTTGTCTTACAGTTTGAGGTCAGTTCTCTGATCTTTTTATATGGTGTGATGTAACAGTTAGTTCCATATGGAAATATGGTTGACTAGCAGCTTTCGTTGAAAAAAGGAAAAATAATTTCTCATATTGAATTGTCATAAGTCAGTGTCATATCACTGAGGTGTGGGTCTGTATTTGGACTGTGTTCTCTTGTGTTAGTCTCTTTGTCTCTCCTTCTGCTAAAACTTCGTTGTTTTAATTATTGTAGCTTTATATTGTTTTCTTATCTAGTCATATAATACCTCTTTGTTCTTGAACATTTTCTTGGCATTTTTCACTATTGACATTTACAAATAAATGTTAGAATCAACTTGCCAACTTCCACAAAATAAGCCTTCTCAGGTTTTGACTGGGATTACATTGAATCTGTAGGTCAATTTTGGTAAAAGTGTCATCTTTACAGTCTTACGCTTTCCAATCCATAATCATGATATAACCCTACATTTATTTAGCTATTCTTTGAGTTTCTTTCAGTAATATATTGTAGTTTATAGAACATATGTTTAACTATCTTCTGTGATATCCCTAGCCATTTTGATATATTTAATGTGATTATAAAATGGTATTGTTTTAAAAAATTTATATTTGATATGTATTTGTTTCTAGAACATAGAAATACATGTGATTGTATATATTGACTTATATTGAATAATGTTACTAATTTCACTTATTAGTTCTAATAGTTGGTGAATTGATTTGATATTTTACTTCTGTAACCATGTTACAGTATAGTTTTATTTCTTCCTTTCTATTCTTGCTTAATTTTCTTTTCACTTGATATATAATACTGAGTAGTAGTAATAGCAGGTACTTGTTTCTTGTTTTCCATTTGAGGGGGAAGCTTTCAATAATACACTATTAAGGATTATTGCTTTAGGTTTTCTGCAGATAACTATTATCATATGACATATTTTCATATGTATTTTGTATTTGGTTTGCTAGATTTTTAAATCATAAACTGCTGTTGAATTTTATCAAATGCTTTAATCTATCTATTGAAATTCTTCTCCATTTTATTAGTATGCTTTACTAAATAAATTGCAATAGTTGATAACCAAAGTTAGGTCCCTGGAATATATTCAACTTCTTTATGATATATTAATCTTCTTAATCACTAGGTTTTTATTGCTAATGTCTCTGTTCATGTTTTTATATTTATGTTAGTGGGAGATATTGGTCATACGGTTCTTGTTAGGTCTTGGTGCGATGGTTGTTTTGACTTCATAAAATTAGTTGGGGTGTGTTCACTCATTGTATTTTATCTAGAAGTGTGAAAAATTGGTATCATTTCCAGATATGAAAATATTACCTTTATAAATTCTTTATAAATAATCTTTCT
>CM053616.1:42702551-42742329 GCA_028646535.1 Procyon lotor
GTAATAATAAAGAATTGGAACAGATTTTTCTGAGGAATTTGTCTATCATACGTATACCTACTCTCACACATCTACATCTGCACTCAGGATAAGTAGGAAATAGAGAGGCTTAGAAAGATAAATACAATCAAATATACTACTTAGGTTATGGTGAAAAATAAAAAGACTCAGATATGTGACATGCTTAAGAAAATGTTTGATAATTTCTTTCACTCTGTGGATTTCACTGTAGATGCCAAACTCTTCAGTTTATCGTCATCTGATTTGCAGAAATTATTCTTATATCAAAAATGATAAATATTACAACATATGTTAGTTGATAAGCACTGAAAATATATGTTATCCTCAAGTTGATTTCAATTAATAAAACTAAAAAATTTTCAGATTTTAATGCCACTTTATGTGTTCAAAATAAGCACTACTAAACTTAAGGTTCTGTTTGCATGGACAGCTTTCCTCATACTGTTGTAATTTGCATTGAAAAATTGGAAAGAAAAAGTCTAAATAATTTGTAAACAGTTTTCATTTTTTCAAAAGCAAAACAATATCTTGATTTTAATTGTAAAATTTCTTTTTAATAAATACATTTATTAGGACATCAAAATATACAACGAGCATCCCATTTTTACATATCACTATAGAGAAAAATCATATTTGTTGAGTTACCTAATTATAGGTAGTCATGTGCTCTTGAGAAATATTTTAAGGAAGTAAATCTATACACTATGCTCATTTTCTAATTTTAAGTTATTAAAGGTATTGCTTCATGTCAATTTATATTTCCTGATGCTATTACCTCTTCAAAGGGCCAGCTTATACCAGTGAAAGCCAAGAATAGTTCTCCTTATTGGTTTTTGATTTGCCAAGTATTAGCAGAGGCAAAAAATAGATTTTTCTGAAAATTAACATTGTTTTGGTGAAAACTTTAGTCTTTTAGCTATTTTAAAGTAATTTGTAAAGAAACTTTGCTCTCAAAGCAATATCAAAATTTTAGAGGAACAACTAATAAGTGGAAGCTGTCTGTAGACTATAAAATTGTTTTGGGATTTAAATTAGCTTAAATAAAATAAGCAAAAATAATAAAAGATAATTATGTTCATTCGTGGCCATTACCCTGATTACACATCTTGTTTGCTTGGTTTGTAATGCCTTCCTTCCTTTTTGGATTAATCATATAATGTTCTTCTATTGACTAATGGCATGAGTACCTGTACCTTGTGATAAGCTTCAAAAAGACCATGTAATTTACCTTATGTCAGAACATGTAATTTAAACAAGATAATGTAATATTTATGTAATATTTTGTACATTTGATTCCTTGAATAGAATGTATCTTTAGGGCCATGGTTCTTTACGTTTTAAGATCATCTGAAGCTGCACCATAAAATTGACTTACTTTAATCCTATGATTGGCATTTGGATTGAGATTTACTGTTTCTGGTTCCCTCCCTTATTTTATATCACTTAACTTTCCAATTAGCCTGACTTTAACTGGTCAGTTTTAACATTTTATTTCTTAAGTATTGACACTTTTGTGTGAGGTTAGAGTAAATTGTGATGGATGGCAATGATAATTTGAGGAAATATTTTTTATAGTCTTATACTGCCTTTCTGTTTTGCTGCATAACAAATTATACCACAATTTAGTGGTTTAAAACAGCATTCATTGTCTCACCATTTCTGTGGGTTAGGAATCCAGGTGTGGCTTAGTTGGGTCTTTGAAGGGGCTACAATGAAAGTGTCAGCCTGGGATGCAGTGATCTTTAGGCTCAACTTGGGGTAGATCTTTCAAGTTTCCTCAAAATATTGTGGGCAGGATTTAATTTTTCATAAGCTGTTAGTTCCTTGCCTCAGTTCCTAAGCCTCTCTACAGGACAGCTTATGAAGTGGCTCTTGGCTTCATCAAAGTGACCACCAAAGGGGCAGTACACAGAGTGCTACCAAGAACTTAAGTTAGTAAGGGAACTTAGGTTAGTCATAACCTAACTTCAGAAATGACATTTATCATTCTTGCAATGTTATATTCACTAGAAGCAGGTCATTAGGGGCCAGCCTCAATGAACAAGAGGGAATTACGCAAGGTCGTGACTACTAAAAGTAGTCATTTTTTTCCATCCATTCCATTTCCATCCATAAAAGGAATAACTAGCAGGCATTGTAGAGATTTACCAACTATACTCTTTTTATAATAAATATAAAAACTTGTCATGTACATTGGGAGAAAACATTCTGAACTGTTTTTCTTTACAATTTTATTCAATTTCCTGAGGTTGAGGAAGCATTTGAAGCCATAGAACAAAGCATAGTTATGTGGCTTGAAATCATGGCCCTAATCTTGCTTTTTATTGGCATTTATTTTTTATTGGCAATACCTGAAATGATCACATTGTTATTTAGCTACTATCTATATTTGAAATTTAAGGATAAAAGTTAAAATGAAAAAAATTATATGCTATAATGTTTATGGTATTTAATAACCAATGCTGAATTCTTAATACAGAATGTATACAACTTGGAACATCAATTTGAATGATAGTAAATTTTTCACCTGACTCCATGAAATCCATAAGGATGTGGTACATTTTCAAGTGCTGAAAGAAAAGAACTAAAAATCATATACCTGGTGAAATGATTCTTCAGGAAATAAAGGGAAATAAAAATATTAGTTGAAGGGAAACTAAAGGATTTGCCATTAACAAACCTACCCTTAAAGGAAGTTCTTCAAACAAATAAAATGATAAAAGAAGGAATCTTGGTACATCAGAATACAAGGATAAACAATCAAATACTACAAATATGATTACATATAATAGAATATCTTTATCCTTATAAATTTTATAAATCGCATTTGATAATTGAAAGAAGAATCACAGTACTATCTTATATTAAAGAAAGTGATATTTATGAATGGAGGGGGTACAAGCACCTAAAAGGAAGTAAGTGTTCCTCATTTCACTCAATTGAAATATTGATTTCAATTGACTCTGATGTCACATTTATATATTTTAATTCCCATGGCAACAAGTTTGAAAACTGTACAAAGTGATACACTCAAAAACTCTCTTAAGTGTATCAAGCAGACAATATCTTTAAAAATGCCTAAGTGATCTGCATTAAAGGATGACTTTAGATCACAAAAAAAAAAAAAAAAGAGAGAGAGAGAGAGAATGACAAACAAGAATGAAATAAGGGAAACAGAAAACACATAATAATATGGCCAACATCATCAGCTCTAGCCTATCCATAATTACCTTAAATGTAAATGGCATAAATTCATCAATTAAAAGACAGAGATTAGTAGGGTGGATAAAACAAAAGAACAAACAAAAACAAAACTAGAGAGGTAGACAAACCATAAAGAGACTCTTAACTATGGAGAACAAACTGAAGGTGGCTGGAGGGGAAGTAGGCAGGGGATGGGTTAAATGGGTGATGGGTAGTAAGGAGTGCATTTGTTGTGATGAGCACCAGGTGTTGTATGTGAATGATAAATCACTAAATTCTACTCCTGAAATTAATATTACACTGTATTGTTAACCAACTAGAACTTAAATAAAAACTTGAAACATTAAAAAAATGAGCAAAGTATATGCTCTTAACAAGAAACTCATTTCAAACTCAGTGACATACAGAAGTTGAAATTTAAAAAGAACAAAAAATACACCATGCAAGCATTTTTTTTATTATGCTCAGTTAGCTACTGTATAGTACATCATTAATTTTTGATGTGGTGTTCAGTCATTCATTAGTTATGTATAACACCCAATGCTCATTACAACACATGCCCTTTTTAGTACTCATCACCCTGTTACCCCCTCTCCCCATCGTCCTCCCCTCTGAAACCCTGTTTGTTTCCTGGGGTCCATAGTCTCTCATGGTTTGTCTCTGTCTTTGATTTGTTAAAATAAAAGCTAGAGTGGCTATATTAATATCAGAGAAGTTACTTAGAGTGAAACAAAATGAAAACACTGCAGATCTACAGACAAATAGGGACATTTCATGATAAAAGGATCAATCCACAAGGAACACATAATGATCCTAAATGAGTACACAGCAAAGTAACACTTTTGCATGAAGCAAAATCTGATTGATAGAGCTGAAAGGTGAAATTATAGCTGGGAACTTCAAAAACTCTTCTCAGCAATTTATAAGCTAACTAATGAGTCTAGGAAACAAGACCAAAAATCAGTGAAGATAGAGGAGATCTGAATAATACAATCAACCAAAATGATCTAATTGTTGTATATAGAACATTCTACCCCCAACGTGTAGAATATACATATTTTCAAGTGCTATGGAATATGTGCCAAGATATACTGTGGCCTAGACCAAAACAACCTTTAATACCTAAGCAGTGAAAATTATGCAGTGTATGTTCTCTTACCATAATGGGATCAACCAGAAATCACAATAGAAATATTTATAAAGAAGTAGAAAATGAAGCAGCACGTCTAAATAATGCTTGGGTCAATGAAGAATTCTCAAAGGAAATAAAAATTATATATAACCGAATGAAATAAAAGTATAGCATATCAAATATTTAGGAGACAACTAAAGGAATGCAAAGAACAAAATCTGTAGCACTAAATTCTTATATTAGAAACAGAAAAAGTCTGAAAACAGTAAACACCTACTTTAAGAAATTAGGAAAAGAAGACAAAATATACCCAAGTAAAGGAGAAGGAAGGAAATAATAAAGGTAAGAGCAGAGATCAATGAAATTGAAAATGGGAAAATAATAGAGAAAATCAATGAAAATAAAGCTGATTCTTCAAAAAAGAATAGTTAATGAGTATCTACAGAAACAAACAAAAAGAAAAAGAAAGTAGACATAAATTACCAGTGATGATGTTAGGATTATAATAGAGAAATCACTACAAATCCTGCAGCTACTAAAAGGAAAACAGGTGAATATTATAAACATCTTTATGATCATAAATTAACAGTCTGGGAGAAATGGACCAATTCCTTGAAAACATAGCTACAAAACTCAACCAAAATGAAACAGTAAATTGTCTTACAACCATTAAAGAAATTTAAATTTATAATTAAAGGTCTTACAGAAATGAAATTGCTAGACCCATTTGGCTTCACTGGAGGAGTCTATCTATTTTAGTCTATTCAGGCCGCTGTAACAAAATATCACAAAATGGGTAGGTAATAAACTGTGAAATTTATTTCTCACAGTTCTGGAGTCTGGGAAGTCCATGAACAGGGTACCAATGTGGTCACATTTTGGCAAGGGCCTTATTATTCCTGGTTCATGGCTTGTACCTTCTCACTGTGTCCTCACATGTGGAAGGGACAAGCAAGCTGTCTAGGGCCTCTCTTATAAAGTCACTAATCCCATTCATGAGGCTCCATCTTCATCACCAAAGCACCTTGCAAAGGCTCCACTTCTTAATACTATCATATCAGGCATTAAGATTTCAACATATGATATTTGGGCAGTGGGGGATTGGGAGGTAGTCACAAACATTCAGACCATAGCACTACTAAATATATAAAGTATTAACATACTCTTCCTAAAAATTAAAGAGGGCATATTTCCCAATTTATTTTATGAGGCTGTTATTACTGACAAAGACAGTACTAAAAAAAGAAAACTACAGACCAATATCTTGCACCAACTTATGTAAAAATCCTCAACAAAATCTTAGGATGGCAAATTTAAAATGTAAACAACTATACACCATGACAAAGAGGAACTTATTTCAGGTATGCAAGACTGGTTCAACATTGAAGATCAGTCAATGTAATCTCACTCAACAAGAGAAAGAATAAAAGTCATTTAATCACATGAATTGATATTGAAAAAGCATTTGGTACAATTCAGCAATCATTTATAATAAAAACTCTCAGCAAGCTAGGAATGGAGAGGAATGCCTCAACTTGCAATAAAGCATCTAGAAAAAAAATGTGCAGTTATCATCATACTTAATATGGAAAGACTATTTTCCCCTAAGATTGGGAACATGACAAGAATGTCTGTTTTCAGCATTCTTATTTAACATTATAGGAAGTGCTAGCCACTGCCATAATGCATGAACAGTAATCAAGATACTGTGTGATACTTGCAGAAGAGTTTTGATAGCACTTGGGTTAATGAAACAGAGTGGACAGTTCAGAAACAGGCCTAGATAAATATACTTATGTCATTTTTAACAAAGATACAAAAGAAATTCAGTAAAGGAAGAATAGCCTGTCAACAAGAGGTGTTGGAGCAATTGGACCTCTATACACAGGAAACAATCTGTACACAGGAAACCTTACGTGGTGATACAAAAAGACACTCAAAATGGGTCATTGACTTAATGATAAAACATTACACTATATAACTTTTGGAAGGAAAATGTAGGAGAAAATCTTCAGGATCTAAGTCCAGGTGAGGAATTCTTAGATTGGACACCAAAGCAAAAAGCCATAAAGAAATAATGGTAAATTGGATAGTTTCTAAATTAAAGAAGCTGTTAGTATGTGAAAGGTCGTGTTAAGGGCATGGAAAGAAAAGATGCATATTGAGAGTATTTGCAAACCACATTTCTGACAAAAGACTGTCTCTGAAAACCAGACAGTAAAAATGAAAAGTACATTTAGAAAATGGTCAAAAGACATGAAAAATCATTTCACTTAAGTGATATATATAGAGTATGTAAACACATGACAGAGCTATCAGGAAAATGCAAACTAGAACCACAATGAGCTGTGTACTTATCAGAACATCTGAAATTAATAAAAAATGACAACACTAAATGCTGGAGAAGATGAGAAAGTAAAATAGTAAATTTTTTTTCTGGAAAACAGGCTTGCAGTTTCATATAAAACTAAATATGCAATTACTATAGGACCCAGCAGTAGAACTCTTAGACATTTATTCAAGAGAAGTGAAGACTTACGTTCATGCAAAAACATGTAGACCAATGTTTATAGCTGTTTATTTATAATAGCCAAAACCTGAAAACGGCTCAGATGTCCTTCCACAGGTTAGCAGGTTAAACAACCTATGTGGTGTATATCTACCATGGGATTCTCCTCAGCAATAAAAACTAAAACTGAAAAGTGGACTGTTAATAGATGCAACAATTTGGATGATCTCCAGAGTGCTATGCTGAGTGAATGGAATAGCCAGTCCCCAAAGATTACACAGTGAATTATTCTGTTTCTATAATATTTTAGAAATGAGAAAATTTTAGACATGGAGACAATTTAATGGTTTCCAGGGACTAGGGACAGGGAGGGGGAACATGAAGATTATGTGTTCTGTCTTGACTTTGGTGGTAGATACATGAAACTATACATGTGATAAAATTGTATGGAACAAAATAGACAAACCAAACAAGTCCAAGTTAAATTGGGAATATCTGATTAAGATCAGTGAACTGTACTGATTTCAGTATCCTGTTTAGGACATTATAGTTTTGGAAAATGTTAGCATTGAGGGAAACTGGCTACAGAGTACTTGGGGTATTTTGGTTTTCTCTCCTACAACTGCATGAGAATCTACAATTTTCTCAATAACGCAATCAGTTATAAACAAGAAACTTAGATTCTGACAAGTGTTAGTCTTGCTATTGAAATGAATTAAAGCCTCCCAATGTAATTTTATGGGGCGGGGGAGATATTGAGACATTGAGAAGGAGGGAGGGAGAGAATGAGAATCAGCTAGTCCTCATCAGGAAATAAAATGGTTACTCTTAATGAAACAAAAATTAAAGTGTGGTCTACTTGAAGTCCTCAGTGGTGAGGTTGGAAATCCACATATGCTGTAAATGTTTGAACTACTGACACACACACACACACATAATCATACTTAACACACTTTGCCTCCACCTCAGTGTCTTGACCAGTACTGGGTAAGTATTCGAGTAGAATGTTCTAGTCCAAAAGAGAATGTAGGAATTGGAGCAGATTCACATTTGACTTAGCTTCTTTTTATTTCTTCAGTATTCATTCCGTACATTGTGATATGTTTTCTTGTCACCAGATATACCTGTGATGCATCATTACCTTACGATATCTAAAATCTACACAGTCTCACTATTATTTATGGTCCTTCTGATGGTTTTTCCAGTGTACTCCAGCGTCACCATTTGTTGGGCAATTTGGATGCAAATATATTTAAATTTAGAATTTAATTCAAAATCTGTGTGTATAATTGGATTGTCATTTGAGTGATCATATATACATATACATGCATATTTACGTATATGAAATACTGTTGTTTATATTAGAAAGCATTATAAAGAAGAAAGGTATAATCACATGATCTAGATAGAATCACTCTTAAAATTTTACATATTTATTTTAAAGATTTTATTTATTTATTTGACGGAGAGAGAGAGATCACAAGTAGGCAGAGGCAGGCAGAGAGAGGGAGGGGATAGCAGGCTCCCGCCGAGCAGAGAGCCTGATATGGGGCTTGAACCCAGGACCCTGAGATCATGACCTAACCCGAAGGCAGAGGCTTTAACCCACTGAGCCACCCAGGTGCCCCAAAAGTTTACATATTTTTACTGCAATCGTAATTGCTTTAAAATTTAGGTAAAAATATATTTTCTATGCAACTTTTGATACCTTAATATTTTATCTATATTTTCAACATTGAAAATTGTTACTATCTTATATACATTGGTAGGCAGTATTTTTAAAAATATGCTTTTTTGAGGATAATAAAAAGTACATTATTTCCTTTGTAATATTTAAATCTCTGCTGCTTCTAGGTACTCACATACCATGAGGTACTTAAAAGTCAAAGTATCATTTGAAAAAGATTGCTGTAGGTTAGGTGAGAAAGGATAGGACAAATTATGGGAAAATTACTGTTTTTAAATATATAACTTTTTAATTTTGCTTTTCTCTGACTTCTCAGTTTTTCTAGCTCCAGAATATAAAAACAAATTAAAAAAAAACCTGTTAGCTATCTAATATATGGATTCATTACGATTTATTACGAAGATGCTTCGTAAAGATTGATATTTTAATTTTAGAGTAGAGATATTCCAAAATAGGAGAGAAGGTTCTGTTTACTCAATATTAGAGTGAAAATCTCATCTGTCTTTGGGGTAGTTGAATTCCCTGTCTAACTTCTCAAATGTTTTGTGTTACGGAAACCTCAAATGTATTTTGTTAAATTCTTTACCCTTAAGGTTTAGACTCATGTGTAATTTAAAGGAAATTCCATCCATATGTTTATAATTTAATATGTTAGGCTGGTTTTTTCTTTTCTTTTTTATATTTGGTGTCCAGGAATTCTCTTGAGCTACTTCTTTCAGGGATCTTTTGGCAAGATTAGACTAAGTCACAAACCAAAAATTTAAGTTTGGAATTCAACATACATCCATAATGTGTAGGTTCTGAACAATACCAAGATGTTTTCTCATTTTGATTCTCAATGTCAAAAATACAGAGTTGAAGATTACTCTGTGTCACTAAAATGACATTAAAAGACATTGTAAATAATTCTAGTTAATATTAACTCATAGTCAATAAATTTTCTTATTCTTAAATTGTACCTTATTTTGGTATTAATATTCTTAATAATTCTTTAAAATTTCCTTATCTTACTATTTGCTGTTTAATAAGAGTGAATGTTCAGTGAAATATTTTACCTGCACATCTTCATATACTCAACCTTATCTGTCAAACGGTTTCTAAATGTCTAGTCTTTAAATATAGGCAGTGCTTTTATTCTGTCCTAGCATAGCCATACATAATAAACATGCATAATTTGGATGTAGAAATGTGATCTTCAGAAAAAAAGAAATCTTCATATCTGCTAGTGCTAGTGATTATTAATTTATGGTCTGCAGTCCGTGGTCTGAGAACTTGATAATCTATGCAGACACTCTTTATTTTTTGAATCTAAAAAGACTTTATAAGCATGTGACATGAACCTTGGAAACAATAATGAAACATAGAAATTCATATTTAAAATACCTGGGGAATAACTATGATTTTTGTCTCTGGTCTTCATTTGCTGTATATAATTGTAGTGAAAATGGATTAAACAGAAAAGTGATTTGACATGGAGGAATTATTTTCTGCAAGTACCGCTGACTTTCCTAAACATACACAAAAGTTTAGCTCAGTCTGCTAAATAATAATATTAAAATCATACACAACCCAATTAAAATATATGTGTGTACTGTGTGGGTGTGTACATATTTATATGTATGTATATATACATACACACACACATTCATGGTATATATTTTTTGAGGTGACTTGGGAAGACACTAAAAGGGTACTGAGCCTTTTAAAAAAAAAATTTCCCTCTTTTGAATAAGGAGTTTAATGTTTGTCCATAGAGGAAAGCTGGACTCCAAAAGAGTATCTTCTTCTGAGGCTAAGAATGTTAGAACCAACATGGAGTGTTGGTACCACTAATTTCCTCTGCATCCAGTCCTTCTGGCCTTTGTATTTTCCTTTTATGGGAAACACAAGTAGGTGGTATTGGCTACTAAATTCCATAGCCCTCTGGATGGTTTGATGGGTTAAAACTAAATTCTTCTCCTTGACCCTCACTCTAGGGTCTAGGGGCATTGAGATCACACCCTTTGCTGTGTTTCTGTCAGGATACTGATGTTTATCCTGAACATTTGTAAAAGAAACAAATTGGTATAGTGGCAATAGCTCTGAATTTTGAGATGAAACTGCTGAATCAAATCCTGTCTCTGCCACTTATTAGTCATGTATTCTAACCCTGGTGCAGGCACCCATACCTACCTAATAGAATTGCTATAAGCATCATGCAAAATATACACTAAAAGTGTTTTAAAAGTAGATACATTATGTAAATGTAGAGTTACTACATCTGGAGGCCGTTCTTATACTGGTGGCATTTTATCCTCTTCATTTGAACCTTCAGTGCCTCTTAACATTTAAATATTCAGAACAGGGGAACATATCTGAATCCAAAGATCGGATGGAAGAGAATTCCACCCACAGGATCCTAAGGCAGGAATGAACATGGCCTCTTCAAAGAACAGCAGGGAAATCAGCATGACTGGAGAAAAAAGGGAAGTTAAGAAAAGGATGGGAGATAGGAATTGAGGCCAGGGAGTAGGGTTGGTGGCAGATCACGTGGAACAGACAGTGATTAAGTGTTTTCATTTATTCTAATTGTAATAGAGGCATTAGCAAGTTGTAATGAGATGGTTATGTAATTTTATTAAATTAAAAAAAATTTTTTGACTGCTGTATACCAACTAGACGGAAGTATTAGTAGGCATTTCAGAAGCAGTAATCCTGGACGGGGTGATGGTGATTTCCACAGGACAGAGACAGTGAAGGTGGAAAGAAATACATGGATCTAGGAAGAAATGATGTAACAGAACTTGATGATCAAATGATCAAATGATCATTTGAAGAAATGAGGTAATAGAACTTGCTGACAAAATGTGAGTCATAGAGGAACTAGGTTTTTGACTTGAACTGTTAGACAGATGGTGGTACCATTTGCTGGGATGTTAACAATGGAAAGAAAATAAATCTGCAGGAAGCTGGGGATCAGGAGTTCAATTTTGTATGGTAGGTTGATGTGGAGATTTCTTAGAATGCCCAAGTGGAAGTAGAGAGTCACTGTGTGTCTGAAGCTCAGGAGAGGTGTAGGGACTGGAGATAAGAACTTGGCATTCAATGGCAAAGACATTCTATTTCATTTTAGCACATTTTGGACTCTCCAGTATTTAGAGAGGAGCATCAGGGAGAAACAAAGGAAGCCAAGGAGGAGGAGATAATAGAACAATGAGAAGCATGTGGTGATAAGGAAAAAATGTGACAAATGTGTTTGAAGAGCAAGGAATTTTCAGTTGTTGTGAACATGGTTGAGGTCACATTAGGCAAGGGTAAAAAAATGAATACCCAATTTGTCTCTATTAAGATCATCTGTGATCTTGACAAGTGGGATTTCGGTGGAATGGAGGGTATGGATTTCCAGTTAAAGTGGGTGGATGAAAGAATGGGATGTGAGGAAATGAAAGCAGTGAAAATAAACAGCACATGAGATAAACTGTCTCTTTTGTCATAGGAGCAGAGAAATGGGGGCATTACTTCATGGGGAAGGTGGTGATGATGCAGTCAGTTGCTGAGAGTATGTTGAGGGAATGACCCATCCAGAGGGAAAATTCATGTGATACCCTTCAAACAACCATGACAGAGATATTAATATCCCCATTTTATAGATGAAGAAACTTTCACATAAATTAAGTTTCTAAGGTCACAAGATGATAAATCATAAAGCAAGAAATAGGCAAATTATGGAAAGAATTTGAAGTCATATTTATGTGGTTTCAAAACCCAGTCTCTTTTTCATTATATCACTGATGTAAGCTAAACAAGGCCCCTTGGCACCCAAAGATGTCCACATCTTAATATCTGGAACCTGTAATATGTTACCTCATATGGTAAAAGAGATTTTATAGGTGTGGTTAAATGGAGCATTTTGAGATGGGAGATTATCCTGGATTATCTGGATGGGCTCACTCTAATAGCAAAGGTCCTTATAGAAGAAGAAATTCAGCATTGGTTATAGGGAATATGATGATGGGAATAAAGAGTTGGAGTAGTCTGATGAAGGGACCATGAGCCAAGAAATGTAAGGGGCCTCTAGGAGCTGAAAAGGGCCAGGAAATGATCCTCCCCTTAGAGTCCTTAGAAGAAACCAGCCCTGCCCACACTTTGATTTTATCCCAGTGAGATTGATTTTGGGTATCTGAACTTCAGAACTGTAAGATCATAAATATTTGTTGCTTTAGGCCATTAAGTTTGTGGTAGTTTGCTACAGCAGCAATAGGAAACTAATCTACCACCTTTACTATGTTAGTTAACTATTTGCAGAATTGTCTGTTGCTCCTTAGTGCAAGTTATATGTGTTTTATCATGGCACTGTCTAATGATTAAAATGAATAAACAAATACAAACTTCTATATTTAAAAAATTGCTTTACTTGACCATCAGGACAAGGATGACAGGGCATCTGGGTGGCTCAGTTGGTTAAGTGGCTGCCTTCAGCTTGGGCCCTGGGATCCAGCCCTGCCTCAGCACACACCTCCCCCCCAACTCTTGCACTCTCTCTCTCTTTCTCTCTCAAATAAACAAAATCTTAAAAAAAAAAAAAAAAGACAAGGACAACAGTCTTACACAATTTCTTGGAGGGTGTATTTGAAACTTCTGAAGATTACAGTGCCAAATATTTTGGATACTGGGCCCTCAATAGCCCTTCATACAGAATAGCTACAAATCTGAGGGCTTCCAAATTACCTCTTAAACTCTGGAGTCTGGGTTTCTAAAATCTGGTCTTACTAGAAAAAAAAATTACCTTGCTCCTTCTCTTGTAGATATTCTCTATAACTTTTGATGAACCAGCATTCTTGTGATTTGGGGGAGTTGAACTTTTTAAAGACTTCCTTGATCTGATTTACAATTCAGAAAATGACTTTTAATCTCTGCCACCAATATGACATAGCTCTTTACCCTGAAAATTAAATTCCAAATCATACTTAAGAAATAAGGCCTAACAAAGACTATCTTGCATGATTTTATATTAATATTAGTTTGCTTTCGTAAGAAGTAGAGTGAACGAAGCTAAGTCTTTGGAAATACTTTGCATAGGAATAGCTCACAAAGTCTACATACATTATAACATTTCTGCTTCTGATGCCAGGTTTTTCTGTTAGCCTTTTGATGTGGGATACATTTTAGCCAATTTGGATTATTAATGTAAAGAATGTACAATTGGGGAAATGAAACAGATTTTAAGAATAGTTTTTTTTATTAAAAAATTTTATAGCTGCATTTCAAAAGTAAACATGACAATCAGTTGGACTGTATTCTCCAAACTTCATTATTAAGCCTGTGAAAACTTTCCAGTCAGCTAACACGGAGTAGTTGGCAGCCATGCACATTCCATCAAATGGGTGTGAGAAACTATTACTGAATCACATTGACAGGAAAGGGCTTTCTCTTGTTCAGTGCAAAGTGTAACCAGATCTTTGAAGAATTTCTGACTTGGCCTCATACATTCTTTAGGAGCAAGTGTGAATGGGATGTAGGAATTTTGCTTAGGAGATGCATAGGAAAACTGGAATAGTTGGTGGTTTCAAACCCTGAAATAAATATTAGACATAAATATTGGAAATGTTGATGGATCCAATATTAAAGAAAATCTACAATTTTAACAAATAGTTTTTAAATAACAAAAGAAACCATAACCCCTCTCTTTTAGCACGACCTGGTTTGTTGTGGAACTATGATAGGAATTATTTTACAGGGTAATTCACTTTCACGTTATAAATTAATAATCGTGATTTTGTTATTGGCTATGATTTGCTCTTCAGGATTTTATTTTTATTTTTAAACTAGTATTTATGGGCAAAATTATACTGTCCTCTGTATTCTTTAATTTATTGAAATTATACAAAATGATATTTACATAGTGATGCATATTCCCGAGTCGAGGTCACTTGTCCAACTTTGGAATGTGGTAGGATCTTCGGCATGACCACATTTTTTCAGTGCTCTTTCCAATAAAATGTGTACTCTGACTGTTGGCCACCTGGAAATAGTAGCAAGATTATTCTTATATGAAAATCAGATTCAACAGGACTTTATAGTTCCATAGCTAATACTAATTTTATTCTTGGCATAGTTCTCAACAGATACTTTGGTTTATTTATTTGACACTATTAAGTTGGATTAGATTGCATGAGAAAATTGGGATCATTTGTGGATTTGTTCACCGAAACCTTGAAATTTTAACATAAATATTAGGAAATGCCAAGGAATTTAACAAGTATCAGGCTTTCATGCAAATAGGTAATAAGTAACATAGGTTTTGTATATATTGTTAGAAGAAGCATATTTAAGCTATAAACTCAAATCTTAGGTAAAATATCTTTATGTCTCAATATTTGTGCACTGATGAGACATTTCAGGAATGTTTTAAAATGGGAACTTGCTTGAACCTGATTGATACCCTAAGCTCTACATAAGAGTAGTTAAATTACGTTATATCCTCTAAGAAATTCTAAATGATCTGAACCTAAATTGGCAATTGGCAGGCAAAGCATTATAAGAGCTTCAAGATGATCAGCCTGCCAGAAAAAATGAATTTTCATTTTCCAAGCTTCATTACAAATGATACATTGGCTTTTATAAAATGGAAATAGACTGTGGATTTTGGATCTTTCTTTATTCGTCTATTCAGATTCCGAAGAAGTAAATCTGATCACTTTCTATGTCTGATTGATAAAGTTTTTATTTAAATGTGGTTTTTTTATGGGCTTGGTTTGTTTTTGGTTTTGTTTTCTTCTTCAAGCACAGAAGACATAGGTATTGGCCGGGAATGGTACTAATAACATGAAGATACGACGTGGAGAGATTGGTCTGAAGTAGATGTTGTAGAGGAACGGTATTATTTCTTGTATCGTTGAGCATCATCTAGGAAATATGTTATCTTTCTCACATAATTTGTTACTGAAAACCAGACTACAAAAAAGGCATCATACGTGGCTTCAGCAACACTGGGGAAAAGTAAGAGGTTAAAGACTTAGGAAGAGTCTGCTAAGAAAAGGGTGAGGCTGATCACATGAATTCCATATGGATTCTTTAAGATTGATTTCTTTTTTTTTTAAGATTTTTTTTTTTAATTTTTTTGACAGAGAGAGAGATCACAAGCAGGCAGAGAGGCAGGCAGAGAGAGAGAGGGAAGCAGGCTGCCCGCTGAGCAGAGAGCCCGATGCTGGGCTCGATCCCAGGACCCCGAGATCATGACCTGAGCCGAAGGCAGAGGCTTAACCCACTGAGCCCCCCGGGCGCCCCCTTTAAGGTTGATTTCTAATTGATCAGATAATGCAATTTATAATTTGATAATGACTGTTAGGAAATACAAATATATGTGTTTAAAGTGTTTTCATTTATGCTTTAAGGCTTTTGGGGGAAAAAATTATCCAAGCTTTGAATAACATATAAATTTATTTGGTATTAGTAGTTTCCTTTTTGTGCAAGTATTTCCTGCTTCTATATGGTTCCGGAATCTCACGTTCACAAGAACAAATTTAGGCTGTAACTGCCTGTATAATTTGCCATAGTGTATGGATTTTTCGAATATAATACTTACCATGGGTAGAAGCTGAGCTTTCCCGCAGTGGCGTGGTCTCGCCATTCTCTGTAATTGTTCATCTCTCCTCCTGTTACAACTGGAGTCTCATATTTCATACTTAGTGTTCTCTTGCAAAACTTTCCTAAAAATATTTTTTTCTACTTTAAACCCATACAGTATACACACATTTTATTATACTAATCACATGCGCATGTTTGTCGGGCCACTCTTTAAAATACAGTATGGTGTTTTACTTTCCTGAATATTAAAAACTGATTTTTCTTTTTTACTTTTTATCAGAGTGTATGGCATCATATCTAAAGTAACAACTGTTCCTTAGCATTATGTTTTGAATCTGTATCAATCTATTTACTCTTCACTTATGGCTTTTATTAATATTATTGTGTATGCATTCGCGGTCCTGTGCTTCTTAGGGAAAAAAAAATCCAAGAAGGGTTTCATTTAGAATTCATTTCCAATAGGTTAATGGGAAGCCATAAGTACAAACAATAAAACAAAAATCCCTTTGGACCCTATTTGATTCTGCCCTGATAGTGTAACTTCTGCCAAAAATGCTTTTATTTTTGGCCCACCTCATTCTTCAGATAATACATAAGACATCTGTCACTTCGGAAAGACTTCCTTAAGGATAAGGTATGTGTTGAATCACAACACACTGTTTATTTCTTTCAAAGAGTGTTAAAATTTGTGATTGTTAGCTTGATTTATTGCTTTTGGTTATTAACAAGGTCCAAGGAGGGCAGAATCCATGCATATTTTGTTCACTGTCACAGAGGAAGCCCAATGTCAACTTTCTGCTCAGATGTTAGGCCTGTAAGGGATGGAGGAGAGTCAAGCATGGGTCTTACTGACTGAAAGCTGAAGAATAAGAAACCAAGGGGAGGTGAGCGTGTGGAGAGAGGAGTCTCTTGCATAGCAATCTGATTGCTCAAAGGAGAAAGTTGAGGGGAGGTTTGTGCAGGGAATGGACACATCAGGGTGACTGAAGCATGGGGCACAGACGCAGGGACAGAGATGAGGCTGCAGGGATTTATGAGCCCAAACTGCGGTTCCTTTAAGCTCTGATGAGATGAAATTCACTCAAAGCCCAGTATCAGGATCACTTGACTACTTGTGCTGTGATTTAGTGGGAGATATTGGAGCATAAACATACCCAAAGTGGAAATCTGCCAAATATATTTCTGAAATAACCTAAAAGATGATCTTACTATTGTGAACAAAGGTATTTTGAAGTTGTAGGCTTTTGACATGGGGAGGCAATGGGTGTGGATTCAAATTTCTTACTTCCTAAACTGGGTTGGCCCCTTCTAAGTGTATGACTTGAGCTGGTTACATTAGATCCCTGAGCCCTGGTTTCTTCATCTTTAGGATGGAGATAATAGCACTGAATATTGCACTGAATAATATGAATATGATACAGAAATTGATTGTACCTTTATTACATGAATTTAGGAGCTTTTCGGCAAATCTCATTTATCTGTTGTTATCCTTGTTTTTAAAGTATAACATCTCTCTTTCTAAAGAGAGAGAAGAAATTGGGGGAAAAAAAAAGATACAGTAGTCCAAAGTGACATATTAGTGACTTGTATAGCACTGAGGAATACTGTCACCTTGCCTAAGAGACAGCCTGGACCAGCCAGTCTGTGGCGTTTTTCCATTTAATGGTCCCAAGAACTAGCTGAAGTACAATAATATTTCTGTCTCCCCTTACAGATAAGGATGATGAGTCAAAGGCTATTTATGTAATTTGTCCGAGATCATCTATGTGGGAAGTGACAGAATCAGAGTTTATATCAATATAATCTGGAACTCAGTGTCTTATAAAGTTCTCTTTAGTTAAATATAATGTTTAATAGTATTGTTTATACAGAGTAGGCCCATCATATTTCATTTATTTGGTTATGTACTATGTTAAGAATACTTGTAGTCACTGGGTAGCCTGATTGTATAAATATTTTTAATACCTTTATTGAGGTGTAGTAGATACAAAATATTGCACATATTTAACATATATAATTTGACGAGTTAGAACATAGACATGCACCTGTGAGCCCATCACCATAATCAAAATAAGCATATCTGCCACCATCAAGAGTTTCCTTGTGCTCTCTCTCTCCTTTTTATGGTAAGGACGATGCAAAATTTAGTGTAAGAAACCAAAGAGTCAATGGCATTCAGATATTTTCTCATGCATTAAAGGCTTTGTGCTACAACCACTGACAGTCATTGAAATAAAACATAAGGAACATGCACATATATAGGGAAAATGAGTGCTTTAATAGATACACATAAGGATTCAATCTGCCCATTTACACTTGCTTGTGTGACACTTTAGAACAGGAAAAACTATTCAAGTTCAAGGACTGAGTGACTAAACCCAACTCAATTTTGTTTAGTCAGATGTGAAAAAATACATAGTTAGTTGGTAGGCAAGGTCTCCATGTACCAGAATCCAATTATAGAGTCTTCAAAACAATAGTGAAATAAAAGTTAATGAGACATTTTTAAGGACATTATGATACTGATTTATTTTGAAAAATGGCAAGGATAAATTTAAATTTAATATGCTAAAATAAATTTTCTGTCTTTATTTTGGAATTCCAGCCAAAGGAAATATCAGAAATATCATTAAATAGTGAATAATGAATACACACACACACACACACAAATATTTGTGTATATATGATATGTGAACATATACATAAAATATGTGGTATGCTTCTAAGAGTTCCTTATTTTCATTTTTAATATTGGTCTCAGTTTACTAATGGTCCAAGAAATTTGGTCAGCTTTATCATCATTGCCCTCTGAATTGCAGTAAATATAGGGGAACAATTGTTCCAAATCAGCACTAATTCAAATGCGCTTGGATATGTACCAATGCTAACAAAAATAATTACAACCATGAATCTATATTAAGTGTTATAATAAGGAGTGAATTGGTTTGGCACCTCTACAGAACACTTGTTAAAATGTGCTTTTTCTTATAACTTGAGAGTGATATACATATAATATTTTTTTCAATAAAGACTTATTTTGTAAGTTAGCATATAAAGATTTATTCTGGGCGTAATATGAGCAGTTTCTGTTTTTCTGACTCTTGATTTTGACTCAGGTCATGATCTCAGAGTCCTGGGATTGAGCCCCACACTAGGCTCCGTGCCCAGAAGGCAGGCTGCTTAAGGATTCTCTCTCTCTCCCTTTTTCTCTGCCCCTACCCCCACTCATGCACTCTTTCCCTCTAAAATAAATAAATCTTTAAAAAAAAAAAAAACTTATTTTCAAAAAAACAAAACAAAACTTATTTTCTAAGTTGTTAGTATAATGAAACCCCTTCAGTCGATTAAGTGGGTGGTTCGTAAGGAGACAGCTTATGATCTGTAACTATATAAAAGCAAATAAAAAATGAGAGGAATTAATGTCATGTACATTAAATGTTATTTATTGTGATAGTAAAAATGGGAATCTTATATAACTACAAAACTTTATTAATTTATAGATTAACCTACATATTTTAAGTGTTTAAAGAAAAAGTTCTACTTGCTGTCATCACTATAGCTATGTTGCCGTATTGAATAAAGTAAAGGATATACACACTGATAAGTAGGTCTGCGTTTACCAATTAACTTGTCTTTGTTATTTATATGGAAAGTAGCCTGTAATTCCTTTATAAAGCTTTGAAATTGCTAAGACTCCTCAGTGTTACCTATGCCAGGAAGCCTCTTCATTAGTAGGAGACAGTTCATTACTTCCTGAGCAATGCTCCTTACAGTACCTCCTACATACCCTAGCAACCTAGCACCAACTTGACACAATATGTACTAAAAAAAGATCGATGGAATAAATAAATATACTTTACAAAGTGAATATTTATTTTTAATTTTTATGTGCCTGTCTCATCCACTGAACTACAAAATCTTTAAGACAAACACCATGTCTTAGTCATAATTTTTTTAGAATTTATCATAATATTAATCATGGGATGAAATTAATAATAATAATAATGTATCAGTCTGATGTCATTTTGACTGCAAGTGACAGAAAACTCAACAATCCCACCTTAAATAACGTTAGGTAATCATTCTCACATGGCTAGAAAACCACATGTACACATTCTACATTTCATGCCGCAGCTCAATTGTTAAATCAAGCTCCTTTCCTCTTTGTGTGCCACCATTTTAAATATTATAAGGTGGCTGTTACACGTGCCTTCTTCCAGAATCATGTCATGGTTTAGGCAGAAAGAAACAGAAGAGTTTTTCATCTTGTGATTTTTTTTTCCATGTTTTTTTTTAGATGGGAAACTTTCCCAGTAGATTTCTCCTGAAATCTCGGCCAAAACCAGTTCCTATGCTGACCTGGGACTAGTGAATGGTCAGGGAAATGGAGGTCATCATGGAAGAGTTAGGCCAATTAGGATTTAGCCCCTGGGATTAGAATAGGTGTTTATCCTCCCAGAAATCAATAGATCTCACCTTCCACTTAAACATGTTGTGCTTGAATTAGCAGGGAAAAAGAGGATCAATGAGTAGTTAATGGATAATGTATATTACAGTAAATATTACCTGAAAAGAATTGGATTTGTTAAAATGAATTATCATGTTATATGCTACCCCCAACTGCATATCTATATTTTTATTTTTATTCATTCGGCAAAATGTAATATGAGCAGTTTCTGTTTTTCTGAGGATAATTACAAATGCATGAGTTTTTCCATATTTTTAGTTACAGTGGAAAGGAAAATATGCAATGTTGAAAGATACATTGTTTTCATCAACCTTCTTTTTTAAATGTAGGTCTTGCTGTTGTAATTGCAAGGGAAACTCAAATTTTAATTATGTTCTCTGTCTTTTCTTACATCCAAAAAGATAAATATGAATTTAGATTCCATTCATCGGTTAATTGAGGAAACACAAATCTTCCAGATGCAGCAGTCCTCAACAAAACCACCTTGTGACGTGGTAGCACCTGCTTTCCCACCCAGGGACACTTGTCATTCCCGTTTGCCACTTCAGGGGCTGCAGTCACATTCCGGTCACAACATCTATGCACACTCATGCAACACCAGTGAGTGGAATATTTGTGAAGAGCTTCGCCTGCGGGAACTTGAAGAAGTCAAGGCCAGAGCTGCCCAGATGGAGAAGACCATGCGGTGGTGGTCAGACTGCACTGCCAATTGGAGAGAAAAGTGGAGCAAAGTTCGGGCTGAAAGGAACAGTGCCAGAGAAGAAGGAAGACAGCTCAGAATAAAATTAGAGATGACAATGAAGGAATTGAGTGCACTGAGAAAGAAACAAAGTCTGCCACATCAAAAGGTGTTAGGAACCACCCAGGATCTGAAGCATCCTGGTTTCATAGAAGTGCCTTCTGAACAAGGAGACCAATTTCAAATTGGTTCACAAACATATAAGTCTATCAGAGAAGGTCTGGTGAAGAGAGAATTTCCTGCAGAGGACAACACAGAGAGTAAGGTAAGAAAAGAACTCAGTAGAAGAATTCAGAGATTATGAGCATATTTGAATGCTGTATACAGTAATGGGGAGGAAAGGGAAAATGGCAAACCCAGTGGTAACTACATTTATTTTCTTGGGCTGCCATAACCAGGTACCACAGACTGGGTGGCTTCAGCAACAGAGATTTATTTTCTCATAGTTCAGGAGGCTAGAAGTGAGATCAAGGTATTGGCAGGTTTGGTTTCTTCAGAGACCTCTCCTTGGCTTGTAGATGGCCATCTTCTCCCTGTGTCTTTATATCATCTCTTCTCTGTGTGTGTTTATCACCAAATTTCCTTATAAAGGTCCTATCTCTAGGCACACTGTCATGACCTCATTTTAACTTAATGACCTCTTTAAAAAACCTATACCAGGGCACCTGGGTGGCTCAGTTGGTTAAGCAACTGCCTTTGGCCCAGGTCATGATCCTGAAGTCCCGGGATCGAGTCCCGCATCGGGCTCCCAGCTCCACAGGGAGTCTGCTTCTCCCTCTGACCTTCGCTCCTCTCATGCTCTCTCTTTCTCTCTCTCTTTCAAATAAATAAAATTAAAAAAAAAAGAAAAACCTATACCAAATAGAGGGTCATTCTAAGGTACTGAGGCAGGGTAAGACTTCAACATGTAAGGTTTTGAATGAAACACAATTCAGTAGCCCATATTACTGATCTTAGTAATAGTTTTAAGAAAAATCAACTCAGCATTTTTTAGGTGAAAATAAAATATTTAGAGAGATTTCTATTTACCTTAATTATGACGATAATAATAAATTATTCATATAGTAGTTTAAACATTTCCTGAGGTTTGGGACTTCAGCCTCACAATTAATTCCTTCAAAATGGGTACTATAGGCAAATATCTTTATGGAATGCTTCACATTATCCACTCTGAGAATTTCCTTTTTTTTTTTTTTTTTAAGATTTTATTTATTTATTTATTTGGCAGAGAGAGAGAGAGAGAGAGATCACAAGTAGGCACAGAGGTAGGCAGAGAGAGAGGGAGAAGCAGGCTCCCTGCTGAGCAGAGAGCCCGATGTGCAGCTCGATGCCAGGACCCTGAGATCATGACCTGAGCTGAAGGCAAAGGTTTTAACTCACTGAGCCACCCAGGTGCCCTACTCTGAGAATTTATTGGTATTCTTGGAATCTTGAAGTTTTTGAGAATTCTGCACAAAGTAACTTTTTAAAAACTTTGTTTTATATAGCAGTTCATAACCTTATTTATCCGTTTTTTTAACCTGGAAAATACTGTTGACCACCCATTGAACATACTTGCAGAAACTTTGGGAATTTGTTTTATCTCTTTAAAAAATATCAGTTTATATTTTTATTCCTTTCAATTTAATTCCACCTCTAAAAGTATAAATCATAATATCTTGTTTTTCTATAATTCCATTTAAAATTTTAAGTCTTTCTATGTTGCATGAGATTTGTGATAGATATAACCTAGATTCCACTGTAAATGAAAATTTTTCGAAGACTGAAATGCATTTCACTATAATGTAGAACATAGAAGAAAAAAAGAATTTGAGGAATGCAAGTCAAAGTTCAATCATATACCTCTTACAGACTGATAAAGAAATAAAAATAGGTATTGCATGCTGAGTCATAGCATTTTTCCTTCCAAATATATGTTTTCTTTGTGATTTTTCTATACTAGACTTAAAAAATTAACAGTAATTGTTTTATATGTTTTTTCTTTTCAGGAAGGTTTGATTACTGACCAGTTAAGATTAAATGAGGAGATGAAACTACATCTTAACTGTCCTAATTCATTCAAAAACGGTGGTTCTGAAAACTGTACACTGAAATCTGCATTAAGACTGCAGGCAATAAACCTGCCATTGGAGAGTAAAATGCCTGAAATTTCAACTTTGCAGGTGCATCTGGATGAGTTCCAAAAAATTTTATGGAAAGAAAGAGCGTAAGTGTTAATCAGTATCTCCCTTAACCAAGCCTGATTTTTACACTTACTGAAGTTAAGTCTAGCAAGCAGGCCATTTGATAATGCATTTGGCCCATGATTAGCCATGAAGTACTAATACTTAAAAGATGAGTTTGATGTATATTCATTTTTTGAATTTTAAAAATATTTAATATGTAAATATTAAATAACACACCACTGCACAGGCAGTGGGCCAAATAGGAAATCCAACAACAAATCAACATATGTCTCAAAACATAAGAAAAAGAAAACACAATATTCTAAAATCTGTGGGGTGCAGCAAAAGCAGATGTTAGAGTGAAATTTATGCTAAAAATGCTTGTGTTAAGAAAAAAAGTTCAGATAAACAACTTAACATTATACCACAAGGAACTAGAAAAAGAAAGGACTTAGCTGAAATTTAGTAGGGGAGGAAAATAACAAAGAAAAATCAGAATTAAATAAAATAGAAATCAGAGTAAGGAGTAGCATAACATTGAAAGTAGGACCAGTTTTAAAAAAAAATTATTAACAAAATTGCCTATGCTTTAACTATATTAACTAAGAAAAAAGAGAGAAGACTCAAAAACCAAAATGAGAAATGGAGGAGAAAATAAAACAACAGATAACCAAAGAAATAGAGAGTATAACATGTTACCATAAACAAACTTAAAAAAAAAAGATAATTTCTAAAGATGCACAAATTACCAAGATTGAATCATGAATCTTGAGTCTAAGAAGTAGGAAATCTTCTTAGACTAATAACAAGAATGAAAGTTTAATTAGGAATCAAAAATCTTGGGAAGCCTGGGTGGCTCAGTCGGTTAAGCAGCTGCCTTCGGCACAGGTCATGATCCCAGGGTCTTGGGATCAAGTCCCACATTGGGCTCCTTGCTCTGCGGGGAGCCTGCTTCTCTCTCTGCCTCTGCCTGCTTGTGCTCTCTCTCTGACCAAAAAAAAAAAAAAAAGCTTCCAATACAGAAAAGCCAAAGACCACATGGTTTCATTGGTGAATTCTACCAAAATTTAAAAAAATAATGACATTTTTATCAAAATCTTACAAATAATGTTATAGAGGAAATATATTCAAAATCTTCCATGAGGCCATTACTACTCTGATACAAAGCAGGACAAAAACAATACAAGAACAAAAAATTCTAGTTTGTCTAATATAAGCATTGCTACTCTTTCTTTTGACATCCATTTGCATGATAAATATTTCTCCATCCCCTCTTTCAATCTGCAGGTGTCTTTAGGTCTAAAATGAGTCTCTTATAGGCAGCATATAGATTTTTTTCTTACCTGTTCTGACACCCTGTGTCTTTCAATTGGAGTGTTTATTCCATTTACATTGAAAGTTATTATTGATAGATATGTATATATTGCCATTTGGAGCCTTACAACAGAGATAAAAGAGTTTAAAAAGAATCAATCAGAGAGGGGCACCTGAGTGGCGCAGTTAAGTTTCTGCCTTAGGCTCAGGTCATGATCCCAGGGTCCTGGGATGGAGCCCTGCATCCCTGCATCAGGCTCCCTGCTCAATGCGGAGCCTGCCTCTCCCTCTCCCACTCCCCCTGCTTGTGTTCCCTCTCTCATTGTCTATTTCTGTCAAATGAATGAAATCTTTAAAAAAAAATCAATCAGAGATGAAGACTGCAATAAACGAGATTAGAAACAGGTTTGATGCAAAGAACAACTGTTATATCCGGATGAGACCCTCCCAAAAGAACCCACAAAAGGCAGGCTGGATGCAAGAGCAAGAGGGTTTATTTCCAGCTAGCTGGGGCTCCCACCGGCACACAGGAAGCAGCAGCGCAGTGCTAAGGCAAGAAGCCCCACCTCTCCCCTTCGCAGCATTTTTATGCATTCAAGAAAACAAGCATATGCGTCACTACACACGTAGGCAAGTTCCTTATTCTTTATATGGCAATTACCTAAATCTATGCATTTCATTGGTGCATTTGAACAACTCAGAGGCTAGGCATCACTAGGGAAGCTAAATTCCAGGAATAGTTTCATGCCCATACCCTTAAGCCTATCTTTTTATGGCATGCCCCTACCTTGTACCCTTAGGCCTGTCTTTTTCTGGCTTAAAATGAAGCCTGTCATGGAGGAACTTAAAACGGAACTCCACACAACAGGCTAGAAAAAACAGAGGAATGAATTAGTGACCTAGAAGACAAAATAATGGAAAATAATGAGGTTGAACAAAAGAAAAAGAATTATACAACATGAGAATAGACTTAGAGAATCAGTGACTCTATCAAATATAGTAATATATTATTGGCGTCCCAGAAGAAGAAGAGAAAGAAAATGGAGCAGAAAATTTATTTAAAGAAATAATAGCAGAAAAATTCCCTAATCTGGGGAAGGAAACAGCCATCCAGATCCAGGAGGCACAGAGAACTCCCATGAGAATCAACAAAAGCAGGCCATCACCAAGACATATTATAATTACATTTGCAAAGTATAGTGATGGAAAAATATTAAAAGCAGCAAGACAAAAGAAGTCCTTAACTTCCCAAGGAAAACCCATAAGGCTAACTGGAGATTTCTCAACAAACTTGGTGAGCTAGAAGGGAGTGGCATGATATATTCAAAGTGCTAAATGGGAAGAATCTGCAGCCAAGAATACTCTATTGAGCAAGGCTGTCATTCAGAATTTAAGGAAAGGTTAAGAGTTTCCCAGACAAAAATTAAAGAAGCTCATGGCCAGTAAACCAGCAGTGCAAGGAATATTAAAGGGGACTCTTGAGTGTAAAAGAGAGACCAAAAGTGACAAAGACAAAAAGATCAGAGGAAATCTCCAGAAACAATGACAAAAGAAGTCAATTTTTGAATTTTGAAGAGTAATTTATAACTTGTTAGTTTTCAGTTTCTATCATTCTTTTATTTATAATATTGTTCTCATCATCTTTGACAGATTCACCTTAATTACATTTGAATCACTAATGTATATGACTAGAATAGCCAGTGGGTTTTCTAATTTTTACAGCATTAGTAGACTTCAACAAGTCAATAAAAATGAAAAATATGTTAATATTTATAAGAGACAGTTCATAATTTGTGAGTTATTGATTGCAGAAAAACATGCTTTATTCATTGATCATTTTGTGAGCACTAGACTTGAGATTAAATAACCTGGATATTCTTGGTTCTGACATATTCAGCTACATGATACTGGCTTAGCCAAGACTGCTGTTGTCTCCTTTGTAACAATCTGGATAGTGGTACCTATATCCCAAGTATCTATTGTTTTATAACAAAACTTCCCACACAGTGATTAGTGCTGAAACAACAGTCACCATTTATTCTGTTCATGAAGCTTGAGCCTGACTTTGTATGGACAACTTATCTCTCACTACATGTGGCTTCAGCTGGATGGCCCAAGGCTGGAGATGATATGAAGGCCAGGGGCCAGAATCATCTGAAGCCTCGTCACGTGCTGTCATTTCTGGCGATGGATCTTGGTACTTCCCTGGGTCTTCATCCAAATACCTGCAGGACTATCCGTGTGGCCACTTTGATTCCTCAGAGTGTAGTGGCTTGGTTGAAAGTGAACATCTTAAGGACTCAAAGAGAAATATATGGTGTTTCAGTGACCTTGTCTCAAAGTCACATAGCATCACTTCTGCCTTCTTCACTGAATTCTTGTGAGGATCAAACATGAATAATGTCTGGGAAGGTAGCTACTAGTGTGAATTACTCAGTATGATATTTTTGTTATTTCTTCATCATCACCTTTCTTCATGATCACAATTTTAGCTTTGTGTGGAATACTTGATATACCGTCAAATACGGTCCCCAAATCTGAAAATCATTATTTTTCCATCTCTTTAGTTATAAGACTCTTAATGGACAGAAAAAAAAATGGGAAAAATAAGTATGAATATAATTATATGTTATATAATGGCTTCAATTTTCCCTGTTTAAATGGTTTGGAATAAAGATAACATGCCCACAAACCTTTTACAAGTGGTATAAGCCCTTTATATGCCATTCTTTATCTGTTGGCCAGAAATTTCTCATTAGTCCCTCTGAAATTTAGACCCACCACCAATTCCCTTTTCCAAGTGCTTTGTCTATACCTCACCAAATGAATCGATTGTGATAGTACAATCATAATACAATAGATTGTAATAATATTCTTGTGTATATAATAAATATTTGTTATTCTGCCATCAAGTATAAATTCCAAATATAGGTAATCGACATTACCAGGAAGGAGAAAAAAATTAAATTAATTTTTAGGCCTGTACCCATAATTAAAAATTAATTTCACCCGGAACTATAAGTCGCTGTCAAGTTCTAACCTCTGTGTTTTATTTCCTGAGGGATTTAACCTTTTAGTGGTTATAGACTTCTCTCACACCCACTCAGTGTTACTTCCCTGACATAGTGTAGTGGAACCATATAAAGCTGCTCTTTCCTATGTGTAAACTCCCCGAGGTGCCAGCTTTAACGATACACATGTGTATCTCTACACTCCTACTCAGACACACACACACACACACACACACATTATATTTGACTCTCTGGGAATAAATTTACAATCCCTATAGTAAGTAAATTCTCCAACTTTCTGGAACTTCAATATATAAACCATAGTCGGGCCAAAAAATAAGGGGAAAGGAGACCTCTGATTTTGTCTCCTCACTCTTCTCTTTAATAAACAGTCCCGTGGGTGTTATGTGTCCATGAATCAATGTCAGCCTGCAGTCCATACAAGGCAATCACGAAGACTTTTTTCTATCACAAGAGAATGTTTCCCAAGGATATAGTGTATACTGTTGCAATAAATCTGTGTAACTTTTTTAATTGTTCCTCCTGGAATCTCAGTAAGTGGATGGGCCAGAGCTGAGAACATGTGAATGTAATCTTTTCTATGTTTCCAGCTAGTGGGAAAATTCTTTTGACTAGAGCACAGGAATCAGCCAAGAGAACTCAGGGGATCCTTCCCACCATTGTCACTGATTAGAAGCTCCTTATCAAAAACAATAAACTGTATTGCATTATTTTCATTCTGAGTACTATTCAGTTTTATGAAAATAATTATACAGTATCTAGAAGTTCCTAATGTATTGAGAATTTATACATTGTTGATCTCTTAAAGACTTCCCAGGTGGAAGAGGTCAGGTGAAGAGGGGAATCTGATCCTCTTACAGAGAGAGCTAAGTGTACCTAGACATTTAAGGAGAGGAACTTTGGCGACGTCCGATCTTAAGTAAAGGAGATGATAAGGTAAAATATTTTACCATTTAGAACCAGTTCTCGAATTTAACTGCAGACGGCACTTGTATCCCTTAGAAAATGTTTGCTCCATGACATTTAAACAGAGCTTTAATCTTCCTCTCTCAATTTTATTTCTTGGTTTATTTTCTATAGAAGAAAGGTAATATGCTTCAATTATTTTGCTTTGCTTCATTCAATGGTGTGGTTTTTTTCTCAATAAAATGAGACTTAAAATCTTGTTGGGAATCTCTCAATGAACACAATGAACAAATTGGCGTGCAAGTCTAGTTAATACTATTTAATGTAATATTATTAGAGATTAGACAGTCAGGCCACCTATTTATCCATTATTACTAGTGAGGTATATGGTAAACCTTTGCCTTTTTAAAAAAGTAATTTATGATTTGTATTCCTTTATACATATGTATTTATTTTTCTAGCTTTATTTGAAGTATAACCAAGAAATATAGTTTTTGTATATTTAAGTTGTACAGTGGGATGGGTTTGGGGTGTTTTTTTTTTATTTTTACTTTAAGTCCAGTTAGTTAACATAACAGCATCACATTAGTTGCTGTTGTATGATATAGCGATCCAGCACTTACATACATTATCCGTGCTCATCCTGACAAGCACACGTGATGTTTTGGTATATGCTGTGACATGATTACCACAATCAAGCTAATTAACACATCTATCACTTAACACCATTAATAATTTGTGTGTGTGGTGAGACCACTTATGATCTACCCTCTTAGCAAATTTCTAGTATGCAATATGGTATTGTTAGCTATAGTACTCGTGCTGTACATTAGATTCCCAGAACTTACTCCGTAAGTGATAGTTTGTACCCTTTAACTGACATCTCCTAACTCTCCCCACTTCCCAGTCCCTGGTGCTCATCATTCTCCTCTCTGTAATGATGAGTTCAACTTTTTAAGATTGTGCATATAAATGAAATGGCATAGTATTTGTCATTCTGTGTCTGGCTTATTTCACTTAGCGTAATGTCCTATGTATGAACATACACACACACACATCTCACATTTTCTGTATCTATTTATTTGTAGATGGACAATTAGATTGCTTCTATATCTTGGCTTTTGGGAGTAATGCTGCAATGAACACGAAAGTTTCTTTGAGGTATTGATTTCCTTTCTTTGGGTTGTATAACTAGAAGTGGGATTGCTAGATCATATGACAGTTCTATTTTTAATTTTTTGAGGAACTAACGTATCTTTTTCCATAGTGGCTGCACCAATTTACATTCTCCTCAACAGTGGCATTTTTTTTTAAAGATTTTATTTATTTGATAGAGAGAGATCACAAGTAGGCAGAGAGGCAGGCAGAGAGAAGGGGGGAAGCAGGCTCCCTGCTGAGCACAGAGCCCGATGCGGGGCTTGATCCCAGGACCCTGAGATCATGACCTGAGCCGAAGGCAGAGGCTTTAACCCACTGAGCCGCCCAGGCGCCCCAACAGTGGCATTTTAACTACATTCTTACCCGCACTTGTTATTGCTTGTCTTTTTGATAATAGCCATTCTAAAATGATGAGGTGATATCTCACTGAGGTTTTGATTTGCTTTTGCCTGATTACTGATGTTAAGCACCTATTCATATACTTGGCCATTTGTATGTCTTCTTGGAAAACTGTTTACCTTGCTCATTCTTTGTTTTGGTTTGTTTGGGGGCTTTTTTGTTTTTGTTTTTTGCTATTGAGCTGTGTGGGTTCCGTATATGTTTTGGGTATTAACCTCTTATCAGATATATGGTTTCTAAATATTTTCTCCATTCCATAGGTTGCCTTTTCATTTTGTTGATTATTTCTTTTCCTGTGCAGAAGTTTTTAGCTTGATATACTTCCACTTATTTATTTTTTCTTTTGGTGCTTGTGCTTTTGGTGCCAAATCCAAAAAAAATTATTGCCAAATACCAATATCCAGGAATTTTTTCCTTAAGTTTTCTTCTAGGAGTTTACAGTTTCAGTCTTTTTATTTTAATTTATTTATTTGACAGAAAGAGAGAGATCACAAGTAGGCAGAGAGGCAGGTAGAAAGAGAGGGGGAAGCAGGCTCCCCGCTGAGCAGAGAACCTGACATGGGGCTCCATCCCAGGACCCTGAGATCATGACCTGAGCTGAAGGCAGAGGCTTTCACCCACTGAGCCACCCACGTGCCCCTATACTTTCAGTCTTATATTTAATCCATCTCAAGTTACTTTTTGTGTACTTTTGCAGTTGTTTTTACTCTCTAGTATCTTTTTTGTTTGGGCAATCCCCCAACTAGGGCGATAGACTCTGTTTCTCTGCATAGACTACAAAATTGCTAGTCTCCACTTGAGTTTCCCTTGTAGTTAAGATGCAGAAACTTAGGAACATCTCTTCAGATGTAGCCACCTAGACTTTTTAGCAGAAGCTAATGCCCCAAGAAAAGAGCACCCAGAATCCATTCTGGTGAGGAGAAAGGCTGTGGAAGTAGCTACGTCTTGATCCCAGAGGCAGCAGTGGGCTCTGGTCTCTAGTGACACTCTGGCTGTGTCTGGAGTTGGTATTGGGGCCATGCTGTGCCATCTGTCCCTAAATGGTGGCTGCAGGGAAATGCTGATGGGAAGATAGCGGTGGCGTCATCTTTGGTATCCCTGGCTGTGCAGGTTCCCATTTGCTTCTCTGGATCTTCCCAGAATCTCCTCAAAAAGATTCTTTGAGTTATTAATATCCTTTACTACTTAAATTGGCTAATTTGAAGTATTTACTAGTCAGATACATAATTGATAACCAAGAAAGTTCCTAGGCAACACGCATAGGATCAGTTCTGTGGCATGAGAGTAGTCCTTTGTTCCTGGCTAGATCGCTTCTCAGTCTTGGTCTCTGATCCTTCCGAACATCTTTGATTTTTATAGTAGTCTATAAATCCATCTCTTTTATAATTAAATTAACTATATATGGCTTTAGCTATTTGCTGAAAGATGCTGCAAATGCTCAAAGATGTAATTGTAACTACTTGGGAGTAGAATCACAAAATTACAAACATTGCTGATTAAAAAATATTTATAAATTTTGTAATTACTTACAGTTTGATACTAACTCCATAATTTGAACTAATAGAAAAATTGATATCTAAATGTTATTACAAGTTAATTTGTTTTTATCTGGCAAAGCATTTGATAGTAATAGACCTTTAAAAATACTTATTAGATATTTTATAGTGAAACAGTTCAAAAATGATTAATTCTATCCCCAAATATTAATGTTTCAGAAATTTTCATCCCTGAAAAATATTTTGGTTTATTTTCCTGGATATATATATATATATATATCCAAATTTATATATATAAATATATATATTTTTTCCTGGATATATATATATATATATATCTCCAAATTTTATGTTCAATTATTTTTTAAAAGATTTTATTTATTTATTTGACACAGACAGAGAAGGAACACAAGCAGGGGGAATGGGAGAGGGAGAAGCACACTTTTGCTGAGCAGGTAGCCCAACACGGGGCTCGATCCCAGGACCGTGAAATCATGACCTGAGCCTAAGGCAGATGCCTAACAACTGAGCCACGAAGGCACTCCTTTATCTTCAATAATTATGGGATTATGATAGTTAACAAAGTATCAAAAGATTGCATAGAAATATAGTATCTTTCCATAAAATTCATTTTGGTTCATAACTTATCTTTTAGTTCTGCAAATGTTATATATTTTAGCAATTATATCTTTAAAGGTTTATATCATCATATTAAAAATACTCCATTTTTGCTGAACCTTATCATTTTTTAAAACAAGTGCATAAGATATGCAATATTCTTTAGAGTAAAATTAGTTTTTTTCCTTCACCTTGTTGTAGTTCAAATGATATGATTACAATTTAAATTTCAATTTTAAATTTAACTGTATAATTAATCAATTTTGAAAATCCCTCTAAAATATAGAATAAATTGATTAGGCCAGAAATTAAGAATTTAAAGAGTGCCCTCTGCTGCATAAATTTAAGTGTGCAATGTTCTTACATCCTCCGTGCTTGCTTGCATAGAATCACAAATTTTTTTTCATGAAGCTATACTAAAAATAAAAATATACAAGCATCGCATTACTACTAAATATGTGTTTATGAATTGCCTGTCCTTTCACTTCTCTGACTGAATTTTACTATTTTATGTAATAAAAATACAAAATTTTATTTCATTAAGCTAATAAATATTATTGCATTTATGATGCATACTTGAAGAGATAAATAATACTCTATTTTAAATATTATTAATTTGCCTTAAATAAGGAATAGAAATCTATTTCAATACACTTGGGCAAAATTCTATTATTTTTATTTCAAGTACTGGCTTTGACTGCTTATTCTAAGTCTAGATGTAATCCAGATATAATTATATCTTTAGGATACATCTATCTTTCTCTATAACTAAGATTAAAAGTTTAATTAGTATATAGTTTGAAGTGGTCTTCTTGAGCCTCTCATAAAATTCTTGAAGGATATTTACCCCAGTACTTTTTGATTTTAGTATATGTGCTGCCGAAGCGAGCACCCAGTACTTTTTGATTACATTTTTGAGAATCAGCATTTATTCTGCAGTGATAATAAATCATTTTTATGTTAATGTGAGTTTTTTGCTAACATTATTATTTGATATTAAAGTGTAATGTTAAAAACTGATAGTGATTTCTGAACATGTATGATCTTGAATTTGTAAATTTTAAAATGTAGACTTTCCTCAAATTTTTGAGTAAATTTTTATATTATTTTACTGGTAAATTTTGAGAAAATGTATCAACGTGTGCTTATTACACAAATTTAATTAATTCATATCCTTTAATAAAGTCACTTTATTAATTTTCTATATTACTTTTCCTTTTTAAAATTTCCAGTCCCTTACCCCAAAAAAAAAAATTCTCATGTTCTTCTCAGGCAACTCTTGTAAATTAAAATTATAAATATGGTGATTCTTAAACATTCCCATATTCCGTTTAAGTGTGACACCAAATATTAGTATTTGGCAGTTTGTTCATTATTTCTGTGTTTAATCTCATCCTTCTTGAAATCCAGACATCGCCACTAAGAATAAACGTGATGTCTTGGTAGGTAATTTGGGTATCATTAGCTGGCTGGGTCTGCTTATCTTGCAGGATTTGGGGCTGAGGTGGTTAATCTGGGGATGTGGACATTCACAGGCAGTGCTCACAGGATGTAGGCTTTTATATCAAGCCCTTTTGTGTGTAAATTTTAATATATTTGCTGTTAATAAGGTATTCAAAATGATAATCATAAATGGTGCTGGTGTTTTTACAACCTGAGTCTTCTGAGGTTAAACCCTAATTCTCACATGTTCTCTTCAATTCTATGGCTTGGTTCATGGAAATATATAACTTTTTAATAAGCTCTTTATCCATTGATTGGATTAAACTAATATATTTATGACCTACTTCTAGTTTAAATGATTTTCATAGTCTTGCTACCTGGAAGATCATATTTCTCATAAATATGTAAATGGCATTCCGTTTTGATTCTGGGTTCATCTTCTAGGTCTGTGAACATGTTTCTAAGATCCTTCTCATGACATTAAACTAAAATAGAGCCAAGTGTGTGTAGTGGTGAATTATAATTACAATAAGGTTGTAACTAACAACCTCAGAATCTCAGTGGTATACAGCAAGCAGACTCTACTCATCCGGACTCTTTGAGCCAACTAAAGGCTGACTGATTTAGACTGCGCTGTGCAGGAAAGACTGCTTATGATCCCATCCCTCATACTCCCACGGGGAGCGGTGAGTCTGCATTGCTGTGTACTTCTCATTGCTGTGGCCACAGTACAAGAAGGTAAAAACAGTTGCATAAATACTCTGAAGGCTCAGCCACATGGTGCCCACTAGAATTCCACTGAGATGTCAGGTACCTTTTCCATCTCCCAAAACACTGCAAATGCTGACTTCATCATCACTTATCATGATCACCATTTTTCCAGCAGCTTATGTTTTATCACCATTTTTCCTGTAGCATCCCCCTTTTAAGTATCATTTTCTATGTCAGTTATCTTTGGATACAGAAAAAACACAACACACACACACCATAAAATTCAGTGGCCAAAAACAATGATTTATTTAGCCCATATGGATACAAAAAAAAGGTGAGCCAGCTCGGCTTGTCTCCATAGGAAGGTTGGGCTCAGATCTGCTTTATGTTTTTATTTGGGGACAGCAATTCCTTGGGGAAACTTTTCACAGTGATGGCTGAGACATAAGAGAAGAAGCCCAACCACACAGATTCTTTTCAAACATCTGGTCTGTCATATCAGCTAATATCCCATTGCCAAAGCCTAGAAACAAGGGTTGGGGAAAGCAGCTCTTTCTGTTGAGGTAGAGAAACAAGATTGAGCATTTTTTAACACTAACCTGGTGCACCACACAGATGAGGACTGGTCATCTGCAAAGGTCAATATATGCTAATTACAAGCAGAAGTAAACAATTATTTTCAGTGACTCACTCTGACAGACATATGGGCATACCAAAAAAGTCAATAATTGAGATAGTAAAGGACCAGATTTCAATCCTAACTTGTCATTTGTTGTACAAATGGATAAATTAACTTCAATTATTTTAAATAAAGATGCCAGTGAAATTGCTTCATTAAAACAAAATTGCAAATATTTTTTAAAAGTATTTTTATATCTCCAGTAAATTATTTCTTAGATTATTTTGTGGACTCCTTGGCATTTTCTTTCATATCAAAGGATTCTTCGTTCTTATATAGTCACAATATGAAGTTGGATAAAAGCCATGTTAAAATTAGACATATTTATATATGTCCTCCTGTATAAGGAAACAATATGAATAAGAGAATGAGAGAAATACATGAAAAATACAGGAGAAAGCAAGCAGAAAATCAAATATTTTGATACTAGCAAAGCTAAATTAAATATGTTTAACCTACTCTAATGCTAATTGTCAGAATAACAAATTAAACCAAGTTTTATTCAATATTTATAACTTCATAAGCTAGAAAATTTTTTTTGTGATTACAGTGGTTGTATACAAGTGTAAAAATAAGGAAAATAGGAAATCTAACATTGAATGTGTTTCTAAAATTATTTTTAAATTGTAAGTCTATTTTGCTTTTAATTCTTTATTTAGAATGCGCTCATCTTTGGAAAAAGAAATAGAGCGACTGGAGTCAGCTTTGTCTGTATGGAAATGGAAATATGAAGACTTGAAAGAATCAAAGCCAGAAAGTCTGAAAGAGGTATGGAGGCGCACGATGGTGAGGGAGAAATGAGACTGTTGTCTCTGTGCCGATGCGTAACTAGCGGGCAGAAAGCTCCATAGACAAGATGAGAAGCTAAAAAATTGAATTTTCTCCATAAAAGGGATATTTTAACTCCCATGTCCACGTGAACCCAGTCAAACTCAACCCATAAGAAATCTTGTTCTAAACAACACATATTTTTAATGATCAGCGTGACACAACTAACTATCCATTCCAGGCACATGTGAGGGGACTTGCTAAGGAGGTCATCATATCATAGCACTTACAGTAAACAATTTTATTTTTCTTTAATGTAGCAGTCTGCAAATATCAAAGTATCTCAAGTGCACCTAGGTTCTTTTCATATTGGCTTTATGGGTTATTCAGGATCAGCCACTTGCCTTTACACTTTTCCTTTGCATTTTCATCTCTAAAATGCTGTCTGAACCTTTTCCATCTCAATGATTTATTAATATTCATTGTTAAAACAATATTAATTGCACATCTTGTGTGTACCAAAGCATTGTTCCAGATAAGCAAGTGGGACAGAATAATGAGCAAAGAAAAGAAAAATCCTGACAAAATGACGACAAACCAAGTGCTTCAAATGAGTCAACATTTATTTGGGTGTGTATATATGTGTGTTTATTTATATATGTATTATATTAATTATATGCTATACATTATATATTATATGTATACACACACACACACACACACACACACACACACACACGTATCTACATACAAAGCATGTATATGGTGACCAGCTGTCTAGAGAAGGTATCTAAATCAAGTATGTAATTCTGCCTCAATCAGAAGCACTATTCCATCCATTGTTAAAGTGGTAAAATACCATATTAATGTTGTTGCTTCAGGTTTGTTTCCAGCAAGTGGTAAAGCTTAGACTTATTAATATAAGCTTGCTGAAATCACATGAGGAACCCTAGTTGCCAGCATTGCCTTCCGAGTCATGCTCTGACGTTCACGGAGTATGGTAATGACCCTGAGCTGCCTCAGAAATAGCTCTGTTAGCCCCGTGGGCCCCTGAGGTCTAAACTGAGAGAGAGCTTTTTCTAATACTATTAAGGAAATATCTCCAGCTTAAAAATAATTTATCAACAAAAGGTAATCTCGGTGAGAGCCACAGACCGTTAGCTTGAGAACATTTCTCAATGAGGGGTCAATTAAACAATTAAAGCTGTTAACAAGCCACATAAAGTTTACCTCTCCTTTCCAGATTCATGTTGGATTGTCAGAGTTGTTTTGTTTCTAACTCGAGCTTTAGGTATGTATTTATATACAATGTGTGTGTGTGTACATATACATATACATTTATATATGGATTCGTAGTATTTATATTTACAGGTGCCTAACTGAACATGATGACTCTGATGTGATCAGGGGCAGTAAATTAATGTAATACAGGAAAAATAATTAAGATACAAAAATCACATATGTTTAGAGTGTATGTGTATTTACCCTTATAACATAATGGGCTCTAAATTTAACTGAGAAAGCTAATATTGAAGATAAAGTGGATTTTAATTATAATTTTAAAATAAATGTGCATTTACTATCTTTTGCCACTAGTGGACAGTGCAGACTTGATAACGTGGGTTTCTTAATGCTTTTTATTCAAGTAATTTAACATTTCTGTAGCAACTGTTTTTGAAAAGAGGGCATGGTTTTGAGTTGATTTACAAAAAGATATGTATATTTTAAAATGTTTAATGTTTTAGATTCAAAGATGGTATTTTGGACATTAAGTGGGAACATGTCTACTTTAACAAAGCTTTATAGATGAGAAAAAATGAAACCAATGTATTTTATTTTACATTGTAAAATAGGTCTACATTTTAATACCCATACAGAAATATATATTAGTACATATGTGATCCTTTTGCTAGATAAAATTATAAGGGGTTTGGAACAGGGAAAACCTGTTGTGAGAAATTTGTTCAACTATTTAAACTTTGAGCAAGGTTTTAGTTCAATGAACTACAAATTTGAACATTGAATGGAAGTGACAATGAATAAAAAAAGTTTTACTGTAGATGATGGAAAGTTAATTTTAACAAAGATAAAGAAAAACGTTGTTTGAATTATTTATGAGATTACTTTTTAAAATCTCTCTACTCCCAAGAAATGGAAGCCTTTTTGAAGAGATGTGGTATGCACATATGTTTAAGTTACTTTATAAAATATCGTGGAATATTTGAAAATACTTAAAAACTGAATAAAAATACTTTGTCACATAATTTTTATGTATACTTTGTTTAATTGTTTTATAATAGATTAGAACAAGAAGAATTATGGTACATTTAGAAATGGCATTGTAGAGTAATTATAAGTGTAAAATATTCAGTTTCCATTCAGTTGATTGACAATCCAGAAATGTGCCATGATGTATACTTCATGTGAATACTTTGGAACCTCATGTGAATACTCCTTTTTACTCCATTCCTCAAAAATTAGGATAAATGACATTCATTTCACTGTAGTTCCTCATCTATAAAAACAGTTTGAATACAAGTGTAATTTTGTTTTAGATGCCCGAAACTGTTACAAGCAAATATATGCCTGGCTAGGAACTGCTGATAAAAAGATTAGCAATTTTTAGGGATGGAAACAGATGTGGTTAATAGATCAGGGTTTTTAAAAATGTATTTGAAAATCTGGCATCTTTAGAGGGAAATCATTCTTAAATCACTGACATTTAGAGAAGAATAAATATAAGAACTTAATTGCAAAATCTAATACGTATTTAAAATGCAACCAAGACAATGAGTAGTAGAAATGATTATATTCCAAATGCTGTTCCCTTGCGGAATTTAATACTAATTCAGCTTTTCCTTTGCACATCTGTAAGTATTGATTTGGAACTACATTATGAATTCCAATTTTTTGAAATGGTCATTTTCATGAAATCTCATGATCTAGAGAATCAATTATTCATGGAAGTAATATTGATTACAAATAATTATGGTACTTTTGCTTTAACAGTAAATGACTCTGATTCTTTCTATAATGGAAGATATCTTACCATATGTGGAGAATCTTGCTAACCTTTTAAAATTGGTCTCAAACTGAAAAATGAAGTATAATTTCTCTTTGAAAATTTTGTACTTTTACTGGTATTTTTTTAAGGATTTTATCAAGAAGTCTTCTCCCTTTTGTGATAATAACAATGTGTCTAGTAATTTATAATTTACAATGTTCTTTTATAAATATTTTTGCTAAATACTTATAGAGACAGGCTTTGTGGGACCATATATGGCAGTAAGGGCTGTCAATAAAGCCTCAAAATACCTTTCTGATTTTGGGGAAATAGAAGGTTAGAATTAGTATTATATGTAGCTAAAATTCTACACTAACACCTTTAATTTTTTTCAGAAATAAGATTCTTTTCTAAATTTTCTCTCTTTTTAAAATTTTTTACTTACTTGAAGTTTGGTTTCACTTCTTAAAAGATTATGTCAGTGGACACTTAGGTTGCTTCCATATTTTAGTGATTGTAAATAATGCTGCAAGAGATGTAAGGCTGTATGTATCTTTGTGAATTCGTATTTCATTTTGGGGGGTAAATATTCAGTAGTGTAATTATTGTGTCATACGGTATTTTTATTTTTAATTTTTTGGGGGAAACTCCATACTGTTTTCCACAGTGGCTGTGCCAAATTACATTTTCACCAACAGTTCACAAGGGTTCCTTTTTCTCCACATCCTTGCCAACACTTGTTATTTCTTGTTTTTTTTT
>CM053616.1:42742829-42773577 GCA_028646535.1 Procyon lotor
AAGAATTCTTATTGCTGGCCTTATTTCAATTGTAGGGATTATTTCTTTTCATCCTTTTGGGGCTCAGTTTCCTCAGAGTTACGCTCTGGTCACCACCCTGGTGAGTACGTGGTAGACCTCCAGGGGTCTCCCTCTGCTCAGGACCTTCTGGAACTCTCGCCGGCACTAAGCCTCAGCTGGCCTCCTTCCAAGCTACACCTCAACTCAGAGAGACCATCTTGCTTTGCTTTCCTAATCTATGAGCTGAAAATTCCCTCCAGGCAGTAAATGAGCAATTTGGGGGCTATTTTTCTTTGTTTTCCATTTCTCTAGAATTGCCTGATAATCAATGTGTTTACAACAGTAGTTTGTTCTATTTTTCTTGCTATTTTAGTCGTTTCAGTTTGGCAGATTTGGTTTGATACTCCATCCTGATCTGCAGTCACTGTGGTTTTGACCGTGTATTAGAGGTACACGGTTTGACCGTGTATTAGAGTTTTCTGTCCTGTTTCCCTTACATATGGCTTTTGAAAAAAAGCAGTTAGTTTTTAGTTAGAATATGTTTTACACGTTTTGTGAATGTTTTGGTTAGTCATGGTAACTTATTTTAAAATAATAATGTTTGTGTTAAATATATTTTCTTCTTTTCTGGATTAAAAAAAGTACAAAAGTTATTACCTTCTTTTAGGTAACATTTTTTTTTTTTTACATAACTCCTAACCTGTTAATCATTCTTCCTTTTGTTAATTTATCGAGATATATAATTTCAGTCTCTCACTTTCACATAATAGTCACATTGGAAAATTACATAGAATAAATTCTAGCTTATCTTACTCCTTTTATGAAAAACAAAATAATTTGAGGCCTAAAAGTCTGATTGTCCAAGGTCAGAGAAGAGCTTTAGTAGGACCAGATTTAAGACACAATCTTCCTGATGTTTTTGTAGTATCCTTTTGACTGCTCTGCTGTTACTCTTTTATAAAAATGCTAGAAATTTTATTGGGGGCCCGTGACTAAGAAATACAATTTTTGTTGTTATTGCGATTTAGTACCTGAAATTGTTAGAAATGGATAAATCAAAAGTTAAAAGGAAAAAAAGCAATATCTTTAGATTCAGCCTGGAATAAAGGAAAGTGATTGATTTCCCTGTTCATCAGTCACTGTGCAAAATAACTTCTTTCTATTGGTAAAACAAGTTGGTGTAAACATCTCTTGACAACATCTACACAAAGAACTGCACCCCATTGTATTCTCTTATTACATTTTTTAAATCTAAAATACATACTAGTTAACTTCTTGACAAAATACAAATTAAATTTCTCAGATGAACATTCCTTGCAAGTCATGATTAATCCTCCATTGACCAGTGTGATATTCTTTGATAACCTTGTGTATAAATCTGTTAAGAATAAGAAATTATTCTTTGGGACTCTACCTGGCTTTCCCTTGGCCTTTGAGTGATTCTGTGGACAGAAATCAGTTCTCAGTAAATGTATAACCTTGGATTATTGAAGCAACTACTGAGCCTGCACTTGAATGCACTTGGGAGTCAGGTAACATTACAGAATAGTGATATTCAAAATGAATCCTTTCCAATAGACACAATAGGAATGTGTTATTTTTCATACTCCTGATTTCTAACCTTATGACTTGATTTAACTCTGGGATGAACTACAGTCCGTATTCATCTGCAGCCGCACAACCACATACAGAAGATAGAAGTCACCTCCTATAACATGTATGTTACATGGTTTCTATATGAAAATCTAACCATGTCTCTAATAGATACAGGTTCTGAACCTGAATTACTAACAGAAAAAAGACTCTAGATTAATAGATCCTATACTTTCAGATAAGCCAGAGTTGGGCAGCTTTCCTCATGTATGCTCATGCATGCATTTTTTTTAAGCTTTTTTTTAAAATAAAGATTTTATTTATTTATTTGACACAGAGAGAGAGATCACAAGTAGGCAGAGAGGCTGGCAGAGAGAGGGGGAAGCAGGCTCCCTGCTGAGCAGAGAGCCCGATGTGGGGCTCGATCCCAGGACCCTGAGATCATGACCTGAGCCTAAGGCAGAGGATTTAACCCACTGTGTCACCCAGGCGCCCCAAAGCTTTTTGTTATAGAACATCTCGACTACATAAAAAAACAGAAATAATATACTATCATGAACCTCAGTTTTTCCATCAGCTATATTTAATAATGATTGTCTCTTGGCTAATCATTGTTAACCATACCAAATCCATCCACATTACAGTGTTGGATTATTCTATCTGGACCTATTTCTCTATGTATCTCAAAACATAAGGACTCTTGTTAAACATAGCAATACTGTTTGAAACCTAAAATATTAGCAATAATTTTTAATATAAAATATTTGGTGTTCAAATTTCTAATTTTCTAAGAAATACCAATTTTATTTTCACAGTTTACTTATTTGAATCAAAAATCAAATAAAGCTTAGGCATTCTAATTGGATGTCTTTTTAAGTGCATTTTAATATGTAAGTTTTTTCTTTATGCAGCTTTTTTTTCCTTCTAATTTGCTTATTTTTTTTTAAAAATAGGTTATTTATCCTTTAGGATTCTATTCTGGATTTTATAGATTGCATTTATACATTGTATGGTTTAGTATTACTGTGTCTTCTGCATTTCCTATTAAATGTTAGTTCAATCAGAAGGTATGATTTGATTCAGTTTCAAGACTGTCTCCTAGATAATGTGTTCTTCATTAGGAAGCACATGGTATTTGTTTGTTTCTCTGTGGTGCTGATGACGCTCATTCTATTAATTAGGAGTTGCAAAATTGTGATAGTCTAATTATATTATTTCTTCTTAAGTTATTATTTGGAACATTTATTTTTTTTTAAGATTTTGTTTATTTTTTTGACACGGAGAGAGCGAGCACAAGTAGGGAGAGTGGCAGGCTGAGAGAGTGGGAGAAGCAGGCTCCCTGCTGAGGAGGGAGGGCTCCAGACGCAGAAGCCTAACCAACTGAGCCACCCAGGCACCCCCATTTGGAACATTTTAAATAAAAGAAGAACTTCCTCCCTGGGAGACCTGGCCGGCTCAATCGGTGGAGCATGCAACTCTTGGTCTTGGGGTTGTGAGTTTGAGCGCCACATTGGGTGTAGAGATTGCTTAAAAATAAAAAGAATATATGTATATATATTTGTATATATATATATATATATATATATATATATTTTTTATATATATATATATATATATATTTTAAAATATATATATATTTTAAAAAGAACTTCCTCATACAGTATTTTGTTCATTTAGATGTAGTTGGGATACAGGGTAGGTTACTATCCCTTTCTTTACCAATTTACAAGATAATGAATTGGATCACTAGCATTCCCCAGTATTAGGTTTCTAAAGTATTATTATAAATTCATGAATTTAAACTTATTGTATGTTTTTCATAGTACCTGTACTTATCATCCTTATGATATTCAAAGAGCAAAACCTTTTTTGTATTAGCAACTAAGAACATTGGTTGAAATCCTAGTAATCTTTAATAGTTTACTTACTCTATGGTATGAGAAGATATACACTCAATAGCATGATTCATCTTCGAAGAGTTCTGAGTTCTTATAATAGGAAATATCACAAGACCACAGTCTGTGCCTGGATGAGTATGTTGCTGCAATGATGGTCACTATTTCCTGCCATTTTAGTGGAAAAAATGGGAAATTTATAAATATGTTAAATCCTTGTCACTTTGCTCACAGTTTCTGATATCCTTTTATCTTGATTATTTTTGGATTTTTAGCATTGTATTTCTTTTTACCTTATCTCTTAAGACATTATCTGTTGCATTTACTTGCTCTTATGTTCTTTATAGCTTATTCTGAAATAATTTTTCTTTTATTTCTAATTCTTTTCCTAGTACTATAACATTTCTGAGTTTCTCAAATTCTAGGGTGTGTTGTTCCTTCATAGTATATATAATTTTATTATTTTTGTTTAGGTCACAGTGAAAAATTTGATTCTTGTTTTCTTTTTCTTGAGTGGCTATGTATTTCTAGAATGTTATTATCTATAGCATACTCTTGAATTATCTATAGCATACTCTAGAATACTCTATATTCTAAATATATTTTATATTCTCTCTCTATATTCTATATATATTCTATATTCTATATATATAGTATACTCTATAATGTTCTTTTTATCTATAGCATTCTTTCTTTGTAAACAGAGCATCATTCCTTTCTTCACTCTTTTGTTGTTATAATATCATTACATGATTCAACTATGATCCTTGTCTGTTACTCATTCTTACACAGAAAGAGAGTGGATGAAGAAGTGTTTTCTAGCTTCACCTAGAGCTCACTACTCAGTATTTGTGTAAAGTGCCCTGAATTTATGACTTTGTCTTGTCCTTTCCAAAACCGCTTGACTCTGTTCCCTAACTGATTTATCTGGATCACTCTGCCTTTATGCCGCTGTTCCTTTCATGTCAATTCTATTCTTAGCATTTCCCACTTTAGTGCAGGGGTTTTTTGTTTTTGTTTTTATTATTTATTTATTTATTTAAGATTTTATTTATTTATTTGAGAGAGACAGAGACAGAGACAGAGAGAGCAGGAGTAGAGAGATAGAGAGAATCTTAAGCAGACTCCACACTGAACATGGAGCCCAATGCAGGCTCCATCCCACGACCCTAAAATCATGACCTGAGCCAAAATCAAGAGTCGGATGCTTAACTGACTGAGCCACCCAGGTGCCTCTACGATATGTTTTTAAAGGAAGTTTTGTATGTTTTTGTTTTTGAGAGTATACAGATATAAATTATTTCACTTCAGATTTCTTTGTGGGCCTCTTGCACTCACTCACCAATTAGAATGTGTAAAACTCCCTTAGTTTCATCTACTGTTTTCACATCAACCTGACATACTTTCAGGGGAGGTGTGTCAGGTCTGTCAATTTTGGGATTCTCCTATTCTCAGGGCATGTTGTTGCTTCCATTTAATTTTCTCAAACAGATGCTGATATTCTGCAGTTCTTGAAGCTGACTATATTTTCTTAACGCACCTGTTATCTTAGGGTTTATAGGGAAAACTTGTCACCTTATTTTGTTATAGGCCTCCACAGGTTTTAATTTTGTGATTGTTGTTGCTCTGCCTATTTTCATGGAGAGATTTGCAAATCTTAAAAGGATTACCACCACTGCACCACTGCCATCTTCCCTCTGGTCCCCATTGGGATAGTTATATAGATTTCAAATTCAGATTCCCAAACTTTCATATGTGGTCTTCAAAAATCCATTTGCCTAAAGAACTTTGTACTTTTCAAGTGAGTTTTCTTTTTCCACATTACCCTCCATCCACTTTTCAAATGAAAGTCATGCCTATCTCCCAACCCAAGTGTGATTTTAGAACATTTTGCCAGAATGCGGAAAATACAGGTGTACCAAACATAGAGGTATTTTGAAATATTGGTGTTGAGAAACCAACTAATCAATGGATCACAAAACCTTTGTTATTTCAAGTGATTTACATTTTTCTTTTTCAAAAAAAAAAACAAAACACTGGAATAGGACCTAATGGATTGGTCAGTTTATAGATAATAAAAAATTAATTTTGATATAAGATCAAAAGGATTTGTCACTTATTTAGAAAGATATTAAAAAGCCACAAGAGCCATGCCTTTGCTATAACAAAACATTGTCCATTTCTATTAACATGTGATCAACTTTCTCAGTGCCTACACTTAAGAAAGAATGGAGAAAACTGATGATAATTCTTATTTCATTCTATCAATAAGTAATTTCATCCATGGATACACAAACTAATTGAAAAAATGTATCTATCCATCTCATTAAGAAATGCATTTCCAGCAAATGATTAGTTTATATTTAATAATTACTTATCACAACATGTGCTATCTTGTCTTGTTTTTAAGCAACCATGTACCCATAATAATTGTAGAGATAATTCAATCCAGAGAAATTTTTAACATTTGGAGCCTTACAGTCACAATATATACATACATATTATAGATATATATTTTTATTGCATTTTATTGAGTAAAAACATTTTCAAACATAAACATGTTACAGTATGATGATCTGGGGAAGGTGGAATAGAAATAAAAATTCAAGAAATAAAATTAATACAATTTTTTGAATAGATGATAGTATCACATTTCTGTGGTTTTTAGATGTTAACATTCAGTAATATGTGATGCATCCATTTTATGTAACATATTTAAAATTCAGCAGAAATTTCATTTTTTGAATCTAACTCAATATACTATTTAGTCAAGCCTTTAAAGAAAGTTAAGGGTACATCAGCACAAGAGCAAAACAGTTTAAAAAAACACTGAGATTATTTAGTGTTTTTATTTTGACTTGAAAAATAGAAGAAAATTTGCTTTAAGCATAATCATTGTTTTGTGTCTTTACTACCATTCTTTAAGGTTGAGGAAGGGAATTAGTTAAAGTTTAGTTAAAATAATTTTGGCTAAAAATTTTTTTTAAAGGTTTTATTTATTTGACAGAGAGAGAGAGATCGCAAGTAGGCAGAGAGGCAGGCAGAGAGAGAAGGGGAAGCAGGCCCCTTGCTGACCAGAGAGCCTGATGCAGGGTTTGATCCAAGGACCCTCGGATCATGACCTGAGCTGAAGGCAGAGGATTTAACCCACTGAGCCACCCAGGCACCCCAAATTTTGACTGAAATTTTTGCAGCTATGATAAATTTTGGAGGCTTCTCTGTGCGCTTAGAGTTAATTAAAATTACTTGGAACCTTTACCTTATTGTTAGCTATCCCTGGGTCCACTGCATTTGGGTCACTTTCTATTGGGGCACATTTCCCCCTTACTTTCCTCACTTTTCATAAGAATATGGTATGGCCACCAGAACCTGCCCAACTGCTAAACACTTGGTCTTAGACTCTGTACTATTTGATATTCAATACTTATTCCGAAAGCCAAATTATAAATGAATGCATCAACATGAAGGCAATGGGAAGAGCCACTGAGTGTGTCAACCAGCAGCAGTTTGATTATATTACAAAAAAAGTCAACTTTTAGTGTGAAGAAGAGATTTCAGGGGTACAGGTGATGAGGAAACTTCTGTGAGTCTGTTGGTAATCCAGAAAAAATAATCAGGTGTCCTAGGTTTGGTTGGGGGATATGGAGAGTTGAGAAATATACAAGTCAAAGAAATTGTGATGCTTGGTGAGTCAGTGACTGTTGGAAATGCACGGGGATGCTAGGGGATTAGAGACAAGGAGAAGTTACAGATTTCTGACCTTATCTGTGGAGTTGCCTTCCACCAAAGAAAGCATATCATGAGGAAGAGAAACTTGAGAGGAAATGACGATGTATTCAATCCTGAGTATACTGAGCTTGAGGTAGGAATGTTTGGCAGCACTTGGGATTTATGAGTGTAAGAAAGAAATGTGAACAATGAACCAGGAGATGGTGGTGGAAGCCTTGGGAGTAAATGGGATCCCCCCGTGTTGGTATACTGAATGAAACAAAAGACTTGTTTGGAGGATTAGTATCAGGGAAGGCAGACAGAGAAAGAGAAACTGCAGAGAAAGTAAACCTCCTCCCACGAACCGGAAGAGTGCTTGAACAAAGGCTTTGTTGGCAATAATCATATTCTGCCATGGATTCAAGTTAAAAGCAAGGTTGCATATTGTGTGTTGGGAAGTGTTGGGAATGGGTATAGCAAAAACCAATGTAGGAATACATGAGAGGGGGTCATGGAGAAACGTGAATGTGAGCAGCTCTTCCAGAGCACTTGAAAGTAAGAGGAACCAGCTGGAGTGGAAACCCCCAAACTGGAAAAGAGGTGTTCTTTCCATAAGTGGGGAGAGAGAATGAGAAAGAAAGGGAGAAGATCTTCTATACCTGATTTCTCATATGTCGCTTTCCAACCTAAATGGAAACTATTGAGCAACTAAATGTTGAGGGAGAAACCAAGAGATCTTAAAAATCCAGGAGAGGAACAATTCTAAGAATGAGTTAGCCAAGTACTCCAAAGGTACCAAATCCTGATGGCAAATGGAATGATTAGCATTTGACTCTAGGAAGGGTATTTAAGTTCTTTAACAAGAGGAAAGAACGAAAGATTCGTATAGATTCATGCGAATTTTTGGATTATGTTACAAGTTGAAGATCTTTCCGATATATATAGCTTTTCTGCTTTTCCATGAATGAAACTGCAAGATTGTTTGTTGAGAGTTATGGGAGAAATTATGTGCTTGGTGTTTGAGGAGATTGAATTTTGTTGTATCGTTAATAATATTGACATAAATATTGAACACAATATTTCACAAAGTCCAGATCTTTGGGATAAGCAATAACTACCCAATCATTTTAGATTATTTTGAAGGATAAATGTGAGGCAAAATCAAAATAACAGGGTATGTTAGATTATATTTTTGTGCCTTTTTTTGTGCCATTTTTGAAATGAAATTTTCTTTTCTTACTTGATCTGAATAAGTAAGAAAATATTTTTATTTATAAGTTACACAATATTTTTGTTTTCCAGAATCATCTTCAAAAGGACTTTCCATTCCATGCTAATTTGAATGTAGGAGAATGAATATTTACATATAGTGTTTCTAATTTTCCAGAAGCAAATTATGGTAGATATTTCTGAAGTCAGAGATGTGACAAGTTGCCTGGTTTAACCTTTTACAAATACTGCAGTTTGAAAAGAGGAATTTTGGAATTATATTATGATGCAATTTCAGAAAAAGAAGTCTTATAAGAGACTATACTTAAATAACTATTAAATAAAAGGACCTGAACTTGGAAAATGCTTTCTAATGCTGACTCATTCACTTCCTCAGGTACCTTCTATTTCTGTCACTTTCAATATAAGTAACGTGATATATCACTTGTGGATGAAATTCATAATTCTGCTAAAATAATCTTCAGCATCTACACATCTATAGCTTTCAACTTTTCAGCTGCTAATTAGATTTTAGTTATAAGTCCATTAATCTGAACCTGAAGTTTAATAGGGTAAGTAGCAAAATTAAGGTGATTTTGAGTCCAAAGTATAATTTTAAAATGATCAAAATAACTCAAATTTTCATAGAGAAAAGTACAGTTGTTTTATTAATCTGGCCATCAGGTTTTTTTTTTTTTTTTCCCATTACATTGTTTTAATTGCCTTCACTATACAATATTTCACTTACTGTTTTTATTTTATTTTTTGCTGTTTCCTGCCTGGAATTTGTAGGAACAGTGAGAAGGCCAGAGTGACTAACAGAATAAGAGGTAGGAGTAGGAGAAGAGCACTGAGGGGTTTCAGGACCAGGCAGATGGTAAGGACTTTGACTTATACTTTGAATGGATTAGAAAGCCACTGGAAAGATTTGAGCAGCAGAGTTGAAAGATTTGAGCAGCAGAGTTACATGATTTGATTTACTCTGAAAATGCTTTATTGACTGCTGTTTTGGGAAAGGGACTACAGAGCTACACACAGAAGCAGAGATTGTGACAGCTATTAAAAAAACTGATGTGTTTGATCAGGGCAGTACTAGTATAGATAGAGAAATGGTTGGATTCATTATATAGTTTGAAGGCAAAATTGAATTATTTTGATTTTAGTTTGGATATGATATGTTGGAGAAAGAAAGGAGTTAAAAATAAATCCAATATCCTTGGTCTGACCAGGGAAGGACAGAGTTGATGCTTACTGAAATGGTCAAGATTGGCAGAGAAACAGGTTTAGGGGAGTTCTTGTCTTAGCAATGTGTTAAGTTTTAGATACGTATAGAGGTGACGAGTAAGAAAGAAGTTGGACATGTGGGTCCGAAGTTCAAAGGAGACCTACAGGATGGAACTAGACATTTGGAGATTGTCAGAATTTTGACTAGTATGCAATGCTATGGGTGCACATCAACTGTCCAAAGGAGTGAATGCATCAAGCGCACAGATCCAAGAACTGAGCTTTGAGACACTTTAACCTCTGACTATTTTCCAATGCTTTGAATAAATTTTTCTAAACGAAGGGATTACTAAACACATTTTAAAATTTCTCTTTTATTCTTTGAAATTTTGAAATAGTTCTGTCCTTAAATTATGAGTGCAGTTTATTTTTACCAGTGATTAGATTTTAATAGCATTTTTCTTTTATATCTTAAATTATGCCATTTATCTGGTTTTTTTTTTCTATCAATCAGACATTGTGTTTTCAAATCTTGGCTATTTTATTCATGTTCTCGGTTTCTTCCTATGTCCAGAGATCCTTGATTTTCCACTGTCAGTGAAAAATGAAAATGGAATTATTTTAGATAATTGGTGTAGATTTCCCATATTGTATGAAAATGTATTTTCCTACCTCTTCTCTCCTTGAGTGGTAATGTTGATTGCAGTCCTGTTGATAGTGAGAGAGCTTATCAATTGATCTAATTCCCTGAGAATTAATGGTCAAGATTTCAGAAGTAAAACTAAGGGCATTCAATTACCAGAATGAGTTGGATTTTACTTTGGTGAACTCAAACCAAAACCTGATGCTTTGATTTCTTTGATTTTACCCTTGCAATTCATTATTTTCTTTAGCAAAGTGACTTTTATATTAGTTTAGTTTAGTTTAGCCAGAGATGAATGCCACATTGCCTAGCTACATGAAAGTAGGGTGAGCCATGCATGGAGAGACTTTGACTGAACTCCGTGGCATTGTGTCCTGTTCGTTCTCCATGTTACTAACTCTGAACAGGGAGCCTCTCTGTACTTGGCACATGAGCCCCCTGACACCTTTGTAGTTCATTTCTATCATGGGGCTATAAGCTTTTTGCCTTTCAGTAAACTGTATGATGGCTTTTAGCTTTATAATTATAGATGTAGCTACCAGTTTATGATTAAGAACTCAGGTAACGGATTTGACAAGAACATTCTTAAAATGTGCTTCTTCCAGTTAGTAGCTTTGCGGATTTGGGGAAGTTGCGTAAGCCTGGTAAAATATGGCTTATTTTTCTTTAAGGTAAAGATGGTAATACCTAACACATAGGATTACTCTACCTTTAACTAAGGAAATACATATCAATTCCACTTCCTAGACACTACTACATACTTAATATTACTATTTACAATGATAATGTTATGAGTAATATTTTAATTATAAATAGGTAGTATAATGTTTGCTTTTATTTTCCAATTTATTGTGGGATTACTTACAAATTATATAAATTCTGAAAATATTTACCTACATGTTTTAGGGGAAAATATAAGTTAACAAAACAAAATATTATATGTGTATGTATTACACATTTTGTAGGTTTATCAAATTTTGTGTTTCTGCTGAAAACTATAAGAACAGTTAGGGGGGAAAATTACTGTGAATTTCCAGGATTTTTCTCCTGTTCCTATGTTTCTTTTTATAGACTATTTTTGAGAGCAGTTTTAGATTCATAGCAAAATTGAATGGTAGATACAAACATTTCCCTGATGCTCCCTGTCTCCACTTAAGCACACCCTTCTCTATTATCAGTATCCTCCACTGTAGTGATAAACTTGTTACAAATGATGAACCTACATTGACACATCACTGTCCATAGTTTACCTTAGAGTGTACTCTTGGTGTTGTGCATTCTCTGGTTTTTGACAAATGTATAATGTATCCACCAGTGTTACACCAAATAGTTTCACTGCCCTAAAAATTTCAGTGCTCACCTATTCAGCCCTTCCTCCCTGAGACCCTGAAAAGAGCTGATTTTATATTGTCTCCATGGTCTTGCCTTTTCCAGAATGTCACAAAATTAGAATTATACAGTAAATAGGCTTTTCAGATTGGCTTCTTTCACTTAGTAATATATATTTAAGTTTTCTCTGTGTTTTTTCATGGCTTTTTAGTGCTGAATGATATTCCATTATCTGGATATGTCATAATTTATTTATCCTGTTTTCCTGCTTATTTATTGGCATCTTTTATAAACATATTTTTACCAGTTCTAGCATTGTATAGATGAATTTTTCCGTTGCCCAAGTTTGCCTCTGTTATAATCTATATACTCTTCAGACTTCATAAAAAATCGACATTAAGTAGGATTACAGAGTCCTATATTACAAATATTCAAGACTGTAAGATCAGTATTAATTGGATTTGTTTACAATTCAATTGGTCAATTACCACTATTCTGTGTGGTAACTAGGTTTTGCCCAATTTTTTCAATTGGTGAGTTTGGATATATGGAGATTTGCTGGTTTGTTTTCTAATAACTGAGAATTTTTCAAATATAAGAAATAAATGGTTTAACTACATTAATTACCACAGCAATAATAAAACCTGCCAGAATCCACATAAAAAATAAATAAACAAAAAACTATAAACTAAGAGTAAAACCAAAGACTAATGTGGATTATCCTGGAGCCAGACATTGGAGCATTATGTGATTATAATTTTAACTTCTCCTTTTTTTCAGTTTAACATTATTCCTGGTCAGCATGAAAATGAAATGGAAGAAATATCAGGAGATATAAAGGAAGAATCAAAATCTCAAAGCAGCAAGGATAGATTGATCTACGAGTTAAGAGCTGAGGTGAGATATTGGATAAAGGTTATAATACCAAAACCTACCTGGAGGTTATTAAGTGATATACTATTTGAAGAAGTATAATGGAGGCATTGTCAGTTAGTCTATGAAGAAGGATGCTGCCTAAAATCACAAATAATATAATCACTTTGTATAGGACTTCAAATGCTATGGGATGATACTGACTCATCACTAGATCGGAATTATCTATTCTAAGGACAAAATATTTGATGAAAAAAACCAACCTATGGCTAATACAATTCTAACTGTGAATAAATACTTTTTAAAGGTTCAGCTGGCTGCTAGATCTAATGTGTTAAGTTATCATCAGGACCAATGACTTATAAATGTGTTACATGTAGTATCTGGTCGAATTAACATGGCTGTTGGCAGCTACCAACAGTGAGAGACAAGCCAGGGTAACCTTACTCTTGTTAGTTCATTTCTTAGGTATGACAAGTAAAACGGTGGGAACATTTATTTTTAACACTTCTACCACCGTCACCACCAAAAGAATTTTCATAGATCGTAAACTGTTTTCTCTGTCATGTTAATAAAGGAGGAATTATTGTTCCTATAGATGGGAGATTGAATTATTTGGATTATTGCATAGTAAATAGTGTTAGTTCCCTAAAAGTGGGAAATCATAAATTACTTATTTTGTATCATAATTCTGGAAGAATGTCTTGGATATCAATGTGTAGCAACAATTCAGGAAATAGAGGCTGGGAGGAAGGAGATTTGTATTAGATACTTTCTTCTTTATAAGGTTCCGTAAAGACTGAACTCACACCACAGTATATTTTGTATCAGAAGAACATAGTGCAGTAGAAAATACATAAGTCATAGATTTTGGAGCCATAAGCAACTCCATTACTGATTACTTTATTCTGGTCAACTCCTTATGCCTCTCTAAGTCTCAGTTAACAGATTGATTGAAATAATGGAAGTAAGAATAATAAAAGTCATCACACAGGATTTTTGAAAAGGCCACACACTGCAAGGGAAAACTTGTCAGAGGCAGCAAGCCTTGATTTGAGGAGTTACACTAAGTTGTGAAGGAGAAATAGCTCTTCTTGATTGCATCAGCGCTGCTCCTTGCCACCTCTTTACAGAAAGAAAGAGATGGTGGGTGAGGAAAGGCATATGGAGAGATCTGTGATGAGCAAGTCTGATGGGTTAAAAACAATTCTTCTACCAATGAGGTCCAAAGGGAAAATGGTGGTTTATGTGATGGTTATTTTCTAAAAGGAATCAAACCATCGGGAGAGATGCCATTTTTTCTTGGTCCTGAGATCTGAGAACATCTTAGATTAAGCTTTGCACAACATGTATAAAAGCTTACGTAGCTTTTGTTAGCTTTTATTTTTAGTTAGAGACAGAAACAAAGAAAGACATCTGGCTATTTATTATAACTCTCCTCAAAAGCCGAGAACATGATCTTATATCATCATTTTCAGATGTGCTGGAAGCCATAGCAACATAGGATCTCTGATGTACAGCTTTTTTAGTTTGATTTAGTAAGATGTTCAGATACTCATTTATTAATTATATGGCCTTGCGTTAGGTGTTTCATATCAAGATAGCTCAACTGTGTTTCTTAGGATACAGTCCTTTTACCAACTAAAGATAATCTCCCACAAGACACTTACATGCTATGATATATGATTTTATGATTTAAAAATTCTTAATAGAGTGCTGAAAGTTGAAAGCAAATGAAAGACATGAATTGGCTACGTCTATGTGCACTTAAGGGATATATTCAGTTGAGTTAAATTGAAGGGATCGAAAGAAACAAATAGAAAAGAAATCAAACCAAATTTCTTTTTGGTTCAAAAGAAAACAAATAAAATATTAAATAAAATATTGAGACAGATTTCTAATAGAAACAATGAGCTTGTGTGTGTGTATGCATATGTTATATATATGAGCATATGTGTTCATTTCAGTTTTAAGTTACTATAGAAGCTATTTTTTTTCCTTAGGAAAAAAGACAGATAACCCCCTTTTCAGCATTATTTTTTACATGGCTATGTTTAGGTCTCTAAAATCATATCATAATGTGTAATATGTTTTTATAAAAGCCATTGTGTGATTGTACCATATGTTAACTCAAATATAACCTATTTTTAAAAATCAGGTTTTGGGGGCACCTGGGTGGTTCAGTCAGCTAAGCATCTGTCTTCATCTCAGGTCATGATCCTAAGGTCCTGGGATTGAGCCCTGCCTTGGGTTCCTTTCTCAGCAAGGAGTCTGCTTCTCCCTCTCCCTCTGCAGCTTCCCCTGCTTCTGTTCTCTTTCTCTCAAATAAATAAATAAAATCTAATATAAAATAGGTTTTTCTTTGAAGACATAAAATCAATATTGCAGTTTGTATGTGCACATTCATCTTTGGATATTTAAAATGGCTTAGGGTAAATTCCTAGAAATAGTATGGCTTGGTCAAGAGACTGTTTATTTTTTAAATTTTTTACACACATTGCCAAATTGTCCTTTAGAAAAATTATATCAATTTACATTCTCACTCACCTGCAATGTATAAATATTCTCATTTCATTATTCTATAGCCAAGAGTTTATGTTATTATTTTCAATGCTTTCCTAACTGATAGACAAGAAGGTCATTTTAATTTGTATTTTACTTATCTGTACATAAATTTCTAGTTGTTTGCTCATTTTTACTGATATAATGTCTATTAAAATAGCTACCATTTACTGATAACTACAAATATGTCACATTTATAGTGCTGTGCCACTGAAATATAAGGTCTCATTTAATATCTTAACACTCTTACGAGCTATATAGTTTTTAATTTTGTTTTTATTTTTATTAAGTTTTTTATTTTAATTCCAGCATAGTTAACATATTTATTTTTGTTACTTTTTTGTTTTATGATTTGTATATATTTTTGTCTACTTTTAAAAGAAAGAGCCTTCGAGAATTTACCTTGCTAAAGGTTACAAAATAACCTCAACCATTGTTGAAATAATTTTTCACCTATGTTATCATTTAGTTTTAGTTTTTCAGAGGTGCAAACTCAGAGTCAGGTTAGGCCACTTACCAAGGCCACGTAGCTAATAAGTTTGAATCCGGAAGTCAAATGAGGCCGGCAGTCCATCTTTGACATTGCTGACCTTGTCTATCACCTTGTGAGTTTATTGAAGAAACGTAACCAATTTCCAACAATACTTCTTGAATTAGATAAAAACAGTATTTTAATATTAAACATCACAATTTTTTTAATATTGATGATCCCCATTTATGATGGACAACTTTTAAACTGTTACTAATACTCACCAATCTGATAATAGTATTGTTTTCACTTGACCAGTGTGTTCTCCCTATTTCTTAGTCTGCCTCATTTTTTTCCAAAGTAAGCTTCTCATGGTAGAAATATGATCAAAAAAATTTGAAATGCAGCACTGACAAAAAGGACTCAGAGTGCTTACATAATTGGCTCTTTTGGCCCATGCGTGAGGAAGTGAGTTCACTGAACACCAGGTCGCTGAGTGAATGGCTATGTCTTGGTGTATGCTTATGTGTAACACATACATTTTATCTGTTCTCCATATTTATGATCAAGGCCCTTTATTTTTTTAAAAAAGATTTTATTTATTTGTTTGTTTATTTATTTGACAGAGAGAGGGAACACAAGTAGGGGGAATGGGAGAGTGCTTGGCAGGGAGCCTGATTCTGGATTCGATCCCTGGGATCATGACCTGAGCCTAAGGCAGAAGCTTAACAACTGAGCCACCCAAGTGCCCCACCAAGGCCCTTTAAAATGGAAATGAAAAATTTGTTTAGAATGGAAATTAATTGGCATTCTGAGCCAAGAAATCATTACTTCTTTCTACAGTCTGGTTGCTGCTGGAACCGAACTCATAATCAGGAAACACTCCTCTTAGATTATTTTAGGCCGACATTTGTGGGATGCACATGCATCCAAGGGAAAATAACTGTTTTATCTTCTATTATTGTAAAATACATATTGCCAACATTTCAGTTTCAAACTTTTTGGAATTTTGATTTATTTTCTTATTTCTTATTTGTGAATTGCTCTTTTCTCACCTATCCACACATTTATACGCAATTTCTGTTATACTTTCGAAAGGTGAAGTCAACATACTCTTCCCAGTTTAGCCCAATAAGTACAACTAAAAACTCTGTAGATCTATTCTGGTCCCTATTTATGTCTCCCGTTGTGACATTAGTGAATTATCCATGGGAGGCTCTTCCAGCTCCAGCTTAGGGTTCTGCTGTTGACACATACTGTCTGATATTTTATTAGGGTTAAAATCCTTGATATGGTACCAAAAAATGCTCTGAAAATTATCTTTCTTCCTCATCCTAATTGAATGCTGCATAATATAAACTGAAGGGACCAAATATTCACTTGTTTTTATTTCTTTCTCTTTTAGAATGTCTTATTTTTTTAAAAAAAAGATTTTGTTTATTTTGAGAGAGAGAAAGCATATGAATGCGCATGTGGGAGAGCATGAATGGGGGAGGGGCAGAGGGAGAGGGAGAGAGAGAATCTTAAGTGGACTCACTCCACATTGAGCACAGAGTGCCAGGCAGGCCTGATCTCTGGATCCTGAGATCACAGCCTGAGCCCAAACCAAGAGTTGGACGCTTAACCGACTGAGCCACCCAGGTGCCCCTAGAATGTCTTTATTTATTCACTTTTAAAATGTTGCACCCTAACTGAGAAAAAAAGACCCAGATAGGTAACATGTTAAATTTAACTAGTGATTATATAAGTAGCTCTCTTTATTTTGCTTATGCAAGATAAAGCATAAACATTTTGTACCATAAAATTTTCATACCCAGATACTATATCATTGATTGGGGTTTCAAAGGAAAACATTCTCAATGTGAACATCAAGCAGACTCTCTCTCTTCTCTCTGCATAGGCACAATGAAGTAATAGTGAAGTAGAAAACAAAACAAGATAACAAAATAAATCTTCTACATGCTCATTCATTCATCATCTTATTAATTTACCAAGTATTTATCAACCATCTCCAGTGTGCTTGACACTGAGGTTAAGCCGTAAGGGTCTGAGAGAGTGATGGACCCAGTGATGGCCACAGTGGGAAATAAACCAACACCCCAGATGGTTAAATACAGTGTGTTCTGTACCTTGGTAGGTGAAATATAGTGACCTATATAAGTTCATTGAAAAGATGTCCAGAGTGAGATGTGCAATATGAGTGAAACCTAACCAAGTAAAGAGCTCTGGTGGCAAGGAGAGTATCAAGTGAGACAGTGAAAGACTTAAGCATTAGCAGGAAATAATGTGATAAAAAGGGCGATCTGATCTGTAAAAGATTTAGACCATTTCTTTTGAGTGGAGGAATATATTGAAACATTTTTTAAAAAATATTGACGTGTTAACAATAAAGTACAAAGTTCCTCCTTTGCCTTTTACACAGCAATAAATATCAGGAATTATCCTGATTTGGGAGAATATTTTAATCACTGGAAGAGTAACTGACATAGTCTAATAGGAGCAGTTCATCACCAGATTTTGTGGGGTGAGGTGGGGGAAATACAGAGGGCAGAAACATGTTTTTGTTCTATGTTAAAAAAAGGAAAAAAATTATTTTCTATGTCATTTCTTAAATTCTAATTTAAACTTTAATTCTGTATATGTTGTATGGCACATACTGTAGTAGGACCTGGTAATTCAGTGGCGTGTGATATAGAAATGGACCTGCCCTCAGAGAACTGCCTTCCGTGAGGGATATAGGATTCTTAAAAAATCATAGTTAAGCGCATGTTTTCAAATATATGGAACTATGTTGCAGACTGGCATGATGCTGGGGAAGTTGACCTAGTTACAAATTTTAAGTGAAGAGATGCCTGGGATTTTATTTATTGACAGAGTTAAATAGTATTATCTTTGACTGGAAGGGAGTTGGATAATTAGAAATCCAGTGCCATCATAATTTAATTTTCTGAGAACACAAAAGATGTTAATCGAAATTGATTTAAATCTCTTATATCTCATACCTCTGACTTTACATGTTGTAGCAAAACAAGTTACATTACTGAGAATACTTTTAATGTATCAGAAATAATTGCACAATTTTGAAACAGGATATTGATGGTTGTAAGCAAGTTATTTTAGAAGTCTGTTAGTGATATGGATATAAGCATTTTGAACATTTTGGGTTTATATTGACAAAACTCAGGAAACAGAATCTCTAAAGCGATATTTTATATGAGTAAGCCATTAGAGAAAAATAATATTCTGGGAGAATTGAAATTTAAACTGTCACACAAGGATATGCATTCTGGTTTTTTAGACAAATTTAAGTCTAAATAGTCCAATTATCCAAGACCAAACTGTCACTTGTCTTGCATTTACAGAAAACTGATAAATACAAAGATTGAATAACAGATGAAAGCCTGTGATGATTTACCCAGCAAGTATTAGGTGCCTTAAATCATAGATTTCTTTTTTTCAAAAAAGGTTTAGAATTTTGGGGGGTGGGCTGAAGAATTTAAAATTCCTTTGTGCAGATAGCCCATCAGCAGTAGTTTTTCCTGGTGGCCAGGTGTTCAGAAAGCTTTTCAGCTAAATTAGATTGATGATTTAATTACAGTCTGAGATTTTTTTTCTTACTCATAATTTCCTTGTTGTATTCTATTGGATAGAAAGTAGTCTGCGCGGGAATAGAAGAGACCCCAATAAGGAAAACTGCCAACCCCCATCACCTAGTGCTTTCTCAGTGACCTGCCTACAGCTTCCAATCTGATGTCCTCCAGGTCCTGTGCTCTTTTGGAGGTGTACACATATATTTGGGGATTTTCGGGGCCCTTTGACCCATCATTTCTGTGCATTTCTTTCAAGATCCAGCTTACTGCTTTCCACAGGGGCAACAAGTGGACTTGACAAATTCATATTGGCATGCTATTTCCATCACGTAGTCTTATCTATTATAATTCTCAATGCCTCAAATTCAAAACTGTTTTACTAAAACTGTTAGAGTATAGTTGCATGTTTAACAAGGATTCAAATCCCCAGTAAAGAGAACTAATTCTATTTTAGATTAGTGGTATTTGGTTTAGAACTTTCCCATTACCATTCTCAAAATGTTTCCCTTAGAAAACATGTTTTCATATGAACTCAATGAATGATCGCACTTCTCTTCTGTCAGAATCCCAGGTTAATATGAATGTGACATATTCATATTAATAACATGAATTAATTAATGACATATCATGACAACTGTGCCTGTCAGTTTGATATGAAAGCTCAGCTTCATTCTGCAGTAGTGTTTGCCTCATAGTAGATGCCCAGCAAATGGCCATTGGTGGAATGGATGTGGGGAGGGATAAAGTACATCTCAAAAAGAAGAGGGCGTTCTGTTTTGACCTTCTATGAAGTTGAAAGAAAAAAAGAACAAATGGAGGGAGGGCATGACTATATGTCCATACTCATTTGGAATATGATTTGATGCATTTTATATTTGACTATATTCGATATGTTGCCAACACAATGATTTCATGGGTGCCCACTGATAGAGTTTGGTGAGTGTAATGTTTTAGTGGACAATATCAAGAAACCAGTGGCTAGTCACCTAAGCTCTAAAGCTAAGCCCAATTTTCATATTACACTCTACTTTCAGAGATTAATTGAAGAAATTTAGTACCCTCTAAACTTCTTATTAAATTCATTTATTTCCTAGTAGGGTAGGATGTTTCTCCCAATTTTTAGAAATTCAACTATACTTAAAATATTTAAGCAATAGAATATGCTATTAATTGGGTAATCTCTATAAATATATAAATTTAAAACTTTGTTTCTAATAGGTATAACCCTGGTAAGCATGGGTAGCTATTGGAATAATTATTTTTTATCATTTAAAAAATTTTAATTCCATTATAGTTAACTTACGGTGGTATATTAGTTTCAGGTGTATAATATAGTGATTCAACAATTCTATACATTATCCCATGCTCATCATGATAAGTGTACTCTTAATCCCCATCACCTATTTCTCGCATCCCTCCACCCACCTCCCCTCTGATAAACCTCTGTTCTTTATAGTTACATGTCCATTTTTTGGTTTGTTTCTTAACTTCCACATATGAGTGAAACCTAATGGTATTTGTCTTTCTCTCACTGACTTATTTTGATTAGCATTATACTCTCTAAATCCATTCATGTTGTGGCAAATGGCAAGGTTTCATTCTTTTTTTTATGACTGAATAATATTCCCTCCTTTCTTTCTTTCTTTTCTTTCTTTCTTTCTTTCTTTCTTTCTTTCTTTCTTTCTTTCTTTCTTTCTTTCTTTCTTTCTTTCTCTCTCTCTCTCTCTCTCTCTCTCTCTCTCTCTCTCTCCCTCTCTCTCTATGAAGTGGTGATATATATCACCACTTCTTTATCCATTTTATATATTGATGGACACTTAGGCTGCTTCCAAAATTTGACTATTATGAATAATGCTCCAATAAACATAGGAGCACATGTATCCTTTTGAGTTAGTGTTTTGTATTCTTTAGGTAAATATCCAGAAGTATGATTACTGGATAATAGGATAGTTCTATTTTTAATTTTTTGAGGAACCTCCATACTGTTTCCACAGTACCTGCACCAGTTCGCATTCCCACCAGTGGTGCATGAGGGTTTCTTTTTCTCCACCTTCTCACCAACACCTGTTGTTTCTTGTGGTGTTTTGTTTTGTTTTGTTTAGCCATTCTGACAGGTTTGAAGTGATATTTCATTTGATTTGTATTTCCCTGATGATAAGTGATGTTGAATATCTTTTCATGTATCTTTGGCCTTCTGTATGTCTTCTTTGGAGAAATGTTTGTTCATGTCTTCTGCCCAATTTTAAATTGGGTTAGGTATTTTTGGTTGTTGAGTTGTATAAATTCTTTATATATTTTGGATACTAACCCTTTATTTGATAGGTATTGCATTAAATCTGTAGGTTGCTTTGGGTAGTATGGACATTTTAGCAATATTTGTTCCTCCAATCCATGAATGGAATATCTTTCCATTTGTTTGTGTCTTCTTCAATTTCTTTCATCAACATCTTATAGTTTGCGGAGTTCAAGTCTCTCATTTCCATGGTTGAGTTTATTCGTAGGTATTTTAATATTTTTGGTGCAATTGTAAATGGGAAAATGGGATTGGCTTTTTTTTTTTTTTAAACAGACTCCATACTGTGGAGCCCAACATATGGCTTGAACTCATGACCCTGAGATCCTGAGATCAAGATCTGAGCTGAGGTCAAGAGTTAGACACTTGGAGTGTCTGGGTGGCTCAGTCAGTTAAGCATCTACTTTTGGCTCAGGTCATGATCTCCTGGTCCTGGAATGGAAGCCTGAATCAGGCTCCCTGCTTAGTGGGGAGCCTGACTCTCTCTCTCTCTCTCCGTTACTCCCCCTGCTTGTGTGCCTGCTCTCTCTCTCTGTCAAATAGATAAATTTTAAAAATCTGAAAACAATTTTATTTACCTATTTGAGAGAGAAAATGAGTGGTGGGGAGGGGTGGGAGAGGGGAGAGAGAGAGAGAAGCAGACTCCCCACTGCACAGGAAGCCCAGAGACCCCGGGACCCAGAGATCATGACCTGAGCTGAAAGCAGATGCTTAACCTACTGAGCCCTCCAGGAGTCCTAAATAATTTTTTTTTTAAGAGACGCTTAGCTGACTGTGCCACCCAGGTGCCCCAGGATTGCTTTCTTAATTTCTCTTTCTGTTGCTTCATTATTGGTGTAAAGGATTGCAACAGATTTCTCTACATCAATTTTGTATCCTGTAACTTTACTGAATTCAATTATCACTTCTAGGAGGTTTTTGATGTAGTTTTTAGGGTTTTCTATATATGGTATCATGTCATCTGCAAATAGTGAAAGTTTTACTTCTTCCTTACCAATCTGGGTGCCTTTTATTCCTTTTGTTCCTTGTCTGATTGCTCTGGCTAGGACTTCCAGTACTAAGTTTAGTAAAAGTGGTTAGAGTGGACACCCTTATCTTATCCTGATCTTAGGGGAAATCCTCTAAACTTTTCACCACTGAGTATAATGTTAGCTTTGGGTTTTTTATATGTGACCTTTATTATGTTGAGGTATGTTCCTTCTAAACCTACTTTGTTGAGGGTTTTTATCATGAATGGATATTGTACTTTATCAAATACATTTTCTGCATCTATTGAGATGATTATATGGCTTTTATCCTCTCTCTTATTGATGTAATATATCATGTTATTTGATTTGCAAATATTGAACCACCCTTGTATTCCAGGAATAAATCCCACTTGCTCGTGGTGAATGATTTTTTAATGTATTCTTGGGTTTGGTATGCCAATATTTTGTTGATGATTTTTGCATCTATGTTTATCACAGATATTGGCCTATAATTCTCTCTTTTTTTTCTAGTGTTTTTAACTGGTTTTGTTATCAGGGTAATGTTTGTCTCATAGAATGAGTTTAGAAGTTTATCTTCCTCTTTTATTTTTTGGAAAATTTTGAGAAGAGTAGGTATTAAGTCTCTTTTAAATGTCTGGTAGAATTCACCAGTGAAGCTGTCATGTCCTGGACTTTTGTTTGTTGGAAGTTTTTGATTATTGATTCAATTTCATTGCTGGTAATTAGTCTGTTCGAATTTTCTACTTGTTTCTGATTCAGTTTTGGTAGGTGATATATTTCTATAATTAATCCGTTTTTTCTAGGTTGTCCAATTTATTGGCGTATCATTTTTCATGATATTCTTTTACCTTGTATTTCTGTGGTGGTGGCTATTATTTATCCTTTTTGATTTCTGATTTTCTTTATTTGAGTCTTTCTCTCTTTCTCTCTTCGATGAGTCTGGCTAGAGGTTTATCAATTTTGTTATCTTTTCAAAGAACCAGCTCCTGGTTTTATTAATGTGTTTGATCTGTTCTATTGTTTGTTTTAGTTTCTATATCATTTATTTCTGCTCTAATTTTTATTATTTGCTTCTTCCTGCTGGTTTGGGGGTTTGTTTGTTCTTTATTTTATTGCTTCCTTATGTGTAACGTTAAGCTGTTTATTTGAGACTTATCTTGCTTCTTGAGGTAGGCCTGTATTGGAATAATTATTTTAACAGTAATGGATCATTTTAGCTTTTATTTTCAATACTGATCTGCTTAAGTTCAAAACAGTTGTTTTGGAATTATATGAGTCTTACAGCCTGAGACCTTTTTGTTTTTAGGAGGGGTTGAAGTACCCTGGAAAAAGAAAAATTCTCCAAGGTCCATATTTGAGTCTATTATGACTTTAAGCTTTTTAGTAATCACCACAATAATAATTATTGTACTAAAGAAATAAACAAGTGATAAGATAATTATTCTTAACAAAGTATTTTTAAAAGATTGTATTTCTTTATTTCAGAAAGAGAGGAGAGAGAAAGAGAAAGAATGAGAGAGCACAGAAGCACGAGCTGGGGGAAGGACAGAGGGAGAAGCAGACTCTCTGCTGAGCAGGATCCCAGGACCCTGGGATTCTGACCTGAGCCAAAGGCAGAGGCTTAACCAACTGAGCCACCCAGGTGTCTCTTTACAAAGTATTTTATCAACCAAAGAGAGTATGTCTTACAAAACATGGTGTCATCTGGAGGTGAGATAGATAGAATTAAAAAGGCCAAAAGAGAAAGGAAGAAGAGCCACTTAATCTCTGCATCTTCCCTTAAATATTAAAAGTAATGGAAGGTACACATATATCTATTAAAATACATGTTTCGGGGCACCTGGGTGGCTCAGTTGGTTGGGTGACTGCCTTTGGCTCAGGTCATGATCTCGGAGTCCCGGGATCGAGTCCCACATCAGGCTCCCTGCTTAGCTGGGAGCCTGCTCCTCCCTCTACCACTCTCCCTGCTTGTGCTCTCTGTCAAATAATTAAATAAAATCTTAAAAATATATAAAAATAAAAAATAAAATAAAATGCATGGTTCTGTTTTCTTTCAGACTGCGTATCACTAGGTATTTACAGCTAATGTTTATGAGTGCTTTGTAGGTTCCATGTGCTTTATAAGCCCTTAACATATGTAATTTCATTTCATCAACACATCAACCCTGTAAGAGAAGCACTATTCTAGTTTTTCTTTTTACAGATGAGAAAGCAGACTCAGAAGGTTTAGGGAATGTGCCCAACCTTCACAGCTAGTACGTGGCAGAATTAGAATTAAACCTCACACCCTCATAAATCAACTGAAATATTTTTTCATCTTATTATTTTGAACCTATTTTTTTGAATATTTCTGGAACATAAGTCTCCTATGTTACAGTGTCAAATACAAATATATAAAGCAAGCAAGACCAGGCTGGCTATATGATGTAGCCAAATGATGATACAACATGTGATTACAGAAACATTTGATTTTTTAATATATTAAAAATATGTGTAACCATAATTATCATTCTACCAATCTTAAAAAATCATCAAACATACTTAAAAAGGGAGTGATTATGTACAGTACAAAAGCAGGCTTTGCATTGCTGCACTTTAGAAAATTTGAATCTGAATTATTTGGGTAAGAATGTAAACAAACAAGACAATTATTACTAGTCAAACACTGGAAATTCATGCCATGTAGCACAAAGAAATGAAATGGAAAATATCATTAGACCATCACCGACTTTTGTAAGGAGATCCCACAATCCCGACCACTGTTTTTATTTTTTGTTTTGTTTTGTTTGTTTGTTTAGCTTCTGGGTCTTTAAAATTTTCTGCTCTTGTTCTACATTTTCTCTTCTTTTGTGTCATATCCTTGCCTCCACTAAGGTTTATCTGTTAATCCAAGTTAAGTAGAAACCATTGTCCTTCAAAACTCCTTAAATTTGATACTTTGACTACCCCTGAAATAGTCCTTCCTTGGTCTATTTTATTTTGTGGAGGTGAGGAGATATGGAAGTGTTGGGAGGGAGTGGAAATAAAAAACAAGTACATTAAGAAACTCAAAAGAAATTCACCTGATTCTAGATGAGAACCCTTTAAAATTTTCCTTATAAGTGATTTTGAATTCAGGTCATAAATAATTATTGGAAACTAAATTTCAAATAATACTCAAGTCTATAATTTGACCTTTATCAAATCTGTTGGGGATATCTTTCCTCTACCATAAATGTCTAAGAATTTTTCAGTAAAAAGGTCAGGTGAGTTGAAGATTCTCATGTAATCGATCCATAGGCATTGACATTTGTTTTTGAATTTGGACAAATGTTCATGTTGGACTTTAGCTCACTGACATATTTGAGTAATTGATTTTTTAACTGACTCACACTTGAGAAATATTTTTTCCTCTTCTAAAAAATTTATACTACAAATGTAAACCTGTACTTACATACACCTCTAGTGTTGCTATCAAAATTCAAAATAGGGGTGCCTGTGTGGCTCAGTCATTAAGCGTCTGCCTTTGGCTCAGGTCATGATCCAAGGGTCCTGGGATCGAGCCCACGTAGGGCTCTCTGCTCTGCAGGAAGCCTTCTTCTCCTCCCACTCCCCCTGCTTGTGTTCCTTCTCTTGCTGTGTCTCTCTCTGTCAAATAAATAAATGAAGTCTTAAAAAAAATACCTCAAAACAATATTTTGTCAGGACTCACTTTTAAACTCACCAGTTGACTAATATATTGAAAAAAATCTCAAAATCATAATATATTTCTAGTGCACAGTGGAAAAGCATGTTTTACATAGATGTTTTATCTATCCCTTCCAGAGTATAAATAAAATTCTGCAAATATTGAGAATAATGGGGAGACACTACAAATAAAGGTGAGAAAAACCATTCCTATTTCCATGCATTGGTTTTTGGATGTGTGTATTCAGTGTACTGGGACACAGCCTCATACACTGGCCATTAGTCTACTGTATATGCCACAAACAGGGGACTGTGTCCTGCCTTGTAGAGTTTCTCTCTCAAGTTGGAAAACATAAATGTCATTTAACAAACCATTCTCACCTTTTTAGGCTTGCTGTTGATTTGTTATTGGTATTTGGAGGGCTGGTGCATCCCTTGGTAATACACCCATTTTTTATCGACTTTGTTAAATGTACCCAAGCTTTTAGGTGATGTTTCAGGAACAACAGGAATCTATGTTGGGAAACCACTTTCTATGAATTCTTTAGATCATGGGTCTGGCAGAGACTAGAGTACAGACAAACTTAAAGTACTTTTCAATTCAAGTGAAAACTATACATTGCCCCTTACAGAAAGGGTCTGGTATATTGTCAGTAAGTGGCTGTTCTTTGAGGCTCATAGATCACACATTCATTCAGGGACCTGCTAGATCACCCTGCTAAGAGGAAGCCCATTCCACTGGACCCAGAAATAACCCTGAACCCTGATATTACAACTCTATTTATCACTTATTATTCAAGCACTGGGCTGGTGGACTGAGGATGACTGATGTTGACTGGATGCCAACATTCTTCCCATCTGGTTGATAAAATGCCCCTTCTGTGGTTTAAAAAAAAAATCTGGCAGATAGGATATGGGAGTAAAAAAAAATCATGTTTTTTATGTCCACATTCATATGTCCATCCCTGTGCCTCTTGCATAGACATCTTTGTCTTTAGTCTTTCAGTTTTGCTTTGTATGGAGGCCCCTAGCCAAGAGACCACAGGATTCACCACTTTCTGGTCAGTTGTGTTTATCCTTACCTTTGGTCACTTGTCCCCTCATTCAACATTGATAAGTGTATTTCTCCAAGTATTGGGAGGATTTTTTTTTCTCACCACTGTCCTTAAGGACCACTGCTAAGTAGGTAGGAGCTAAAGTACCTTCCATTTTTATCTCATGCTGACCTATCAAGAAGACCTACTCATGGATCATACCTGCTTTCTTGTCCTTCTATATTAGCTTACTGAAAGATACCACCCATGAAGTCATATGTGTGAGCTGAGAGAGAGACATCCATGTAATATAGGTAGGTAACTTGAGGGTTAGATCCATCTGTCTGCGTAAATTACTGCTGTCCTCTGCACCTGTTGGGCCTGAACCTCAATATATTATTTTCATCATAGGAAGAATTGCTCTTAAGGCTGCCTGATTTTATAGCTTAATGGATGTGGTAATACCCAGACTGTCCCGTGGCCGGGACTCATTCTCTACTAGGAACTGGTTTTCACATATGAGGAGCTAGTTTTCAAATAAGAAGTAGTCCACCTGTGGAGATGGCATTGCCTTATTTGAGAACCCTAGGGGTCTGTTCTGAGACTCCTCTATTGGGGTCTGCCAAAGTTTCCATCATAGATTCTGATCTCTGACATACTATTGGATTTGCTGGGCCAAGTGGAATGAATGGCAGGGAATTGCATGATATGAATGGCACAACATCTTGGAGCTGCTGCTCCCTTTCTTGCACCAGGTCCCATTCAAAAATGCCATGAATTAAGTCACCTCATAAATGGGTCATAACCTTATTTCCAAGTGCAGTATCTCCAGGCTCCAAGGCCATCCATTCTGCCTCTCTCTTAGTGTTAAGACTTTTCCCTTATTTTAGAGGTGACAATTCTGCATGCTCCAGAAAACTAGGTCCCTAAACATTTTATTGGAGTGGTAGGGTCCTTAATCTCTGTGGGTGAACTTCCTACTCTCTTACATGCCTATGAGTTACTAGGGTACCCAGAATACTTACCATTTCTTGTCCATCAGATGTAATTAGCATGATATGTTCAATATAATGGACCCGGTAACATGTAAGAACACCAAGGTCATCTGAGGTCCAGCAAAGATATGACATCCAGAAAGAGAATATGAGATTGGGTTACCACTTGATTAGTTGTCCATCATCACCTACCCTTCACCTGCTGTTTCTGAGGGCCCTGCAGGTTGATGGTATCTGCATGGTCTTTGAGGCACTCCTTTTGGCAGTTCCACTGGGATGGGATATTGCTTCAAGGTGTTCAAGTGCATCCACTCAAATAAGCTCTTTTCAGGTTCCAAGATACCACTGCTTCCCTCTTAGGGCCCTGATTTAGCACAAGAGAACTGTCAAGACGGAGTGTTTTTCTCCCATGCAGCTCTTCCATGTAAGATTAATTCCTGGGCCTGGAGACACTGTCTACCCGCCGGATTCAGGAGATAAGAGCTACTTTAAACACTGTCAGGGACAAATTCAGGCTTTAATAACATTCCTGATTTGAAAATTGGCTGACCTGAGCCTGTCAGTTATTTTCTTTATGGTTTCCAAGTCATTTAACAAAATCTAGCCAAGTTCAAGATCCATATAATTACCGTTGCCTATCTTATTTAACTCTTAAGCGACTATATACAATGTTTCCTCTTCAAATCTATGCTTCCCTTCACCTTCTCCAAGTCTAAAGGTGAGATTCATAGTTTGTATCCTGCTACCACCCGCTGGGTCCTTGCAGCCATCCTGCTAGTAAGCATTCAAGTGCCAGAATCACATCCAGAGGGTCTGTGTTTCAGGGCCACTATTAGTAAAACTGTCTTAATTTGTGTCTTTTAAGAAAATAGGTATATTTTCATCCTCTCTACCTTTCAATTTCTTCACCAGAATCAACCATATTTATCAGTATCCTTTTTTTAAAATTATAATTATCTCTTTAAATTGTTTTGGGACCCATGCATACACTAATATTTATATTTTGATGTTTAGATTTATTTTTGTATTTAGAGGCAGAGAATCTTTTTATGCAGTGTACCTTGGTTCATGGCACATTCTCACCCTGGGTCTCTGCAAAGTCCCACTCTTCTTTATATTCATTCATTCATTCATTCATTCATTCATTTTTATTACCTATATAACCCCATCCCATACCCATTCCCTCCATAAGCATTTATTGCAATAAGTACCTGTTATTTTTATATGTTCTTGAAAAATGTACAATTTAAACTTTTATAAATGATGTTATCATATACCTGATTCTGTTTGTTAATTTTTAAATTGAACATTATCTTTTATCTTTTGAGATTAATCTCTGTCATTTGCGTACCATTTGAATACAAGTTGTATTCATCATGATACTTCTTTCAAGTTCTTTAGCATGTATCATCCTAGAATAAGGGTGTTTTCCTACATGACCACAGTTATCAATCATAAGAAATTATTAACTATAATGTTAAAATAGATGTCTTTGCTTTCTGTTTGTCTTAATGCAGTTGAGTTTATTAATGCATAAGGGTTATCTTTAGTCATCTTTTTATTCTAGAACTACTTCTCCCATTATTTCCTTGTACATTACTATTTTTAAAAATTAGTCCTGTGGCAGAATATACCAAATTCTGGAATTGCCTAACTGTTTGCTAATGGTATTTGTTATTCTTCTATGTCCTGTGTTGCTTGGAAAGAGGAAAGTAGGTAGAGAGCCAGATTTTGTCAACCTCAGCACTACCGATATGCTGTGGGGAGTTGTCCTTTGTGTTGGAGGACATTTAGCGGGATTCCTGGCCTCTACCCACCAAACACCAGCAGCACCTCTTCACATACAGCAACCAAAAATGTCTTCAGACTTTGCTAAATGTCACCTTTGGGTAAAACCATCCTGATTGAGAATCACTGATTTATAGGCTAGTTTACAGTCAGGTTAAACATTCTGTAGCAACTCCAGAGTACAAAGTACAAATAACATGTACTTTATACATATATTTCTTATGATTCACATAAAGAGAAACATGGTGGCATGTTGTACTACTATTAGTGATGCTGAACATGATTGTTTCATTAAGGCGTAGACTTACAGCTCTCTCCAATACTCATTTCGAAATTGGTACGTGATCTTTCAGAAAAGTCTCTGATACCCTAAAATACTCTGTTCTCTAAATACCTTTATCTAACGACTTTGGTACCCATTGATGATCTTTATCTGAACTGGTTATAATTCTTACAATTCATAGTCGCAAAAGTTCTAATTCTTCTCTCTGTGGTTATTAGCTGGCATTCTGCAAAAGGAAAAAAAGTTTTAAATTTAAAAACATTTCCTCTTTGTTTATCTCTCTTTGGGTTATATTAATGACTTATGAATTTATTTTTATTCAACTTGTTCTACATTAATATTGTTTTCATTTTTGATGTTCAAACTGTCCCAGGTTTAGCCACTTGGAGTCCTTTTAAGCTGGTGTCCTTATGACATTTTTCTGTTAATCACTCAGTGATTAACTGTTTTCAGACAGAATTATGTTTGGGTTCATCTTGTACTTTCCTAACTCTAGGACTGGAGTCAGGGATTTCTCAAAGGGCCATGGTTTATCTTACTGGAAAGATCTGGGTGCCTAACATGTTCATTTCCCTTGCAGTATAATTGCTCCCATGTCCTTTCTA
>CM053616.1:42774077-42789282 GCA_028646535.1 Procyon lotor
ATTTGTTGTTTACTGTCCTGTTGATTTTGGCCATTCTAACTGGTGTAAGGTGGTATCTCAGTGTGGTTTTGATTTGAATCTCCCTGATGGCTAAAGATGATGAATATTTTTTCATGTGTCTGTTAGCCATCTGTATGTCTTCTTTGGAGAAGTGTCTGTTCATGTCTTCTGCCCATTTTTTGATGTGATTATCAGTTTTGTGAGTGTTGAGTTTGAGGAGTTCTTTATAGATCTTAGATATCAGACCTTTGTCTGTAGTGTCATTTGTGAATATCTTCTCCCATTCTGTGGGTTGCCTGTTTGTTTTGTTGATTGTTTCCTTCACCACACAAACAAGTTTTAATGAACAGCTAGTGATCTTTAAATTCTGATTCATAGGTGTATACCTATCAGAGTGGATGTTCAGTGAGTGTTTCCTGAACTGTTTGCTGAGCTGATGTATGGATCTCAGTGTCAGCTTCTGACATAACTTGGATTCCAGCTCTGTAGATCTCATCAGTGGACTGTTGGCCAGTTTTGGAGAATTGTGAGTCCATTTCACTTTTACGGGATTCTTCCTTATTCAATGTTGATTCTATGTAATTGACCGGTATTTCTGTAAATTTAGTCTAGATTTTTGCTGTGTCTTTTTTGTGCAATATTTTGATGTTTAAATATTTTTTATATAAAGTGGCACATATTACTAATCTATAAATATATTTTTCTAAAATGCCTTTTTAAAAAAAGATTTGTTTTAGAGAGCATGAGAATGGGGTGGGATGTGACACAAGGAGAGGAAATCCTCAAGCACACTCCCCGCTGAGTGTGGAGCCCCACATAGTTCCAGGGCCCTGATCATGACCTGAGCTGAAATCAAGAGGTAGGCACTTAACCAACTGAGCCACCCAGGTGCCCCTAAAAAAAAAATGCCTTTTGAGTGATTATTTTTTTTTGTATAGGCATATGGTAAGTCATCTTAAATGGAGAAGCAGTACTTTTCTTTATAATCACCAAGTGACAATATTAATTAATTTACTTTAACAATTTACTATTGTTGCTGTTATTTGTTATTGTTGCTATTTGTTATTTGTTATTGTTATATTGTTATTAATTTGTGATTAACAATTGCTTATACCACAATATAGCCTGGGATTGCTTATGTTGGAGGGAACTGTAGATAAAAACTACCTTAAAATGCAAACTGGATGCTTGCAATTTTAATGAATTCTTTGGATTAGAATGTCTTCCCTTTTTTTTTTTCCATTTTATAAAACACAATCTTCTGAAAAAAATTCCTGGAGACTAATCTATCCATTTCAAAAAATACTTAGTTCAGGATTAGATTTGATGTAATGGGGGTTGGGGAGGAAAAAAAATAATACTGTTATGACAAGGAAGAAACTTTGGTTCTGGACCTCACCATGAAACACACAGATCATTAAATCACTCTATCTTAATTTTCTGGTAAAAAAAAAAAAAAAAGAACCTTCTTAGGTAAAATTTATCATTTCTTCTGTTTTATTGGCAATGATACAGAAAGGCACCTCTCTTTCTAAATCTCCTTTCTGCTCTTGAGTGATAAGACAATTTAGTTTAATGTCCATGAGGCATCTTGAGAACAGACAGTCTTATTTGTTGAACAAGCATTCATCTTGGTATTTTCAGCTGTAATTATAGTGCACATTCACTTTCTATTTTGTATTTGACTGATATATGTTGAGTGATGATGATCTCTTTCACCCTATGTGAAGAATTTTTGAAGTATATTTACTCAAAAAAATCTTAGGTAGACATTCTTTTACTGTTTATATTTTATAAAGGAGAAAATTGAAGTGGAAGAATAATGACCCAAAGCTTGTGAGTAGAGAGCCTGATTGGGATCCAAGGCTGTTTGACTCCAAGGGTCACCTCACCACAACTGGGAATTGTTCTCCATAACCTGACCACAAATATTTAACGAAGAAAAATCTCACGTTTTTTGCTAATTTGTCCACAATTTGAAGCTGAATTTTAAGGCAATTATTTTTACCTTTTATAATTTTTCCAAGGTGTTTGGAGACCAAATGACCTCAATTTTAAGCATCATTATAATTTTCATTGTCTCTGTAAAACACTTCTAGATATCTTAACATCATTTTGACTGGTAATACTTGACTTTCTTGGGAACTTAGATAATCTTGATGGGATATGTAACCAAGCCACAGGGACTGATACTGGTGCAGTCATTCATGATTTTAAAGAAGTTGGGGGAAAATACTTGATGAGTATGTATATAGCTGTTAACTGTGGAGCTCTAATTTCCTTAGACTGTTCAAGAATATTAAGTGATGGATTAGTGGAGCTGAGTATCCGTTTTACCATCAAGGGGTACCTTGGGGGGCTCAGTTGGTTGAGCATTTGACTTTGGCTCAGGTCATGATCTCAGGGTCCTCAGATTAAGCCCTGAATCGACTCCCCCACTCAACAGGTAGTCTGCTTGTCTTTCTCCTTCTGCCCCTTCCCCAGCTCATGTTCTCTCTCTCTCTCTCTCATAAAATCTTTGGGTGGAAAAAAACTTGTTGTATAATAGTGTCAGACTTTATTCCAATCAAATCGTAGAAGACCATGTGTTGTAATTCTTATAATATGATACTGTAAATGTAATTAGGATAATTGCCATTAACTGAAACTCATAACCTTAATTTGAATTTTAAAAAATTAACCAAAGAACAAAAGTAGAAAGAAGCCAAGCAAAAATTAAAAAAAATGTGATTTCTAACTACTACCAATGTATTCTAAGGAATATTTGACTGCCAGAGAGAGCTACTTATGTATTACAATAACTGAATTGCATTCTTTTTAAATGAGGCAGTAATCTTTTCCTCAGATGCCACTAGCTAAGTGTCCTTTCACCTATGATTAGTTATTACTGATGAAAAAATGTCACCAAAGCAGCTGATTTCTACTGTATCCACATTCTCATCAGCAGGCAACAAACCATATAGGATCTATCTTTAGAGTAGAGAAGTAATTTAAATGTTTTATTGTAGTGAAAAATAATTTGGAAGACATTTTAAGTTGTAAATTTTGAATTAACATGACTCACCTGTGAAGAGCATTGTTGGTAAATTCTCTTTAAGGAAGCAAGGTTTTATTTTGGATTTGTTTTTTTTGATCATTAGAAAATTGATAAATTCATGTTTCTTGATTTCTTTGAACTAACTGGATAGCTTTCCTAAATAAGGAATACAAATCTTCAACAATATTTTGAACTTTATTGTAGCATGGATATGATCACTTTATATCAGGAAGCTATTTAAAATGGCTTATCACAGGGACCTCTGGGTAGCTCAGTCAGTTAAGCGGCTGCCTTTGGCTCAGGTCATGATCCCAGGGTCCTGGAATCAAGTCCTGCACTGGGTCTCCTGCTCGGTGGGGAGCCTGCTTCTCCCTCAGCCTGCTCTGCCTGCCACTCCCCTTGATTATGCTCTCTCTCTCTCTCTCTCTCTGACAAATAAAATCTTTAAAAAACATGGATTATCACAAATTAACAATCCTACTCATAATGGCTTCTGAGACCCTCCATATTTTCAGTTTCAAAGAAAATAGATTTATTTGACCTAGGCATTTAATTGAGGGAACATCTTACCCTATGTCTGTCTTAGAATGTAATAATTTTTATATGTTTATGAAAAATATATAAAATGTTCAGTAACTAGAAGTCAGAGGGCAATTAACAGGAAAGTGGCAGTGCCTTTTTTCCCCAGCAAATACTTTATCCAAATAGATTTCATTGTCTACTGATGATTTTCGTGTGAAGTTTTATTTTTTTATTTATTTATTTTTTTAAAGATTTTATTTATTTGACAGAGAGAAACACAGCCAGAGAGGGAACACAAGCAGAGGGAATGGCAGCGGGAGAAGCAGGCTCCCTGCTGAGCAGAGAGCCCGATGCGGGGCTTGATCCCAAGATCCTGGGATCTGACCTGGGCCGAAGGCAGACACTTCGTGTAAAGTTTTAAATGTGTCTCATATCTGGTTCATTCAACCAATATTTAATGTCTCTTTCTGCTACACTGTCTTGAGATCTAGGTATGACGTGTGGTGGAAAATGGGCAAAAATAGACCAAATAATGGCAATAACTTTTCTCTAGTCTTTGAAGTCAATCTTTTATGCTTTGCTTTCTCTCATATGTATATTCAATTCATTACCATACTTTCTCAACTTTATCTTCAAAATATTCAGAATCCAATCACTTCATACCACTCTACCAAAAAACCAATCACTTTATACCATATACTAAAAGCATTATATATGTTTATATAACACACACACACACACACACACACACACACACACACACACACACTTAATGCATATAACACTAATAAAGCATACTCCTAAAGGCTATTGAAGATCAATGGAACAAAATAGAAAATCTAGAAATAAACCCACAATTATATGGTCAGTTATCTTTGACAAAGCAGGAAAGAATATCCAATGGGAAAAAGATAGTCTCTTCAAAAAATGGTGTTGGAGGGGCGCCTGGGTGGCTCAGTGGGTTAGGCCTCTGCCTTCAGCTCAGGTCATGATCTCAGGGTCCCGGGATCGAGCCCCGCATAGGGCTCTCTGTTCAGCAGGGAGTCTGCCTCCTCCTCTCTCTCTGCCTGCCTCTCTGCTTACTTGTGATCTCTCTCTCTCTGTCATACAAATAAATATTTAAAAAAAATGGTGTTGGAAAAACTGAATAGCAATATGCAAAAGAATGAAACTGGACTACTTTCTTACACCATATACAATACTCTCAAAATTGATTAAATATCTAAATATAAGACCTGAAACCATAAAAATTCTAGAAAAGAACATGGGCAGTAATTTCACATCAGCTGTAACAAATTCTTTCTAGATATATCACTTGAGGCAAGGGAACCAAAAGCATTGGAACTACATAAAAATAAAAAGCTTCTGCATAGCGCAGGAAAAATCAATAAAATTTAAAAAAACAACCTATAGGCAGAAAATATTTGTAAAATGACATATCTGATAAAGGGTTAGTATCCAAAATTTATAAAGAACTTCTAAAACTCATCACCCTAAAACAATCCAATTAAATGGACAGAAGATATAACAGACATTTCTACAAAGGAGACCTACAGTTGGCCAACAATCATGTGAAAATAGGGAAATGCAAATCAAGTGAGAGATCTCAGCTAACACCTATCGGCATGGTTAAAATCAACAACACAAACAACGGGTGGTGAGGATGTGGAGAAAAAGGAACTCTTGTGCACTGTTGGTGGGATTGCAAACTGGTGCAACCACTGTAGAAAATAGTATGGAGGTTCTTTAAAAAGTTAAAAATAGAACTATCTTATGATCCAGCACTACTAGGTATTTACCCAAAGAATACAAGAACACTAACTCAAAGGGATCCAGGCACCCCTATGTTTATTGCATCGTTATTTACAATAGCTCAGATATGGAAGCAGCCCCATTGTCCACTGACTGATGAATGGATAAAGATGTGGTATATATACGAACGGACTATTATTCACCCATGAAAAAGAATGAAACCTTGTCATTTGCATGGATGGAGCTAGGGAGTATAATGCTAGGCAAAATAAGTAAGAGAGAGAATACCATATAATTTCACTCATATGTGGCATTTAAGAAACAAGCACAGAGCAAAAAATGATAGACAAATCAATGAATAGATTCTTAATTATAGAGAGCAAACTGATGATTACCAGAGGAGAGGCGGATGGGCGCATGACTTTAATCTGTAGTAGAGATTAATGAGTACACTTGTCATGATGAACACAGGGTGCAAATGGAAGTGTTGAATCATGGTTTTGTACACCTGCACCTACGCTAACACTGCTGACTGGAATTAAAGACGTTTGAAGAGGCCATCGAATTCAATAAAATAGTGATTAAAGATTTTATATTTTCCTTCATTTCTCCTGAAGTAACTGGTTATAGATTAAAAACTTTAGTTTACGGTAAATATGTGAAATAAATAAGCATGCTTTCAATTTAAAAACCATTTCATTTTAGTTTTCAATAAAGCTTTCTCACAATAATGTGATATGTGGGAATTGGAAAAAGAAACAATCTAGTGAAATTTTTGCATTTATATCTCACATTTCTTAAATGACTTGAGTCAGTTTATTATATTTGGATATTAACCAATGTAATAAATATGGATACTTCTGTGATTATAGTTCTGAGATAGGAAATAAGTGTTTCTGCCTAACACATGTTGTTGCCTTTGGTTATTCTCATCTCAGGTTTTATTTCCATTAAGTTCTTTTTAAAAAGGCAAAGATTGCATATTACATTTTTTCTGCAGATTTCCAAATGCAATTTATATATTTTACTTTTTCAAGTATACTTTTTACATATAGTTTATCATAAATTTAGGGGGAAACAGTGTTTCTTTTCTGCTGAACACTGTTCTTGATGGTGATGTTCTGTTGATCCTGCTAGATCTAAATGTGAAGCTTTATCTATAAGCCAAAGAATTTGCCATCTTTATCATAGTTGCTGGTTGACGAGGAGAAATAAAGGCTATTTTTAGGGTTTTTTTTAGTGGAGAAAAAATTGTTTTTACTATAGAAGACATAACAAATGCTGGAAGGTACTGCTAGGTTAAAATAAATTTTGGAAGCTTAGGATAGATGATAGAGGTCACAAATGAGGATTTTTTTTTTCATTTTATTTTCCTTCTGCATTTAAGTGAAATATCTCCTCATCTTACTTTTATGTTTCCTTTCAACAGATTAAATTCTAATGAAATTAACCCAATGCACTCAACAAGCAGGCTCCTAATAGTCTATGATTAAGTGGCACTATTAGATGATTCACTTCATTAAGGTACATAAACCCATGAGTAATAATGAATCAGTTGAACATGTGGGCTTGCCAATTTCGATGCATTTTTTGCCTGCTACAAAATACATTTATTCAGTGATCATATTGACAACATTCTTTCTATCCTAATATGATTAGTTTGGTTTCCAATTTTCCCAAATCAAAATTCCAACACTTTTTTCAGTGTTCCATTTTTTAGATATTATGGTCTTTCTGGAAAATAGAAATACAAGAAATATTATATGCAGTAAGGAGATTTAGAACTTTTTTTAAGATTTTATTTGTCGGAGACCGAGTGCACAAGCAGGGGGAATGGCAGGCAGAGGGAGAAGCAGGCTCCAACCCGAGCAAGGAATCCAATCTGGGACTAGATCCTAGGACACTGGGATCATGACCTGAGCCGAAAGCAGACCCTAAACAGAGCCACCCCGGCATCCCTGGGAATATGTTTAGATTAGGATGTAAGAACTGTGCAAAGAGGCATAATGTTTTAAGTATATTGAATCTTGATTTATTGAAATTGGCATCTGAAATAGCTTTTGATATTAGCCTTTGTTATAAGTATTACATCTGATGTGAGTCTCTTGTACATGGCCTATAGAGGGATCATATTTTTTATCCAGTTACCCTATCAAGTTTTGATTGGTACATTTAGCCCAATTACATTTAAAGTAATTATCAACAAGCGATTGTTGCGATTTTGTTAATTGTTTTCTCATTTTATGGTTCTTTTTTCCTTCATCTTTTCACTTCACAATTTTTTATTGAATACCCATTATGGCACTTTCCTAGGTCCTAGACTATTTCTACATTGTCAGTACATTTTTGTGCTTCCTGTACAACAATTGTACATAAACAATTATATTGACGGATGTTTCTTTAGTAACATGACAGATTTATTTAAAAATTTGAAGAAAATCAACATTTTGAGTCATAAACAATAATGAAAACTGCCATTCATCTATGAGTTTACTGAATACTAGTCATTGAATTCATATATAGATCCGACCATCTATATTAATCATACTAATAATAACTAGGAGATCAGTATTAGTATCATATTTCACAGATATGAAATGTGATTACTAGTAAGATTAGGAAAATCGCCCAATGTCACAGAGCTGGCAAGCTCCAGATGGAGATTTATACCCATTCTGACTCCAAATCCTATGGTCCTGACCATTTCCCCATGATACTGCCCTCAGGCAGATAAGAATTCTCCTTTTCTCCTCCATCCAGATATATAAAACTCATTACCAGTAAGCCTGGTGATTCAAGTTTCATCAAATGTCTCTGATAGAGCTAGAGACATTTGCTTGGGTACAGAAAGCCTTAGTTTTGACCAGGCCATAGGTGCTACTCTTCCCTCCCCCCACCCTTCTCTTTTTCCTCTTACTCCCTCCTTCTATCCCTTTTCTTCTACTCCTCACTTCCTCCTGTTTCTCTCCCCTCTCTCCCTTTTCCCCCCTTCTCTCTCTCTCTCTCACGCACACACACACTCACTTGCCCAGTCACCCTCATGCACCCCAATACTCAAGTAAGTTTACTTGTTTGTTCATTTGTTTATACGATTTGGATAAATAGACAAATGGGTGATGATCACTTTTTTTTATTTACCATGGGAAAATATTTACTTTCTTTTTAAAAAAATTTACTCAGTGGATAGTCTGCTCTGTAAGCTCTAGTTTATTTTAATATAAATCTAATGATCTATTTTAATAACCAAACTGCAAAATTAATATATTCAAGGTCATATAGTACATGTGATTTGCCTATCATAAGCAAATAAAATTTTTCAAAACAATTTTCATATATCTACCCAAATCTGTGATATAAAACACATAATTTCTTAACAACAATTTTAATCCCACAATTAACAAATGCTGATATAAACGTTAGTTTACTTGACCTGACTTTGTTTCACTGGTTGGCACAGGATTTTATAGGTTGTTGATTTCCAGTAGATAATAGATTGAAACTGCTTTTAATAGTGTTGGTTACTGAAGCATGCTGTTACAATGTAACCTCAAGGTATCCCTCATAAATGTTGTGGAAAATCTCCTGTAGGACAGCAGTAAAGTAATTTGTCCTTGTTTATTCCCAGGAGAACCTATCCATACACTTTGTTCCTATGATAGGATCCTTTAAGAATTGTCCTTTATCATGTTAATATTGTAATGGCCTGTTATTGCTGAAACCACTACATTTTCTGATCTAATTCATAGATATTAAAACAATTGATCTTGGTCACCATTGACTCATGGACAAAGCATTTTTAAATCCAGGCTTTCCTAAAAAATGATCACTCTATTTTCTGCTTCTCTAGCATACATTGTGTGTATTTACTCTTTTGTCCTTTTCTGAAATATTTCATTGAATTTTTGGTTTACCAGTTTAGTTGTTCTTAAATAGATAAATTCTGTTTTTCACCTTTTCCTCTGCGCACTCCCACAGCTCCATTCTAGAACTCCACAAATATTTCTTATTGTGCAAGAAGGAGAACTTGACATATTTTAACGTATTTTTTGATTAGAGTTGTGTGTGTGTGTGTGTGTGCCAATTAGAAATCTATGTCTTTTGAAATGTTATGTGACAATATGCAAGAAGTTGGCACTTTTGTTTTCATGGTAGCAATAATGAAAATAAGAAATCACAATAAAAGCACATCGTTGTTAAACAGAGTAACTGTATTGCACCAGTTTATTTATTTTTTCCTCTTAAGCCCAGGATACCAGTCTCTTTTCTCCAGTAACTAAAAAGCACTTCCAATCACTACTTAAATTATACCCACTCTGCTGGCCTTACTGAAGACTTACTGCTCAGTGAAACTGCCTTTTTCTTTTACTTACTATCTAACATATTCTTTTTTTGTATTATCATTTTTATTTTCTTCAATTTATGGCTTTTTCCATGCTGGGCCAAATAATTAAAGTATAGCTGGAGAAATTAATGAAACATGGGATATGGTACTACCATAAACCCATGATCACTGCCCAGGGGGCCTCAGATAGGTTCTCAAATTGCCTGGAAAACTGACCCTGTCTCTCTGGCCCAGTTACTTTTACATTCTGTACAGCTTTCTGCTTCAGACTTCTTCAACACATAGAACGTTCTGCTAGTCCCACCCTTTCATCCCTTCTCTACCTTGCCACTGCCATGAGCAGAATCAATGCCATTCTTTTCATACATATTTATTGAGCACTTATTGGCCAGGTACTGGTGGCTCTTGGTGCGAGGTATAAGTGAGAACCAAACACACCGAATTCATTCTGTCATACAGATTTTGATTCATAAATAAAAAAGTATTCACTCTGCGAGGTGGCGACAAGTCAAGGAAGCTGAAAATGCATTACGAGAAACAGAAACTGACTGTTAGGCCTTTTGGACAGAATGGTAAGGGGACGTCCTGATGGTTGAGGAAGAGTGGGAGTGATCCTTCCAGAAACCCAGGTAGGGAAGGATTCACATGCAAGAAGTAACATTTAAGGTGGGATCATGCTTAGTTTATTTGAACAACGAGCACAAAATATTGTTTTATGTTTCACAGGGGAAACAGAATGTCTTACGTATTAATCATTTCCTGCCCCCTGCCGCAAGTTTATGATGTGACTCTATCCACTCTCTCTCCTTTGCCTCCTGTCACTGTGACAGTACCCTTCTACTGGAAGCCAATCCTCCCTGCAAGAATATAATCTTCATCTACTGAGAAATCTTGCCCCGTGTTATTCCGTGTCTGCTCTATATTATAACATGCTCTTGTTCTAAAAATAAAACAAAACAAAATGTTAAATAGCTTAAGTCAAGTTTGACCCACTTGGAGCTATTGCACTTCTGAGAGCGCATCCAATATGAAATCTCAGCTAATAAATAATATATCATTTGCATAACCGTATGTTTTATATTAAACACCAACTCCAAGTCTTGGTTTAAGTAGAGGAAGAATTTCTGGTTACAGAAACTAAGAAATGCCATTAACCAGAATATTGGTTTTTTTCCATTGCTTAAATGTTTTTATTTTTTCTATCAATTATATAAATATATGTAAGAAGTGTACAACCTACTATAGCTTACTTAAACTATTTGATTTCTATTCAAGAGATAAGAGATAGTCTTATAATCCTTAGTTTCGGGGACTGAGTTGACTAGAACTTGCTAAATACTCTTTCACAGTATTTTTATTCTAAACTATTTTTATCTGAAGTAGACACGAAAAAGTTTTACAAACTCAAGTACTTCAAAATGTACACTCTGCGTCTGCAGAAATGTCAATAGGTGAGCAATAGTAAATTGCAAAATATCAAGTGCTAAAAGCTTCAGTTTACAAGGCTTTTATACTGGGTTTCTGAATATTTTCATAGCATTTGAAAAGCTGCAAAACTACATTATACCCAGGAGACTGAGTGGTATAACTTACATAAATATTTAAAATATCAGTGAAAGAAATTATATATATGCTATTAGATATCGTATTTATCTATATATTATATATGCTATTAGATAAGTCAGACTGTACAAAAATATATTTCAAATAATAGAACATTGTGTAAACTTTTGCTCTTTAATTTTGTCTTTTCAGAATATGTTATCTTTCTATAAATGGCATTTTTACTATTCTAAAATTGTGTCCTGTTGGCTTACTTATTAGGCTATGGGGACCATTCATGATAATAGAAATATAAATATTCATACTGTAATATAAAATACTATGTGTTCATATGTAATTACAAAATATAAGATATATAATGCATATATTTGTAAGTTTATAATATATACTTTATTTTTTTAATATTTTTAAATTTTTAATTCCAGTGTAGTTAACATACAGTGTTATATTAGTTTTAGGTGTACAGTATATTGCTTCAACAATTCTATATGTTACTCAGTGCTCATTATGATAAGTGTAATCTTAATTCCTCTTACCTATTTTACCCATTTACCCCTCCACTCCCACTTCCCTGCTTTGGTAACCCTCTGTTCTTGTAGTTAAGAGTCTGCTTTTTGGTTTGTCTCTCTTTTTAAATTCATTTGTTTTGTTTCTGAAATTTACCTTTTAAGTCAAATCATACAGTATTTGCTTTCTCTGACTGTCTTATTTTGCTTAGCATTATCTCTGTACATCCATCCCTGTTACTGCAAATGGTAAGATTTCATTCTTTTTATGGGTAAATAGTATTCCAATGTATATATTTACTACTACTACTACTACTACTACTATCCATTCAGCTATTGATGGATACTTGGACTGTTTCCATAATTTGGCCATTATAAATAATGCTGCATGTATCTTTACAAATTATTATTTTCGTATTTGGGTAAATACCCAGTAGGGCAATTACTGCATCATGGAGTAGTTCTATTTTTAAACTTTTAAGGAACCTCTGTACTATCTTCCACGGTGGCTGTACTAGTTCACATTCCCACCAAAAGTGCATGAGGGTTTCTTGTTTTCCACATTCTTGCCAACACTTGTTTTTCTTGAGATTTCGATTTTCATTCTGATAGGTGTAAGGTGATAGCTCATTGTGGTTTTGATTTGCATTTTCCTGGTGATGAGTGATGTTGAACATTTTTTTATGTGTCTGTTGGCCATCTCTATGTCTTTTTTTGAGAAATGTATTTGTGTCTTCTACCCATTTTTTAATTGGATTATTTCTTTTGGAGTCTTGAGTTGTAGGATTTCTTTATATATTTTGGATACTAACCCTTGACCAGATATACCATTGGCAAATATTTGCAAACATCTTTTCCCATTCAGTAGGTGGTGGTGGTTTTTTTTTTTTTTTTTTTTTAGTTTAGTTGATTGTTTCCTTCAGTGCGCAGAAACTTTATTTTGATGTAGTCCCAAAAGTTTATTTTTGCATTTGTTTACCTTGCCTCAGAAGACCTGTCCAGCCAGAATTTGCTAGTGCTAGAGAAGTTACTACCTGTGCTCTTTTCTAGGATTTTTATGGTTTCAGGTCTCACATATAGCTCTTTAAAATGTGTTGAGTTTATTTTTAGGTATGGTGTAAGAAAGTGGTCCAGTTTCATTCTTTTACTTGTAGCTGTCCAGTTTTCCCAACATCATTCATTGAAGAGATTTTTTTTTCTCATTGCATATTCTTGCCCCTTTGTCATAAATTAATGGAACATATAATTGTACATTTCTTTCTGGGCTTTCTATTCTATTCCATTGATACACATGCCTATTTTTGTGCTGGTACTACACTGCTTTGATTACTACAGCTTTGTAGTATAACTCGAAGTCTAGAATTGTGATACCTCCAGCTTGGTTTTCTTTTTCAAAATTGTTTTGGCTGTTTAGGGTCTTTTGTGGTTCCATACAAATTTTGAGGATTATCTGTTCTAGTTCTGTGAAAATGCTTTTAGTATTTTGACAGGGATTGCATTAAATCTGTAGATTGCTATGGGTAATATAGACATTTTAACAATATCTGTTCTTCTCATCCATGACCATGGAATGCCTCTCCATTTGTTTGTATCTTCAGTTTCTTTTATCAGTGTTTTCTAATTTTCAGAATACAGGTCTTTCACCTCTGGTTTAGTTTATTCCTAGGTATTTTATTATGTTTAGTGCAATTGTAAATGGGATTATTTTCTTAATTTCCCTTTCTGCTAATTCATTAATAGTGTATAAAAATGCAGTGGATTTCTATACATTGATTTGTACCCTGCAACTTTATTGAATTCATTTATTAGTTCTAATTGTTTTTTGTTGGCATCTTTAGGGTTTCCTACATATAGTGTCATGTCATCTGCCAACATTGAAAGTTTTATTGCTTCCTTACCAATTAGGATGCCTATTATTTCTTTTTGTTGTCTGATTGCTATGGCTAGGACTTCCAGTACTGTTGAATAAAAGTGCTGAGTGTGAAACCTTTTTCTTCTTTCTGATCTTAGAGAAAATGTGCTCAGTTTCTCCCCACTGATATATGTTCGCTATGGGTTTTTCATATAAGGTCTTTATTATCTTGAGGTATGTTCCCTCTCTAGATTGGGTAGAGTTCAAATGTGGTAGGGAACAAATAGGCAACTATAGTATTAGCTGAAAAGAGTTTGTTCAGGAGGCCATTTTAGCTGTGACTAGGGGATGGATAGAATTTAAATAAACAAAGATGATGGGAAGGGGCTCCCAGAAAAAAAAATACAACTTCAGAAAAGAAGCAAAAATAAGAATTCAGATAGGATGTTTGGAATCAGGTGACTAAGGATTTTGGTCATAGTTGAAGATTCTCAACGTCTATCTTGGGAAGTGAAATTTGGTAAAAATATCTGATTTTCATTTATCCACTTAATACATCACCCAAAAGACCTATATTTCACTAATAAAGGGTAAAATATTTTAAAGTAGCGATGATTATAAAACAATCTAATTCTAAAAAAATTTAGGGGCACTTGGGTGGCTCAGTGGGTTAAGCCTCTGCCTTCGGCTCAGGTCATGATCTCAGGGTCCTGGGATCGAGCCCTGCATCGGGCTCTCTGCCTGCCTCTCTGCCTACTTGTGATCTCTCTTTGTGTGTCAAATAAATAAATAAAATCTTAAAAAAAAATTATCTCTTTTTATCTCCCACAAAATGGACAGGTATTTTCTATTAGATTCACTTTTTAATTATTTTAAATCAATTAGTAAATGACTAATCTCGCACTACTTGTTCCTTTCTCTTTTTGGCTGGTTCATCTCTTTTTGTTTTTTTTAAGTCCAGTATAACTAACATACAGTGTCATATTAGTTTCAGGTGTACAATATAGGCAGTTATTTTTCTACTCATGTAGAACAACATTGCATACATGGGCATAAATTTCTTTACAAATTTACTGGAATTTGGGTTCTTTGCCAGAGGAAGATCCTGATTCTTACCTTTTAATTTTTCCTTCAGTATCCAAAGATGTATGTAAACTTTAAAAACAAATTCTTCTTTGTTATATCACTCTACCATAGATCAACTAGATTAGGAGGCAGACAACTTAGTTTTTAGTCCTGCTCTTCCACTGACTCATGAAATGATTTTTACAAATAATATAAATTTAAAGATGTCAAATTTTATGCCCCTCCTTAAAGTGAGGTTAATCACAACTAACTTTGACTCTTCAAAATCTTGACAATCTAATAAAGAATTAGAACATGTTAAATTGTAAGTTCTAAAAAATAAAATAGCTTATAATATAATTTAGGTTTTAGAAAAATGTTGGATCCATTTTACCTAATAGTTTTTAATATTCTCTTTAAACATCTTGAACCAATTTTTACCTTCTAAATCTGAAGTTATAGAATGAAGAGATCATTTAATAGAGATGGGAAGGAAATATTTCATCCTGTCATTTGCATCAATTTAAGTATCCAAATTTTAATTTTGAATTGCAAGAGTATTAAGA
>CM053616.1:42799609-42823992 GCA_028646535.1 Procyon lotor
TGATCTTAATCTTATTGATTTCTCTTCATGTCTCCAATTTGGTATGTATGAGGGTCTCCAAAGTTATCCTTTAGCTTATTCTGTTTTTGCTACACTCACCCCAGAGAGGTTAGATTTAATCCTCATGGCTTTAGAATCCATCTTTATGTGGATCACTCTCAATTTTATATCTTCAAACTTGCTTCTCTAGCTATTCCAGTGCTCAGGCAAAATAGCTCTTCTTTCTCCCCTCCTCCATATAAAACCAATCCACACATTCTTGAAGTCTTTTATTTCTAATATACCACAAACGTGACCACTTCTTGCTTGGTGACTGCCAATCTTGCTGAAGATATGATCATCTTTGGGCACCTGGGTGGCTCAGTGGGTTAAAGCCTCTGCCTTTGGCTCAGGTCATAATCTCAGGGTCCTGGGATCAAGCCCCGCATGGGGCTCTCTGCTCGGTGGGGAGCCTGCTTCCCCCTCTCTCTGCCTGCCTCTCGGCCTACTTGTGATCTCTCTCTGTCAAGCAAATAAATAAAATCTAAAAAAAAAATACGATCATCTTTGTCGATTCCAAAATAACACAAGATGTTAATAGAAGAAAGTGGGGTGGGGGAGGTGGAAAGCAGAGGGTTACATGACAATTCTTTATTTACCTTCAATTTTTATGTAAACCTAAAACTGCTCTAGAAAATAAAACCTGCTAAAAGTCCCTAAAACTCTTACATGCTAAAATTCTATTAAATATCTCTAGTGTTATAGCACTTACTTCGATACCTATACTATCAAACTACATTTTAAGTACTAAGTAAACAAAATTAAACAGTTTGTTGTTGCCGCCTCCTGATGGCGCATGGGAGAAGAATGGGGCACAAACAAGTCAGCTGCAAGAGAAAGGGAGCAGGGGATGACAGTAGAAAAGACTGTCCCCCCGAATAACTCCTCAGTCTCATATTTATTAGAAAGTAGGTAACAATCAACAAAGAAGCCAGGGTAGGTCACACATTGACCATGAATTTTGTAGATAAGTAAGAAGAAAGACAAAATATGTCTGGTCACGTAGTGCATGACCTTTAATGAGCAAACCCCAATAAGAGGGTCATCTAACTAACTGCAGGTGCTCTCCGGGGAAGGGGAGATAACGGAAAAAGGAAGCAGGCCGCATTCTGCCCTGAGCGAGCCAGGCGTCCCCAGCTGCTCAGCTTCAAGGACGTATATCGTCCTCTCCCCACAGGCTCATTGCCAGTACATGTTTTTCTTAAGTCTATATCTAACCATGCTTAGTAACTAATACAATTTCTCATAGGTTATATTTTAAGCAGTACATTGTTCTGAGGGACAGTTACAGTGGCATATTGCCTTTTAGAAGAATATGGTCTTTTGGGTGGGAAATCTCCTCGATTTTAATGAATAATCCTCAAAAGGAGAAATATACTCACATTATTAATTTAGATATGTAATAGGTAGTGTTGTTTTATAAGTATAATAACTGGTGTTCTATAGTGATGGCTATTTTTCACAAAATTCCCTGAATAAGTGTGAAGTAGTAGTCCAAGACATTCTGCATTACAGTCGTTAGCTAATACATTTCTTTGATGTTTACAGTTCCTATTACATGAAATATCCATGGTAATCTTAATGTAAAATATTTAATGATATTAATAGTTTTATTAGTTTATATTTACTCAAATTTAGGAAAAATTAGAATTTCAAAGAGTTGCATGATTTTTATCTTACCATAGTAAGAAACTCTTACACTGGTCTCTCTATAAAGAATGTATTTACTCAGTGGCCTAGGTGTGGAAGGCAAAGTGGATGTGTGTAAACAAGATCACCAATGGCACTCAGAAATTTTTCCAGGCCATAGCCCACTTCATTTATATGCACTTAAGGCATGTTTGTTTGCTTTCATTTACTCACTTATCTTTAATTCTTTATCAAGAAACTAAATGTGGTAGCACTTGCACACTATTAATGGAAGAAATCTCCAAAACTTTATACAAGTAGTCTTAGATGAATTGAATAGCAGCATTCCAAGCTAGGGTCTTTTAATGTTCTTTTTTTTTTTTTTCTTTTTTAGTTTTTATTTAAATTTCAGTGAGTTAACATACAATGTAGTAATAGTTTCAGGTTTACAATATAGTCAATCACAAGCTGATGTCTTTTAAAGCAGATATTGCTGGCATTCTCAACACGAGACACCTTCATTCTCTATCAGTTTGGATGACGTGCTTCTCCAATTCTGTGTGACCTATATGCAAGGAAGTTTGTGTCAGATATATAAGGATTTCTTTTTCGTACTGTCTCTAGTAACTTCTAGCCAAATGCAAAGTAAACTAAGTATGTTAAGAGCTCATCCAACTTGGAACATATTATATTGAGAAAACATCCTTCAAACTAACAGTTCTCAACCCTGGTGGTCCTACAGAATCTTTCTGGGGGCTCTGTGAGGTCAAAACTACTTTTACAGTAATTTAAAGTTATTTTTCACTATTTTTGTTATATTGACTTTGAATTGATGGCTCAAAATAAATAGCAGGGCGGTTGGTTCCAGTGACTCTGTAGGAGAGATTGTGCTCAAAGAAATATGTAAAAAAATATTTTGAAATTTTGGAATGCATATTACTCTATGGAAGAAGGCTATTTTATCATTAGTATTCATATGTTAGAATTGGATTTTCATTTTAAGAAGTGAGCTTTAGGTATTGGTCATCTGACTTTTTTCTATGAGCACTAATGAGTCTCCTTTGACTTTCACAATATCACTAATGCTATGACTGGAAGTGGTGTGTTGAAATTAAAATATGCCAACTTTATTCTTCTTACAAAGTAAACATTTCTTCCACGAAATATTTCAAGACTCCATAAAGTTTATAAAACATGACTATATTTTCCAATTACTATTTCTTGTTGTCACTTAAAATAGCTTGACCATGACAATAGGGAAAAATCTAAGTTGATCATAAACTTATTTTTACTAGGAATACGTAAAATATTTAAACATTTTTTTACATTTAAACATTTATCCTAATATGCCAGTTAACTCTTTTCTCTTGTCTTAAGCCAATTAGTTACTACTGTAAATGCTGATTATTCCAGATAGTAGTCATCAACATTATTCAGAGGAAATCAATGGAAGTTTCTTGAGGAATTATTTGGAAAGATATGGCTATAGGTCCAAGTACAAAATAATCCAAATTATAGTAGATAAATGCAGGAATTTTGGAGCTCAGAAGCTTAAATGTAATTCAACAAACAACGCAGTGTCCGTATCTGTTTCAGAAACAGTTTTAGAAACATTGCAGTTTTAGAATCTCTTCTGGTTCTTTGAAACTTTCAGGGGAATGTATCCAATAATCACGCTCACAAGTTATACATGCAGAAGTTCATATACAGGTCCATATGAATCTTTTCTTAAAATGGAAGGGTATGTATTTCAATGTAAGTTTTCTATTTGAATCTTATTCAATGGAAGGAAGATTTAGTTTGCCCTGTCTTATTTTTTATCTCAGGGAAGAAGCCCATATAAAAGCTCTTAGATGCTTCTAACATAAGGGTATTCATTCAAGAAGATACAGATTAAGTAACTTCATCTGCATGCTTTTGTCATTTTGAAAATTGTTATTCGGAAAAATATGTGTATTGTAGAGGAAACTATTTCTTCCTGTTATCATACATTACCCATCTTTCATTATAGTCCCTTTTAGAGATTTAGGGATTCACTTCTAAAAAATTTTTAAAAATGAATATTACAATACCTGTTCTTTTGTCTGTGGGAACTTAAGGATTAGTCCTTTGATTAATAAACCTATCACAAAAATATCACCTTCTCTTAATTTGTATTAATTTCTGTATTACTTTTTAAAAAAAAATATTTATTTATTTATTTGACAGAGAGGAGAGAGATCACAAGTAGGCAGAGAGGCAGGCAGAGAGAGAGGGGGAAGCAGGCTCCCTGCCGAGCAGAGAGCCCAATGCAGGGCTCAATCCCAAGATCCTGAGATCGTGACCAGAGCCAAAGGCAGAGGCTTTAACCCACTGAGCCACCCAGGCACCCCATTTCTGTATTACTTCTTTACAATCTACTTGTTTATAAAACATCTTTCTGAAGACTTTTTTTTCTACTTACTCTTTTTATCAATTTTATTTTGAAATAACATTATTTCTCTCCCTAAATTTGGATATCTAATTTTTGTATTAATAATAGCATGAGCATTAGTTGTGATCAATTAATTAAGAATACTTACTGGTGGAGCACCTGGGTGGCTCAGTGGGTTAAAGCCTCTGCCTTCAGCTCAGGTCATGATCTCAGGGTCCTGGGATCGAGCCCTGCATCTGGCTCTCGGCTCAGCGGGGAGCCTGCTTCCCCCTCTCTCTCTGCCTGCCTCTCGGCCTACTTGTGATCTGTCAAATAAATAAATAAAATCTTAAAAAAAAAAAAAAAAGAATACTTAGTGGTTTTTAAATATTCCATTAGTACCTAACTTGTTTTCTTTCATTTTTGTTTTTTTGGATGCAGGTCATGGGGTTCTTAATAAAATTCTGTATCATTGTGGAAATAGATTTCTGTCAGATAGTGCCTGCCAATGCTCGCTTCGGCAGCACATATACTAAAATTGGAAAGATAGTGCCTGCCATACCATAGGCCATCTACACAGAGGACAGTCTTAATAACTGGGCTGAATTGCTAGAGTACAGAGCTAAGAGAGTTTCCAAATCACGTTTTAATAAGTAAAATTGAATAGTTTTGTACTGAATCCTCTTGTTCTTAATGTTTAAATTCCTTTAGAGAGCTTCATAATTTAATCCCATTTGACCTTTGCATTTTTATAACCAATGTTTTCATGATTTATTTTTGTTAAGATAAAGAGAAATAACTGGATTTTTATACCTATATTCAACATTGGTTGGAGATTGAGCCTGGTAGCTCATGATATGTGATGACAGATTGAAACTTGGGGGAAAAATGGGCAATGTTACTTCTTTCATTGAGTTTCATGATGCTGGAATTCATTCCAATATCCAAAGGCAAAGAGGCACATAGCCCAGTGCTCTTAAAAAGCTTATTCTGAAAGCTGACATCTGTTGTATGATAATTGAGTAAAATGAAATAGGAAAGGAGGGATTGTTTGTTCCCTGGGTACTTTATTAGTGTTTTTGCTATTCAGATTCTAAAAGAGAAAACTGGGGAATATATATATCATGTGATGATCAAATAAATACAAGTGATGCTGTCAGGAAAATTGATATTATTTGACAATGTTTTGTCTTCTTTTGATGTTAGACAAGATATCGTTATTCCCTACACAAACATTTTAGCATATTACTAAGGTTAAAGCACTTGAAGTCAGTTTTAATAAAGATCCGTATCAAAACACTTGTGAAACACTATTAGAAATTAAAGACCCTTGGGGCGCCTGGGTGGCTCAGTGGGTTAAAGCCTCTGCCTTCTGCTCAGGTCATGATCTCAGGGTCCTGGGATCGAGCCCCGCATCAGGCTCTCTGCTCAGCAGGGAGCCTGCTTCCCCTTCTCTCTGCCTGCCTCTCTGCCTACTCATGATCTCTCTCTGTCAAACAAATAAAATCTTAAAAAAAAGAAATTAAAGATCCTTAACATTTTGTAACACATCTTTATGAGACAATTTTACTCTATGGAAGGAGATACTCTGTAGTTGTCTTCAATTTGAATAAAATTAACACCACTTAAGAGTCCTTTATCAAGATGCCACACCATAAACACTTGTAATACTGCTGCCCCAGGTGATCCCATAGAATCCTGAAGTATTCTCTCAGCTACAAACTTGCTATATGGTATCATCACTTTGATTCTGCAGTTGCTATGGTACCCTGAACATATTCTCAGTATTAGTCCCTCAGGGCATAAATTAAGAAACACCAGCTTTGTAGGATGTCAAGTGCTTAGCTCCCACTGGTCACGGTGCTGGTTTAATTTATTGAAAAGAAAACTAGCTCTGAGCTGGAATAAACTGTTTAATAGAATCCTTTGTATATAAATACCAATAATCATATAAAATTATCTTGGTTGAAACATTTTAAAGTAATGTCAATACTTTTTAGATTAAGACATCAATGTCCATTTAAATTTCCAATTCTTGAGGAGTATTTCAAAAGTTCATTATATAGAGATGGAGCAATGAGATATTCTAGATTTGATTGATGCAATTAATACTCTTAAGAATTTTGGAATCACTGTTTATATTCAATTGACTTCTTTTGTAGATATCCTAAAACTAATTTTTATTTGCTTTAATATTTACTTCAGTTTGTTTGCTTTAAGAACTAATTGATATCTAATTCACATACCATAAAAATCATTTACAGTGCTATGGGGCGCCTGGGTGGCTCAGTCGTTGAGCGTCTGCCTTCAGCTCAGGTCATGATCCCAGGGTCCTGGAATCGAGCCCCGCATTGGGCTCCTTGCTCTGCAGGAAGCCTGCTTCTCCCACTACCATTCCCTCTGCTTGTGTTCCCTCTCTCGCTGTGTTTCTCTCTGTCAAATAAATAAAATCTTTAAAAAAAAATTCATTTACAGTGCTCAATTCAATGGTTTTTAGTAAAATCAGAGTTGTGCAACAATTACTATAATCTAATTTTAAGATTGTCATCATCCCCAAAAGAAACTATCTACCCACCAGCAGTCATTGCTCATTCTCCCTTACTAACCACTAACCTACTTTCTTTCTTTGGATTTACCTATTTTGGACATTTCATACAAATGGAATCATAGAATATATGACCTTTGTGACTGGTTTCTTTCACTTAGTATACTGTTTCCAAGGTTCATCCACATTGTGGCATGGATCAGTACTTCTTTCTTTTTATGACCAAATAATATTCCATTATATGGATATACCACCAATCTTTTTCATTCCTCAGTTAATGAGTATTTGGGTTGTTTTCATTTTTTGGATGTTATGAAGTTTTTGTGTAGGGATTACTGGATCATATGACAATTCTTTTGTTTACATTTTTAGACTGTCAAACTACTTACAAATGTGGCTGCAGTATTTTATATTCTCACGAGCAATGTTTGCAGGTTCCAATATCTTCACATTCTCACCAACACTTGTTAGAGTCCATCTTTTTCATTATAGTGATCCTGGAGGAGATGACATGGTATCTTACTGTAGCTTTAATTTGAATTTCCTTAATAACTAATGATGCTGATCATGTTTTCATATGCTAAGGGGTCATTTGTACTTTTTCTTGGGAAAAATACATATGCAGATACTTTGCCCATTTTAATTGGGGTATTTGTTTTGGTTTTATATATTCTGGACACAAGTCCCTTCTGAGATATAGGATGTACAACTCTTTTCTCATTATATAGATTGTCCTTTTAAATTCTTGGCAGTTTTGGGGCACCTGGGTGGCTCAGTGGGTTAAAGTGGGTTAAACTCTGCCTTCGGCTCAGGTCATGATCTCAGGGTCCTGGGATCAAGTCCTGCATTGGGTTCTCTGCTCAGCGGGGAGCCTGCTTCCCCCTCCCTCTCTGCCTACTTGTGATCTCTTTCTCTCTGTCAAATAAATAAATAAATAATTTTTTTTAAATAAATAAAATCTTTAAAAAAAATCTTGGCAGTTTTTTTTAAAGCATAAAGCAAATTGTCTTCATCAAAATTAATTTTTTTCTTTTTTGTATGTAAAACCAAAACATATCAAAATACTGCCTAATTCAATGCAATAGAGATTTACTTCCCTATCTTGTCATAAGAGTTTTATATCTTATATTTAGGGCTATAGTACTTTCTGAGTTAATTTTTATAAATGAGGTGAGGTAGGGGTTCAACTTCAACATTTAGTTGGTCCAGAGCTATTTGTTGAAATGATTATTCTTTCTTATTGAATAATCTGCCAATATCCAGTTAACCATAAATGTAAGTTTCTTTCTGGTCTGGGAACACAAATTTTATTCCACTGACCTAAATGTCTATCCTGCCAGTTAAAAATTGTGAATCCTATAGCTTTTGAGTAAGTGTTGAAACCAGGAAGGGTCAGTTCTCCAAATTTATTCTTCTTTTCTAATCCTTTGATTTTCACACTTTTTTGGGGGGGTGGGTGGTGGTAAGAGCGTTGAGGTTTATTACAGTTTTATCCACATGTGCCTCCAAGGAGAAAGAAATAATGGCACTAAAGCATGACCACTTAGAAAGTTAGTCTGGCTTTTATTGCTGAGATAAAATTGCCTCTGGAGAAATGATTTGTTCAAATTATTGGAAATGTTATTCTCATCATTGCATTCACTGTAAGGCCCACATAGAGAAAATGCTCTCTAGGTTTCTAAAAATACATTTTCCTTAAAATGGGAATATCTCAGATCTGAACCTTGTGGGATTAAACCAATGTACTTATAATCAGAAATTATACCTTTTGCTCTAAAAAACTTAATTTACACCTTGAGTTACATAGCTGAGCTATACTATCAGTTTCATTAACCTTATATTGACAATAATTGCATTGTCACCTTAGCTTATTAGAAAAGTTATAGTTTATAGAATCTCAAAGGTCAATAAATTATTTCAGCATACATTTATCGAGTGCTAGCTTAACATTTCTCATCATTTCTCTCTTAACTGTCCAGGAGACAATGAAGCTGCTCACGTTAAATGGAAAAAAACTTGGGGAGAAATTTAGCAACTAGTGTCATGAATCTTGAAAGTCCTATGAAATTCAGTGACATATGTATAAAAAGGTCGGTAAGGAAACAAATAATTCTGGTAAATCACACTTACCATCGTGGGTTAGAAGATCACACATTTTATATTCCATTAAAATGAGATCACATTAGCTCACAAATAAATATTTAAAAAGAGATCTCAAATTTTGAATACCTTAGTAATAATTTGAAGTCACTGAATTTAAGTCATCCAATAATTTCTATACAGGCAGAAATGTATTATTACATTTAAAGACTTGAAGTTAATTTTAACATTGAAAAATAGGTGGAATCATGTAACACAAGCTATAAATTTCTCAAAATGCAACCACTATCTGTTAAATCACCAAGAGAAGTTTTAATAAAATATTCCTATTGATTTTGCCTTTTTTTTTTAAGAGAAGAGCATGGTGTGGTATAATCCTTAATAAAATGGCTCAGAATACTTTAGTTCCAATTATAAATATCAGTACCAGATTTAGTCTGTTAATTATGTGAAGTTGGCAAGTTGTCACACCCACTCATTCCTTACAAAGGCTCTGCATTATATGAGTTGTATTTAGGGAATTTATGAATAGGATATTTACTTGAATTTGTGCCTTCATTCCTTATTACCTTCATCAAATTCCAGGCTGGAAAGATTATGAAGACATCCCACTGTGGATGCCCTGGAGCAGAGTTGGACCAGATTGGCCAGGAGGACTTGCCAGAATACTCCGTGCTCAATATGTCAGTTAAATTTCTGTGACAGAAATCATTCCTGTTCAGTTGCTAACGGAAGTATGTATCAAAACTGATTATCAACTCTTTTCAGTTAGATTTAGATAAAGATTTACAATAAAGTAAAAATAAGATTCTTGTGCTGTCGTGTGCAATTCTAACAAGCTTTCCTTTTCTAGCTTTTGTATTATTTTCTTTTCTTTGCAATGGTAAAAATGAGTATTTTCCAGAAATTAGAGCTTTTTCTGTTTTTTTTGGGGGGGGTTTTTGTTTAGCTAAAACCATTGTCTCTAAGTTACCAGGGCTTGGACTATAGCTTGGACCTTGTTATATTGCTAGTTTGATCAGATTATAAAGATACAGTTTGAACACATTTTTCTTGAATCATAAATTTTTGGGAATCTACCCAGGTTTTAGCCAGACTGCCTGGAGCTTTAACAGAGTAGCAGTAGATACAAAGCAATTATTCTCTACTCACAGTATATGTTGAATTGGATTTATCTGGCATATAAAAGTTTTAGGATACTATTGATACAGAATTTTTTTAAGTTACAGCCTACTTTCTTGGCAAAGACTTTTAGCAAGATTGGAAGGGCATCTGTTGCTTTAACCCATCCATCATCCCTTTTTACTTATTATTAACATGTAGACACTATTCTAAGCACTAGAAATATATGTATGAATAAAATTAATATCTTTTTTGCATGGAATTTGCATTAAAGTGGAGAGAGACTAAGCTAATATATAAATCATATAACAGAAGAAATAAAAACAGTGTTCTTGCTTTGGGAACAGGTTACAGTATTAAATATGGAGTCTGGTCTCAGATTTGAGTAAATACATGCAAGATGTTAATCATTCAAATATCTGTTGAAAGAAGATTCTAGGCAGAAGGAAGGATCAGTAGAAAGCCCTTGATGGGAATGATCAATTAGAGAAAGAAACCAGATATATGAGCAAGCACTACATATTGACGCAACTATGTATGTTCTTAAATAGGTGAAAGAAAGTAGGATCTAGTGCACAGTTGGGGGCAGGGCAAGTATATAGAAAGTCTATATAACTACTCAAGTATACATACATACTATATATATGTAATATAACTATATATATAATAGTATATATAGTATAAATATATATACTAAGGTGTATATATATACTTTAGTAGGTATATAAATATATATAGTAATATATAAATACTAAAGTACATATGTAAATAAATACAAATTGTGTGTTTCTCTATACATACCCTATATATATATGTATTTGCATGCTCATTCAATATATGGCTATAACATTATCAAGAAGCTCAGTCTATGAGAGAAAGACAGGAAATGACCACTGTAGTTTGATAAGTTCAAGGATAAAGGTAAACAACAGGTATAATTGAGTAACTAAGGAAAGCTATGGCATTCAGGCATGGCTAATTTTATTGTCTTCTACTCACAGAATACGTCAAGGACAAGCATCATCAGTATTATCTGGGAACTTGGCAAAATGCAAAGATCTTGATGCTTACCTGAGAGCAAATGAACTATCTGCATTTTAATAGTACCCTAAGGTAATTCATAAAGATGTTAAAGTTTAAGAATTGTGTTTTAAAGGATTTTAGGACTAGGGTAGTCCATTCCAGAGAGCAGATAGAATGTGAGTAAAGGCCTGGGAAAAGAAAAAAAAAGAACATGCCCACCATTGCTACCACCAAACCCTCAGTGTTGTATGCTGAGAACTGCAGAATGTTAGGGTTACTGGAGAAAAACAAACAAACACCAAAAAACCTGTGATTACCCTGGGGGAGGCAGTAATGTGTGAGATGAAAATAGAAAAGGGTTTATTAGCTAATCTGGGCACTGAGAATCTTCTTTGTAGGTACTGGAGGCTATTAAGGGATTTGTCTAGTGAGGCAATATGGTCTTCATTTTAGCCAAGACTTTGAGGTAGCCAGATGAGGGATTATGAAGGCCAGGATTACATGTTGGGCACTTTCCCTTGCACTTAAGTTTTGGGTTTATTTTTTTACTGTACATTTTATCTATAAATTTAAAATAATTTTTATATAAAAATATTATATAAATTTAGATTTATATAAATTTATATTTTAATTTAAATAAAATATTATAGAAATTTAAAATAATTTTTAAAAAATTTTAAAAATAAAGTATCTGTGATTGGCACAGATTTAGAAAAAAAGCAAAACTTCTAAAACACCTCACCAGTATTTTGGTGTCTGTGTGTGTGCATAATTTAACATGAGAAATGTCATACAATATTGTAAGGATTTATAAAAGCTAATTAAACATTTTTAAAGTCTACAGAATGTTCTATCAGAGTGATGGACTATAATTAAATATAATAATACTTTTAGTAAATGGTTACTACCACTCAGGTCAATCTGACTTTGCATGATCATAATGAAAAATATTTGTACTAAGAGAGCTTTTATGTTTTTCTGATATTTTTCAGACATTTCACTAAATGATAAATAAAAAACGACGACTTTGGTATACATTTCTAAAACTTATTTACTCCAGCTACTCTAATTTTGAATATATCTTTTATGTATTATAGTATCATACTGTACTGAAACTCTGTTTTTCATATATTTGAACCAAAATATTTTCTAATGATACCAGTCTGTGATTAAGCTAAGTAATTTTCATATGTCCCATATTACTATTCATATATTGAAATCCAAAATGAAAGCATACAAGCTAAAATTTATACATTAAAGCAAAAAAATTCAAAGATAATATTTCTCATTCATAATTAAGTCATTTAGGTACTGTCCTTGGAACTGACAGTATAATGCCAAATAAGTGCTATTTTTCCAAGTAGATATTTAGGAAAGAGGATTAAAATGTGAAATAATTTCAGGTTCCAGAATACTATAAGGCAAACATTATTATTATCCTATTACTTTTTTCTAATTTTTCTCTTGATCATATAAATAGTCTATATGCTTAGCCTACCAGAATTTTATAAAAAACATTTAGGTAATATGTAGTATATAATTGCACTCACATATTTTTGCCACCTTTACCTATCAAATTGACAATATTGTCTATTTGAATAACTTTAGGTAAAATATGATTAAAATGCAATATAAGCCTAACATATTAATAAATACCTGTTATATTAATAAATGCAGACAAAATTAGAACTATAGAAATGTAAGAGTTCTACAAAAATTTTTAAATTCAATATTATTTAGAAAATGGAAACTAAAAAAGTGAGGTCTACAAAGATCAATGCAAGTTTAATAAGGTAGAACTTTTAAGGTAAAAAAGTAAACTTCAATCATATAGAAGCAGCTATATTAGGTGTATATTAACTTAAGACTTGTGTCAATAAAATGGATATTACTAAAAATGAATGTTTGAAAGTTAGAAATATTTGAGTGTTAATTTTGATATACTTTAACAAAATATTCATTCCATGGGCACAAATAATTGATAAAAAGAGCTTATAGAATGGTATTACCCCATGAGGGTATGAAGAAAATAGCTTTTTTATTCTCCCTGGAAAATAATAATACCAACTTAGCTATATATAATTCTTTCTAATATTTAAAGTGATTTAACTTGAATAACACTGACCTAGGGGATTAGGGAATTGGGAGCAGGTTTTTAGCAGTAGTTTGTACATAATAAGGAAGATTTGATTATCCTTACAGTTTTATTAAATACTAAAATTATTAATTTTATTTTCCTATGGTACAACAGAGCAGAAATCTGCTTGGAGAGGCAAGTTTTTTTATCTTGAAGTTGCATACGCATAGAAATCTCCATAAGATTTTGAAATATTCCATTGAAGGAATAGGGTTGGTAGCAATTATTGTGAGGAAAAGGATGGTAAAGCTATAAATATAATGGTTAAATTGGAGAAAATAATATTTGAAGAAGATATATTTTTAGTTCAAAGCCAAGAACTTACACTTTGTTCAGAGTATGCCAGGGTCCACTGCTTAGGCTTGCATTTCCAGAAACTTGATATTGTCTGTGAACCAAGAATTGAAGGAGCATCTTGCACACAGGTTTGTCCTCCTTCAACTTACAAGGCTTGAGCATTTCAACTTGTAACTACAGAGAGAAAACATAATACCAGTAGGATTAGATTCTCATGTGTGCTGCACTTCTTGAAAATGTCTAATTTCTGATTCTACCATTTCTGTTACCTTCTAGGTATATCCTTAGATTAAGTCTTGCTCTATCTACTTTTACCTTGCTGAAATTCTGCCTTTAAAGTGACTTCCACATTTTAGTTTTATGTGCTCATTTTATTGCATTAGCATTCTCAGTCATGATGATGCCATATGGTAGCTAAAGATTACTCGTAATTTTAGGATGCAGAGTTACTCTAGACTTTAAAGATTTGTTTGTTTATTTGATGGAGAGTGGGGAGGCTGCGGAGGGAGAGAGAGAGAGTCTTAAGCAGACTCCACTTTAGGCACAGAGCCTGAGGTCATGACCTGAGCTGAAACCAAGAGTCAGATGCTTAACTGATGGTGCCATACAGATGCCCCAAGAATTACTCTAGATTTTAATCCTCATTAGCCTTCTAATAAAACAAATTTAGATTAGTTAATATCTATTGAACACTTACTGCATACCCAGTATTGTGCTTTATATGTAATATCTTACTTAATCTTTTTTTTATACACTTCTTAACAAGCCTGTAAAATAAGTGCTAGTATCATAACCCTTCCAAATAAGAGGAATTTGAGACTCTCAGTGGATAAGAAACTTGCTGTATGACTCACACACAAAAAAATGTAATATGGGCTGTTTCATTTCAAAGCTTAAAGTCACATTTCAAAGTGAAAATTTTAAAATAATTACCTTATATGAAAAAAAGGAAAATAACTAATTTTTATGAATACAAGGAATGTTTAGCAAGATGTAAGTTTTATAAAATAATTAATAAGATAATTACTATATATCAACAATAAAATTTGGAAAAAATTTTAAATATCCCATTTAATACCATAAATATAAAATCCCTAGAAATAAATCAAATAACATGTAATACAAAATATATAATGAATAGATTAAGGACAACCTAAACTATTTTAAATATGCTATGTTCATGGATATTAAAATATTCAATATTGAAATAATATCAAATTATCCTATAGAATTAATATAATTCTGGGCTAAATACAAATGAGGTTGTTCAAGGAAACATGAATAACTATGTTTTCAAAATTATGAAGAATCAAGAATATCCTTTGTATTTCTGAGGAAAGAAGGCTGGGAGAAGAGAGCTTACCATTTTATATATAAAGGTTTATAATGAAGGTCCTAGTAATTCATTGGGTAAAGGGACAAATAAAGTAACCCCCAAAATCAGATCCATAGTCAGATTTCATAAAGGAAATTTGATGAATAGAATATATAGAATTTTTATATCTGACAAATTTGATATGTGAGATCAATAGAAAAATGTTTATTCAATATATATATAACCATAAAAATATTTCTTCTATACAGAAAAATAATTGGATATCTAGCTTACATTACATATAAAAATTAACCCAGGGCACCTGGGTGGGTCAATCAATGAAGCATCTGAATCTTCATTTTTGCTCAGGTTGTGATCTCAGGATCTTGAGACTGAAACCTCCATCAGGCTCCACACTGAATGTAGTGTCTGATTAAGACTTTCTCCCCCTTTCCCTGCCCCTCCCCCCATGCTTCCTCTCTCTCTCTCAATAAATAAATCTTTCAAAAAAATTAACCCAGCATAATCAAGAACTTAAATGACAAATGCAAAACTTTAACAAATTTTAGTACAAAATACAGATTAATTTCTCTAAACTGAGTAAGGAAGTATTTTTAGCATTATTAAATATATTCCTATGTAAGAAAAAAAATGGAAAAATGTTATAAAGTTGATATATACTAGGTGGAGATACTTTATATTCATCCTTTGTTATAAGTGTTCCAAGATTATAATGTAATAACATACAGATGAGAAACAAAAGGAATATCTCCAAGTAGAATGAGCATAAATTTGAATAAACATTAAATAACAACATTAAAGATGTATCAAACATGTTATTTATCAGATTGGCGGGGCTAGAGGGGCAAGATGGTGGAGAAGTAGGAGACCCTGTTTCAACCGTTCCCCTAGAGTGAGCTAAATATCTACCGGAACACTCTGAACACCCATGAAGTCAGCCCAAGATGTAAGATTATACACTTCTGGATCTCTATGGGGGCAGAAGACTGCAGTAAAGAGGGGGAGCAGAGTGGGAATGCTCCGACTGATATTGGAGGATAAACAGAAGGGGGAGCGAGCCACCAGAACTGACCCAAGGAAAGTAATACCCCAAAGGACAGTGTCCTATGACTGGGGACCAGCATTAACTTGGAGTCTGGTTAAAAACACTCAAAAAGAACAAAAGATCTTAAGGGGCAACCAGTGGAATTGGGTGGTCACAGGCACAGGCCTAACCCCATGTTCCCAGGAAGGACATCACCAAGGGTGAGCACCTGGGTCAGACAGAGACTGGCAGCGGTCCAGTCAGTGGTCCATGAGCCTGCAGCCTTCTGCGCTTGCACCACCACTCAGGCTGGGTGAACTCCCTCAGAGAGTGTGGTGTAGGCACCAGCCAGAGGTCTCTAGGCTCTCTCCATCCCACCACAGAGTCTGAGTGCTCCCACCCATGCCCGAGAGAATATGGTGTGATCTCAGGCTGCAATCCCTGCATGGCTGGTGTGACCCATGGGGTCTGAGCACACTTGGCATGGGCCTGGATCCCTAGAAAGCAGTCCCGGCAACAGCAGTCACCAGAAGCGGGCTCCCCAGACCAATATCACTTGCAGTTTTGGTGGCGCAGGGGTGCAAAGACAAGTGGGGGCCCCTGGTGACCACTGGGACGGTGGCTGGGGGTGTACACTGCCTGTGGGAGGCTGCAGTGTGCAGCAGAGTTTGCAGAGGGGGGTCTGTGTTCTGGATCACCCAGAGGGGAGCAGACTGAGACTTCTCTCTAAGGCAGAGGCCTGGGTACAGGCAGATTCTTTGCTCTGACCCTGTGAAAAGCCACAAAAAGCCACCAAAGAACAAAAACCTCCAGAGAGCAAAAGCCTGAAAAACCAGTTTCCACAGAGCCCAGCACCTTGATAGCTGGCAGGGTGACAACCCAAGCAAGACTGACTGGAAAACAATGCAGCAAGCCCCTCCCCCAGAGACAAGCTAAAAGCAAAAGGACAATAACCACAGGGTCTCCATAATATTGTAAAACCCCAACATCAGGGGAAAATAATATATTAAGCTCCTGGTATTGCCGTAAACCTGTATATTTCATAGACATAAGTTTTTTTGTTTTTTTTTTTTTAAAGATTTTATTTATTTGACAGAGAGAAACACAGCGTGAGAGGGAACACAAGCAGAGGGAATGGTAGCGGGAGAAGCAGGCTTCCTGCCAAGCAAGGAGCCCGATGTGGGGCTCGATCCCAGGACCCTGGGATCATGACCTGAGCCGAAGGCAGATGCTTAACGACTGAGCCACCCAGGCGCCCCACAAGTTTGTTTTTTTTTAATTCGTTCTCACATTTCTTGTTATTTTAATTTTTTAAAACTACTTAACATTACAACTAGAAGCTTAATACAATGATATATGGAAGATCTGAAATAACCTTCCTCGCCCACATTGAGGATTTACAACTACCTTCCCATGTTGTTCTTCTGTCAGTGTTTCTGTGTATTTATTTTTGCTCTGGTATTATATCAATCTTATTCTTGGGGTTCATTTTGGCTGGGTTCTTCTTTTTCTTGTCATTCACTTTTGTCAGTGATTGTGTTTGTTAGTGTTTATTTATATACCTTATAAATCTGACTTTGGGAGCTCATTTTGGCTGGGATTTCTTTTTTTTCCTTTTTCTCTTTTTTTTTTTTCCTTTCTTTTTGGTGGTGAATTCCAATTGCTCCAAAACTTTCCAGGGTGCACCTTGCCTGGATCATGGTTGATATATTCAGCTATACATCCCCTCAACCACTTCTCATCAGAATGACTAGGAGGAGGAACACCCAACAGAGGAAAAACCCAGAGACTGTGCCCTATCCCTCAGAACTATTGTATATGGACATAAACAGTATATTGGAAAGAGAATTCAGGGTAACAATTATCCAGGCAATGGTTAAGTTGGATAAAAACATTAGTGACAACAGAGAATCTCTAAGGGCAGAACTGAGAGGTGATATGGCAGAAGTTAAAAATGCTATCAATGAGATCAAATCTAATCTAAATACTCTAACAGCCAGAGTAACTGAGACAGAAGACAGAATTAGTGATCTAGAGGACAATCTGATAGAGAAAAAAGATCAGGAGGAAGGATAGAACAAACTGCTTAGAAGCCATGAAAATAGAATGAGGGAAATGAATGACGCCATGAAATGTTCCAAAGTCAGAATTATTGAAATCCCTCATGGTGGGGAGAAAGAAGACTAGAAGATATAGCTGAATAAATTCTGGATGAAAATTTCCCCAATCTGGGGAATGGAAGAAATGTTCGTGTCCTAGAGGCAGAAAGGACACCCCCCAAGATCAATGAGTCTATAAGACATCCAGACTCTTGATTGTGAGAGTCACAAATTATAATTTTAGACAAGAGGTCCTGAAGGCAGCTAGAGGGAAGAGATTCCTTACATACAGAGGAAGGTCCATCAGAATAATGTCAGCCTGTCCACAGAAAACTGGCAAGCCAGAAAGGGCTGACAAGACATATTCAAGGCATTAAATGAGAAGAACATTTAGCCAAAAATACTTTATCCAGCAAGGCTGACATTCAAAATAGATGGAGAGATAAAAGCTTCCAATACCACCAAGGTTTAAGAGTATGCGACCACCAAGCTGGCACTATAAGAAATATTAAGGAGGGTCCTATAAAAGAAGAAAGAACCCAAGAGTGACATAGAACAGAAACTTACAACCTATAGAAACAAGGACTTCACAGGCAATATGATGTCAATAAAAACTTACCTTTCAATAATTACTCTCAATGTGAACAGCCTAAATGCTCCCATGCTGGATTTCAAGCTTTACTACAAAGCGGTGATCACCAAGACAGCATGGTACTGGCACAAAAACAGACACATAGACTAGAGGAAATGAGTAGAGAGCCCAGATGTGGACCTGCAACTCTATGGTCAAATAATCTTCGACAAAGCAGGAAAAAATATCCCATGGAAAAAAGACAGTCTTGTCAACAAATGGTGCTGGAAAAATTGGACAGCTATATGTAGAAGAATGAAACTTGATCATTCTCTTACACCATACACAAAGATAAACTCAAATGGATAAAAGACCTCAACACAAGGCAGGAATCTATCAAAATCCTAGAGGAAAACATAGGCAGTAACCTCTTTGACATTGGCCACAGCAACTTCTTTCAGGACATGTCTCCAAAGACAAAGGAAACAAAAGCAAAAATGAACTTTTGGGACTTCATCAAGATAAAAGGCTTCGGCACAGCAAAGGAAACAGTCAACAAAACAAACAAGCAACCCACGGAATGGAAGAAGATATTTGCAAATGACACTACAGACAAAGGGCTGATATCCAAGATTTATAAAGAACTCCTCAAACTCAACACTCACAAAACAGATAATCACGTCAAAAAATGGGAAGACCTGAAGAGACACTTCTCCAAAGAAGATATACAAATGGCTAATAGACACTTGAAAAAATGTTCATCATCATTAGTCATCAGGGAGATTCAAATCAAAACCACATTGAGATACCACCTTACACCAGTTATAATGGCCAAAATCAAGAAGACAGTAAGCAACAAATGTTGGAGAGGATGTGGAGAAAGGTGAACCCTCTTATACTGTTGGTGGGAATGCAAGTTGGTGCAGCCTCTTTGGAAAACAATGTGGAGATTCCTTAAGAAATTAAAAATAGAGCTACCCTATGACCATGTAATTGCACTACTGGGTATTTACACTAAAGATACAGATGTAGTGAAAAGAAGGGCCACGTGTACCCCAATGTTCATAGCAACTATGGCCACAATCGCCAAACTGTGGAAAGAGCCAAGATGCCCTTCAACAGACAAATGGATAAAGAAGATATGATCCATATACACAATGGAATATTATGCCTCCTTCAGAAAGGGTGAATATCCAACTTTGTATCAACATGGATGGGACTGGAGGAGATTATGCTGAGTGAAATAAGTCAAGCAGAGAGAGTCAATTATATGGTTTCACTTACATGTGGAACATAAGGGAAAATATGGAGGACACTGGGAGAAGGAAAGGAAGGGTGAATGGGGGAAAATGAGAGGGGGAAATGAACCAGGAGAGACTGTGGACTCTGAGAACCAAAATGGGGATTTTGGAGGGGAGGGTCGTGGGGGGTGGGTGAGCCTGGTGGTGGGTATTGAAGAGGGCATGTGTTGCATGGAGCACTGGGTGTGGTACATGAACAATGAATCTTGGAACACTGAAAAAATAAAAATAAATAAATAAAGCTCCTGACAGGGATCATGTTTGAGGAAAAAAAATATCAGATTGGCAAAGTTAGTATCTCACAACTGGTAATTATTCTTTTTTTTTTTTTTTTAAAGATTTTATTTTTTTGACAGAGAGAAACACAGCGAGAGAGGGGACACAAGCAGAGGGAGTGGTAGCGGGAGAAGCAGGCTTCCTGTGGAGCAGAGAGCCCGATGCAGGGCTCGATCCCGGGACCCTGGGATCATGACCTGAGCCGAAGGCAGCCGCTTAATGACTGAGCCACCCAGGCGCCCCACTGGTAATTATTCTTGAGAGGTCAATTATTAGACCATTTTGGAAGACATGATGTTACAATCTTATAAAATTAACATTATAAAGTTATAACTTGGTAATTCTACTAGCTGTCTCAAAAGAAAAATTTGCCCATTTGCATCAGGAGACATATACCAGAATATTCAGAGGAATATAATGCTACAAACTAACACTGATGGACAGGAGGGTGGTTTAATATCATGGTATATTTATGCAATGCTATAATGCAAAATATATGCACTAGACTACAGTGAGACGCCAGTGTAAATAAGTTTTAGCAACTAAATTAAAAAACAAGTATCTAAAGATGGCATGCAGCATGATAAACAATTTTTGTATAAGTTAAAACCTAAAGGAAACATTACATCTTAATATTTATATTTGCACATATATATACATTCACTTAGCATATGTATATGTATAAATATACATACATGTTAAAACTATGTATTTTCAAAATCATGGGAATAGTAAGTACAAGTTCTCATACAATGACTGACATATGTAGGGGAGAAAAGTGTAGAAAAGAGTGTCTAAATGGAGAAAATTTGTTCAAATATTCTAAATTCCATATAGATGTGTATTTTATTCCTGTATACATTAATTCTATCATTGAAAATAAATTAATATTCTCATATACTCATATATATTTACAAAAGAAACTCATTCATAAGGGTGTGTCATACAATAGTGTATTCAAACAACCCTTTAGACTAGATGGACATTACAGATATATATAGAACATTCCATACCCAAAAGCCAGAATATAATTCTTTAAGGTGCCATTGAACATTCTCTAGGATAGATCACATATTAGGCTACAAAATAAGTCTCAATAAATTTAAGGAGGTTGAAATCATATCACACATCTTTTTCAGCCACAACAGTATGAAATGAGAAATAAATCACAGGAAAAAAATGAAAAAATACCAACATGTGGAGGCTAAAGAACATCCTGTTAAAAAACCAATGGGTCAACAAACAACAAAGTAAAAATTTAGAAACACATAGAGAAATGAAAATGAAAACACACAGTTTAAAATCTTTGAGACATACTAAAAGCATTTTAGGAGGAAAATATCTAGCAATATAGGCCTAGCTCAAAAAATAGGAAAAAGCTCAAATAATATAAACTTACACTTAAAGGGACTAGAAAAAATAAACAAAGCTGAAGGTGAGTAGAAGGAAGAAAATAAGGATCAGACCAAAAATAAATAACATAAAAACTTTTTTAAAAAATAGAAAAGATCAATGAAACTAGGAGCTGGTTCTTTGAAAAGATAACATTAATAAACTTTTAGCCAGACTAAAAAAGAAAAGAAGACCCAAATAAATAAAGACAACTAAAAATTGACACCACAGAAATACAAAGGATTATAAAAGACTACAGTGAAAAACTGTATGCCAACAAATTAGACAACCTAGAAGAAATGAATAAAGTCCTAGAAATATACAATCTTCCAAAACTGAATCAGGAAGAAAGAGAAAACCTAAAAAAACTTATTACTAGTAACAAAATTGAATCAACAATCAGAAAAGTACTCAAAAAGTAAAACTCCAGTGACAAGATGGATTCATATTTGAATTCTACCATATTTAAAAAGCTAATACCTATACCCCTCAAATTATTTCAAAAAATAGAAAAGGAAGGAAAACTTACAAATACATTCTACAAGGCCAGCATTACCATGTTATCAAAACCAGGCAAAGACACCACAAGAAAACAACAGGCTAATATCCCTGATGAACATAGATGCAAAAATCTTCAACAAAATATTAGGAAACCAAATCCAACAATATCTTTGATCATTCATCACGATCAAATGTGATTTATTCCATGGATGCAAGGATGGTTCAATAATTACAAGTCAATTAACATGATATACCTCACCAACAAAACAAAGGACAAAAACCATATTTCAATTGATGAAGAAAAAAGCAGTTGACAAAAGTCAACATCTGTTCAACATCTGTTAAAAACTCTCAACAGTATATTAGAAGGAACACATAACTGAACATAATGAAAGTACTGTATGAAAAACCCATAGCTAACATCACACACAAAGGTGAAAAACAAGTTTTTTCTCTAGGATCAGGAACAAGACAAGGGTGTTCACTCTTTCCACTTTTATTCAACATTGTACTGTAAATCCTAGCCCTAGTAGTTATAGAAGAAAAAGAGATAAAATGTATCCATATTGGAAAGGAAGAAGTTAAACCATCATTATTTGCAGATGACATGAAACTATACAGAAAACCTTAAAGAGAAGGGAGGAGTAAGATGGCAGAGGAGTAGGAGGCTGAGATAGTGTTGGATCCCAGAAGTTCAGCTAGATAGGTATCAAACCATTCTAAAAGCCTGAAAATTCAATAGGAGAGAGAAGAGAGGAACAACAGCGATTCCAGGAGCAGAAAATCGACCACTTTCCGAAAGGTAGGACATGTGGAAAAAGTGAACCCAAAGCGACAGGAAGAGAGACCGTGGGGGGAGGAGCAGGCTACCCGCAGCCCCAGAGCTGCAGAGCACAAAATCGGAACTTTTAGAGTCCGCTCTGCTGAGGGATATCACTCCAGAGGCTAAGTGGGGGATTAGCCCTTGCGGGAACAGTGTGGTTTCAGGACCCATGCATGGGTTAACAGAGGGACCGGGGTGTGTGAGTGGGGCAGAGCTCCCAGGTATCAGGGAAGAGAAGCTGGCAGCAAAGAAGGAGCTGCACAGTGGGCTATCAGCTCAGGCTTATCTTACACCATGATCCGAGGCATAGTCGGGCCACTGCTCTTCAAGCAGAGACTCCACAAAAGGCAGCTCTGGAGAGACCCCCTCCTTCCTCCTCTGGAAGGAGAGGCATGGGAGCACACAGCAGGAATCTGCTGGGTTTAGAGACTCTAGATGGGGCTGCACACACTAGAGATAGAGGCGCTCCATCACAGGCCAGAGACAAGAGAGACGGGACTGATGTACTGCTTTCCTCTGAGGGCATGCTGAGGGACATGGCCCTGAGCACTCGGCTCCTCTTGGCTAGAGACTGGAAGGCTGCCATTTGCATTCTTGGCCTCCAGGGTGGTACAGAAAGTGCTCAGGGACCAATGACTCCTGAATTGCTTGGCCCATCCCCTGGCAAGGGCGGTGCAATTCCACCTCCTGCAAAGACATTTGAGAATCATGGCAATGGGCCCTTTCCCCAGAAGATCAGCGAGAATATCCAGCCAAGACCTAGTTCATCACTCATTGAAAACTGTGGAACTCCGGAGAATTTTTCTCTCTCACTCATCTATTCTTATCTTGATAAAATGACAAGGTGGGAAAACTAAACACACACAAAAAATATATATATAAGAGACAGTACTGACGGCTAGAGACCTAGTCAATACAGACATTAGTAATATGTCAGAAATAGAGTTCAAAATGACACTTATCAGGTTGCAAACTGGGCTCGAAAAAAGCATGGAAGATATTAGAGAATCCCTTTATGGAGAAATAAAAGGCCTTGCTGGAGAAATCAGAGAACTAAAATCTAACGAGGTTGAAATAAAAAAAGCTATTAATGAGGTATAATAAAAAAAATGGAGTCTCTTAATGCTAGGATAAATGAAGCAGAAGAAAATTAACTATATAGAAGACCAAAGGATGGAGAATAAAGAAGCTGAGAAAAAGAGAGAGAAACAACTACTGGACGATGAGGGGAAAATTTGAGAGACAAGTGATAACATAAGATGCAACAATATTAGAATAATTGGGATGCCAGAAGAAGAAGAAAGAGAAGAGGGGCAGAAGGTATATTGGAACAAATTATTGTAGAGAATTTCCCTAGCCCGGAAAAGGGAACAAGCATCAAAATCCAGGAGGCACAGAGAACCGCCCTCAAATTCAATAAAAATAGGTCTACACCCTGTCATCTAATAGCAAAACTTACAAGTCTTAGTGACAAAGAGAAAATCCTGAAAGCAGGACAAGAAGTCTGTAATATACAAAGGCAGAAATGTCAGATTGGCAGCAGACCTATCCACAGAGACCTGGCAGGCCAAAAAGGACTGCCATGATATATTCAGAGCACTAAATGAGAAAAATATGCAGCCAAGAATACTATATCCAGCTAGGCTGTCATTGAAAATAGATGGACAGATAAAAAGCTGCCAGGACAAACAAAAACTAAAAGCATTTGTAAACACCAAACCAGCCCTATAGGAAACATTGAAAGGGGTCCTCTAAGCAAAGAGAGAGCCTAAAAGG
>CM053616.1:42824492-42841669 GCA_028646535.1 Procyon lotor
AAAATAGCCTCAAAATGGATCAAAGACCTCAATGTGAGACAGGACTCCATCAAAATCCTTGAGGTGAACTCAGGCAGCAACCTCTTTGACTTCAGCTACAGCAACTTCTTCCTAGAAACATCTCCAAAGGCAAGGCAGGCAAGGGCAAAAATGAACTTTTGGGACTTCATCAAGATCAAAAGCTTTTGCACAGCAAAGGAAACAGTGAACAAAACCAAAAGACAACTAACAGAATGGGAGAAGATATTCTCAAATGACCTATCAGATCAAGGGCTCATATCCAAAATCTACAAAGAACTTCTCAAACTCAACACCCAAAGAACAAATAATCTGATCAAGAAATTGGCAGAAGGTATAAGCAGACATTTCTGCAAAGAGGACATCCAAATGGCCAAGAGACACATGAAAAAGTACTCAACATCACTTGGCATCAGAGAAATACAAATCAAAACTACAGTGAGATACCACCTCACACCGGTCAGAATGGCTAAAATTAGCAAGTCAGGAGACTTAAGATGTTGGCGAGGATGTGGAGATAGGGGAACCCTCCTACACTATTGGTGGGAATGCAAGCTGGTACAGCCACTCTGGAAAACAGTATGGAGGTTCCTCAAAATATTGAAAATAGAGCTACCCTATGATCCAGCAATTGCACTGCTAGGTATTTATGCTAAAGATACAAATGTCGTGATCCAAAGGGGCACATGCGCCCAAATGCTTATAGCAGCAATGTCCACAATAGCCAAACTATGGAAAGAACCTAGATGTCCATCAACAGATGAATGGATAAAGAAGATGTGGTATATATACACAAGGGAATACTATGCAGCCATCAAGAGAAATGAAATCTTGCCATTTGGAATGACATGGATGGAACTGGAGGGTATTATGCTAAGGGAAATAAGTCAGTCAGAGAAAGACAATTATCACAGGATTTCTCTGATATGAATTATTTGAGAGGCAGTGCAGGGGTCATGTGGAGGGGAGGGGAGAGAAATGAAACAAGATGGGATGGGGAAGGAGACAAACCATAAGAGACTCCTAAACTCACGAAACAAACTGGGGGTGGCTGGGAGGTGGCGGGGAGGGTTGGGATAGTGTGGCTGGGTTATGGACATTGGGGAGGGTATGTTCTATGGTAAGTGCTATGAAATTTGTAAGCCTGATGATCCACAGACAAGTACCCTGGGGCAAATAATACATTATAAGTTAATAAAAAAGAAAAAAAGAAAACCTTAAAGACTCCACCAAAAAACTATTATAAGTAATACATGAATTCTATAAAGTTGCAGGATACAAAATTAATATCCATAAATCAGTTGCATTTATAAACACTAAAAATGAAGTAGTAGAAAGAGAAATTAAGAAAACAATTTCATTTGTTTGGTGCAAAACAATTGCACCAAAAAGAATAAAATACCTAGGAATAAACTTAATCCAGGAAGTAAAAGACCTGTATTCTGAAAACTATAAAACACTGATGAAAGAAATTAAAGATGACACAAATGGAAAGAGATCCCATGCTTGTGGATTGGAAGAATATTGTTAAAATGTCTGTACTACCCAAAGCAATCTCCAGATTCAATGTAATCCTTTTCTAAATACAAACAGCATTTTTACCCAGATCTAAGGAAAAAACCCTAAAATTTGTATGGAACCACAAAAGACCCTGAATAGCCAAAGCAATCTTAAGAACAAAACTGGAGATATCACAATTCCAGATTTCATGATATACTACAAAGCTGTAGTAATCAAAACAGTATGGTACTGGCACAAAAATCGGTATGTGTATCAATGGAACAGAATCAAGAACCAGGGAAGAAACCTATGCTTTTTGATCAATTAATATATGACAAAGGAAGCTAAAATATACAATGGGGAAAAGATAATCTTTTTAATAAACGGTGCTAGAATTAGGCCACCTGGGTGGCTCAGTTGGTTTAATGTCTGCCTTCAGTTCAGATCATGATCCCATTGGGCTCCTTGCTCAGCAGGAGGCCTGCTTCTCCCTCTCCCCGTCTTCTGCTCCCCCTACTTGTGCCCTCTCTCTCTCTCTCACTCTCCCTCTCTGTGTTAGATAAATAAATAACATTTTAAAAATTGTGCTGGAAAAACTGGCAGCTACATGCAAAACAATGAAATTGGACCTTCTTACATTATACACAAAAATTATCTCAGAATGTATGAAAGACCTAAATGTGAGACCTGAAACCATAACCTCTCAAAAGAAAAACATCAGCAGGAATTTCTTATGGCATCAGGCATAGCAACATTTTTCTGAATGTCTCCTAAAACATGGGAAACAAAAGCAAAACAAAACAAAACAAAACAAAACTATTGGGACTATAGCAAAATAAAAAGCTTCTGCACAGCCAAGGAAACAATCAACAAAAAGCAACCCACTCAATGGGAGATTTTTGCAAATGACATATTTGATAAGGGGTTAGTATACAATATATAAAGAACTTATACAACACCAAAAAAGATCCAATTTAAAAATGGACAGAAGACATATACAGACATTTTTCTAAAGAAGACATACAGATGGTCAACAGACACATGAAAAGATGCTCAACATCACTCATCATCAGGGTAATGCAAATCAAAATCACAATGAGATATCACCTCACACCTGTCGAAAAGGCCAAACTCAAAACCACAAGCAACAAGAAGTATTGGTGAGCATATGGAGAAAAAGGAACCCTCGCGTACTATTGGTGGGAATGTGAACTGATGCAGCCAGTACGGGGATTCCTCAAAAAATTAGAAAGAATTTGCATGGGATCCAGTAATTCCACTACTGAGTATTCACCCAAAGAATATGGCAGCCCTAACTTAAAAAGATTTATGTACCCCTCTATTTATTACAGCATTAATTACAACTGCCAAGATATGGAAGCAATACCATGTGTGTCCATTCCTAAGTGAAAAGATAAACAATGGGATATTATTCAGCCATAAAAAAGGATGAGATTTTCCATTCACAACAACATAAATGGACCAAGAGGGTACTTGTGCTAAGTGGAATAAGTCAAAAGTATGATTTCACTTATAGGCGGAATGTAAGTGACTATACAAACAAAAAGCAGAATCAGACTTATAAATAAAGAGAAGGGTTGGCTGCCAGAGGGAAGGCAGGTGGGGTGATGGGCAAAATGGGTGAAAGGGAGTTGGAGATACAGGCTTCTAGTTATGCAACAAGTCACAGATACAAAAGATACAGCATAGAGAACACAGTTAATTGTGTTGTAATAGCGTTGTATGGTGGCAGATGGGAGCTACACTTGCTGTGAGCACAGCATAATGAACATTGTCATTGAATCACTATGTTGTATACCTGAAACTAATGTAGCATGGTGGCCAACTAAATGTTAAAAAAAGTTTTTTTAAATATTGAGTAAAAACTGAATTTGTTTTTAAAAGGATTTTCTCATTTTAAACATTATAAGTCAAACATTTTCTGTTTTGCTTTCAGCTTGATGATTTCCTAAATCAGATCTAAGTTCCAGAGATCTCAAGATGAAGAGAGACAAATGAAAACTTGGAAAGCAAACCTAGGCACTTATAAATTATTTTGCAAAACATGTTGGTTTCAAGAATGAACCCTTAGGGGTGACTCAGTCAGTTGGGTGTCTGCCTTCGGCTCAGGTCATGACCCTTGGGTCCTGGGATCAAGTCTCACATTGGGCTCCCTGCTCAGCGGGGAACCTGCTTCTCCCTCCCCTTCTGCCTCTCCCCACTGCTCATGCTCTCTCTCACTCTCTGTCAAATAAAATAAATCTTAAAAAAAAATAAAGAATTAACCCTTAGATAAGAAAATCCTGCTATCTTTTTTTCATATTTTTTACATATCAACATTTTCATTAATTAGAAATATGAAAGAAACTTAAAGTCTCTTAATACTTGAATTGATAGATTTTTTAAAAGATTTATTTATTTATTTGAGAGAGACAGCAGGAGCAGAGAGAAGAGGCAGGTGGAGAGGGAGAAGTAGGCTCCCCACCGAGCAGGATCCTAGGACCCTGGGATCATGACCTGAGCCAAAGGCAGACACTTAACCAACTGAGCCACCCAGGTGCCCAGAATTGATGGACTTCTTAGCCTTTATTATTTTTGCCCAAAAAGATGTTTCATGTTTCATGTTATGGTAAACACAATTTAAATGTCATTTAAGAACATCTTTAGTTCTAAACAGTGTATAATTTCTGAAAGGCAAAAGGATCTTTAGGGCAAAAGTGAGCAGAGGCATCAAACAACATGATTTGTATTATAAGGAGACAGAGCAAGCTAAGATCTGCACTCATCTTGATATAAATACTCTCAGAAAAGTAATAGATCACCTGTGATTGAAGCTATGAAAAAGCTACAAGCACCTCTGAGAAACCAGGAAGGTTTCTGGCTTTTACCTGGATCGTCATTTTGCAGTAAAATCATAAAAAAGCCCACCAGTGTTGAAAAGCATTTTATCTAGGTATAAACCAGACTGAAATAAAGCTGTGATTTCCCTTTGAGTGGTATGATCAAAGTATGAAATTGTACTTAGAGGACTAGGTTTTTAAAATGTTTTTATATAGTTAAGTGCTTTATATTTAAGTCTAGTTTTTAAGATAAAGAAATTTACTTTAAAAAAATCCCGCTATGTAATCCTAGATAGCTACTTCCAAATGAAGCAGACTTGTAAAATGTAAGTCAACAATATACATGGAGTTTATCTCTCAATTAGTAGGGGAAAAAATGAAATGTACTAATTGATTACTGAATAAAGCTTTTATTTGACGAATTAGCTGTTTCTGACAGGTGAAAGGTTTTATTGTTCACCCATCCTTCTCTTTTATCCCTGTTTCTCTAATGTTGGGGAAGGTATGACTAAGGGAGACTCTGAGATCTGGGGCAAAGAGGGAGTTGTCAGCCTTATGCTGGCCGTAAGCATGCACTGGTAGGTGTCTGTTGGCCTGGATGGTGGGATCTAGTCCATTTTGTCATTGTATACTCTGCTGCATTGTGGTGCTGAAATATGAACTCTTTTTGCTCAACATTCCTATTACTAAACTGGCCCCATCTTGGCTCTTTCTAGTACAGCACGAGTTGTATCCCAGCACATCCCCGATGAACCAAACAACTGAGGGATTCATCCAATGGAACCTTCAGTGTGGGCCCCAGGATGGGCTTTCCTTTTAGTCACAACCCCTATGAGAACTGAATGCAGTTTTGAGAAGCTAAACATTAGCACCTCCCTCTGCCTGACCATGTTTCTCAGTTTTTCTGTGGTTGTATCCCAGATGAATATGGGACAACACATATCTTCCTCCTGAGATACCAGATGCTTGTAAAAACCAAGAGTCACCCCACCCCCGTCCTTCAATCCAGACTTACGTTCCGTAGCAGTTCCCTCCCTGCACACAATCCATATCCCCACCGTAGCACATAAAGGAGAACTGAAATGTATGCAAATCATTAACTAGGTGCTTCCTATAGATCAACTCATTTAATCTCCGTAAGAGTTATGTGATGGAGCCACTATTATCTTCATAAAGCAAATGAAGAAATGGAGATATAGTGGTGGACAGGATTGTGGAAGAAAGCATACCAAACTTTCTGGGCAAATCTTCATTAGGATTGGGATTTGCATAGTGGACATTTAGTTTGTCCAGGTTATGGTTTAAGATGGTCAGTTGCCTCAATGATTTCCTTACTAAGTGTTGGGAACAAAATTTTTGTTTTAATTCTAGCTTGATATGCGGCAAATTACGCCAAAATTCAATGGCTGGAACAGCGGTGATTTCTCACTGTTCAGGTTTTGGTGGGTGGGCTATGCTGAAAAGTGGTTTTCCCTGTGTGATATTGGCCTGTGGTTACATTCAACTGGAAGTCTGACTGTGGCTGGTATGTCCAAGATGGCTTCATCCAAAGATGGCTTCACTCAGATCCCTGGAGGGGCTGGGGTTTCTGTGGCCCAGCCATTTCCCCCCATGTTGTTCATTTCTCACCACTCAGCAGCACAGTCTGTGCTTCTTAAATGGTAGCTGGTTCCCAAGAGGTTGCAGCTTTCTCCTCTAGACTCTTGCTTGCTTGCATATTCATCCTTCTTTCAAAAAAAGGGTCAGGTTGCTGTCAATCAGTTCTTTTCCAGCAGCATCACCATAGAATATTGGGAAAGTATAAGCCTCTTTTCATTTTTAACTCTTTATTTTAGTTCAACCCAGTGGCGATTTTCCTTGTAGTATCTCCTTTAAACCCTAAGGAGTTTTATATGAACCTTATCACTACTTACTCTGTCTGTGTCCCACAAACCATAGCTATTGCCCTTTTGAGACAGACTTCTCTCTTTCTGGTGCTTGTCAGACTGCTATGCATAATACTCTTAAGATTTTTATATTTTTTGTCTACCTATGAACTGCTATGAAGCCCTGCCTTAAGTCTTTTTTAGTTCTTAATAAAAGGTGTTATTGCCAATTTAACTTTATCTGTATCTGGAGACAATCTTGAGACTCCTGCCTCTATTTCCTATAAAATCAGCATGAAAACTAAGTGGATTTTTAGCTTGTTTCATACAACTGCTTATCATACACGGCTAAAAGAAGACATCTGTCACTTTAACCTTCTGCCTGGAAATCTTGTTAGTTAGGCTCACAAGTTTATTAGACAGTGTTAGATTTTCCATGTTCTCCCAGGTAATAACGACTGCTGATAGTTGCATCATGCATCACTCAAGTCTCCTTTCCTCCACCATCCAGAACAATCTTGTCCCTGATCTTAACACCATCACTGAAAATCTCTTCTCTGTCCTTTTGGCATTTACTTGTCCATGGTCCCTAATCCAACGCCACCGATTTTAGGTTTTTGTTATGGTAACAACTCACTTCCAAGGACCAATGTATGTTTGAGATATTTATTGCTGCAAAATGAACTACCCAAATATTTAATTGCCTACAAAATTTAGAAATTGTTTATCACAGTTCTGTGGGTTTTCTGGGTCCAGGGGAATGGTTTTCCTGTTTTAAATGGAGTTGGCTGTGGTTACCCCAGGAGTACATTCCACAGAGAGATCACTGGGGCCAGAGTGTCCAAGATGACCTCACTCCTGTATCTAATACCTTATAGGGATTGAGGAATGGCAGTTGTTGGCTAGGCCTCTGATTGGCTTCAAGTAGTCAGGCTTGAATTTCTTCATGTGAATGTTGACTTCCAGGAAGTACTAGGGAGTCACAAAATGTTATCTTCCTCCAGATTCTACGGTCAAAGTAGGTCAAAGGTCATCCCAGAGGATGTGGATTTATTCAGGAGAAGAGGAAATTGCCCCATTGGCTTTATGGAAAGAGCCATTTGCACATACAGGGACATCCTAGAAGCTGTTGCCATTCATCATTGCAGACAATTCACCACAAATACAGTAATTTCTGATCTGTTCTGCTTGTGCTCATATTCCTCCAACTAAATCAGAAGATAGATTTTGCTATTATTTATCATCTCTGTGACCTTGATTGTGTTACTTTATAATAGAACTATATAACACTCTGTTGAAGACTGAATGAAATAGTATATGAGAACCATCTGATCTCCTACCTGACATTAAATATTTAACAAATAGTGGTTGATTCATCTCCTTGTACTTTTCAAGAGATAATTTCCCTCAGAACAATTATGTTTAGGAAGTAAATTTTCTGTGCAAAAAGGAAAGTGCATTTTTAAAGAAATTTTGGAAATGCCTCACAGAAAATTTTGAAGTTGTGATAATGCTTGCTGTTGATTTTAAATACTTAAACCTGTGTCATTTTATTGGTTATGTGGTCTTATCTCTTTTGAAATCTCTTGATAAAATTATTTGCATCTCTACTAAACATCATTTTATAATAAAAATCTTGACAACACCTGAAACTCTTGTATATTAGATATAAAAAAATGTCAGGGACACAATACTATCATATAAAAACATAGGCATTAACCATTTAAATAAATATCTGAATTTTTCTCTTCAAATGTTATTGTTTGTAATTTTAAGGAAAACATTTAGAATTGTAAATACTAGAAAACACTGAGACTAAAACTGTAATCATTTACCTTAAATTAAAATATATAATCACATTAATTTAAAAAACAATATATTTTTAAAGATTTATTTATTTATTTTAGAGAAAGAGAGAGCAAAGGAAGTGTAGTGGCAGAAGGAAAGGGAGAGAGAGAATCCTCAAGCAGACAGCCTGCTGAGCAGGGAGCCCAACACAGAGCCCCATCCCTTGACCCTGAGATCATGACCTGAGCCAAAGGCAGACACTTAACTAACTGAGCCACCCAGGTGCCCTGAAAAACATTATTCTTTTGAAAATGCCACTTTGCATTATTTTTCTTGTATCGATCAATTTCAGATATAAATATCTGAAAATGGAACTATAATAATTTAAGCATAGTTTATACTGAACAACCTAAAGAAAGAGATATCGCAATAAAGAAAGTTGAACATTTTATTGTGAAGTGCATACATTTATATAAAACATGAAGTGATATATACTGAAAATAGCCTTGTTTATGCATACATTTCCAATAATACCTATCTTATGATGCTGCCATTACGGAGTTTAATACAAATGTATGGAAGAAAGAAACTGTTAGTTGACTTTAAATTGGAATGCTGAAAGGTCTCCCTATCCCAAAAGGAGTTGCTACACAGACTTTAAAGATTAGTGTAGAATGAATACGCATTTTGTACATTTTCCTCTAGAATGCAAAGGCCTTCTGTGTCCTGGCCTGACCCTTGCTTATTCTTAGGAATAAAAATGTAGATTGTGATCGGTGTGGGAAATGAAATAATCTCCAAAGCCTTCTTTGGTAGACATACAGCTCTCCTCTCTGTGGCTGAGCTTGAGGTACATCACACCAGATGGAGAGGCAAGCATGAGAATGATTATTTCTAGTCTTAAAACATTTTTATCTTGTTGACATGATCCATTTCTAGGTGAGAACACATAGGAAGTTTCTTCCCATTATGTATGATTGTCAAGACAGTAATATTTTTTTAAATAAACTCCAAAAATTTGGTTTCTATATCTTCAAATAAGGCTAAATTTCATATTCGTTTGGGGACATGACTAATGAAGGAACGTTTGAAAAGCTCTACTCTCATGGAGGATAATTCTTCTGGTTAAAAAAGAGTAATTTTTTAGGGATGTGTTCTATGCATCTATATCCACTATATTCACCAAAGAAATTAATACACAGGAAATACATATATATAAAAGGAAACTCTACCAGACCAGTATAATTGTTTTCTGTAATAATAGCTTTAGAAGTTTAAATAGGAAAACAACTTTATATTGAATGTAATAATGTTCTTATTTGGACTCTAAAATTCAATTCACAAGAGAAACGTATCTTATATTTGAATGTATTCTATTGGAAAAAAAATACTCCTGAGTCCAAGTAGAACCATAATTATAGGGGTGTGTTACCAATTAACGGCAGCAGTGATGTGAAAGAGATTTGTTCTAAATAAGCTATCTGGAAGCCACAATGATAGGCTGGATAAAGAAACAGAGAAACAGCAACATAAAATTCTATATTATTTTGTATTAGAAGAGAAGGAGAAATAAAAGTGGTCCTAAAGTAAGAGAACATAATAGGAAACAAATTTAAAGAACTCCCATTTAAAACAGTGATATTAGAAGGACTGCTCAAGTACAAACATAATGGTAACAGTGGCTCTGATTCCTGCCCCCACCATGAACAGGCACTACCCTACCTGCTTTGTGATGTAGATATTGGTATCTGCACTCTACACATGAGGAACAGTGGCTTCAATGACTATATGATTTGCTTAAGTGGTATATGCATGTCTGTGGATTGGGCAGTCTACTTTATTAACCTCCCACAATTATAAAGGGGAGGTTTTGGAAATCATCAGACATGCACAAGACATTTGAGCAAACCACTTTGGTGTTTTGAAATCTCTCACCTATAAAATGGAGAGGATAATAGCTGTTTAATTATGAGCTTGCAGCCATAACTGATTGTATGAAAATCCTGCCATTTTGAAGAAGGCCAAAATTTTTATGATTATTTTATGAGGCTTGAATTAAGGACAGATTAACAGTAGATGAGAAATACACCAATAAACTGGTTTTCATTGGCCAAGATTTCGCTAATCATTTTTTATTTATTCATTTCATATGTATTTTATTAGTATTTAAAATCAACCACACTCTTCATTTTTGACCAAAAATGAAAATAAAAGGACCTCAAGAACAGCAGTGATGAATAGGTTTGAGACTATTTTCCTAAAGGGATAATAGAAGGAATTTGGGTTGTTCTCCTAATAGTCACTCCAGTTTGACTGTTGTCATCAAACAAGCCAAATTTTGTTCAGAGAAGGATGCTAGGCAATCCTGTGTCCAAGAGATGACTAAGAGAAGAATGTGAACTTAAAACTAAAAAGATCTTTCATTTTAACATTAAGTTGAAACTTGGGATAAAGAATAAGACAGTAGTATTCAGATCTATAAATTGTAATTTTTTAGATGAATATGTTACCATACTCTTAGACATATTCATTCAGTTAAATAAAATCAGAATATATCAGTTCTTTTTAGCTTGCTTTTCATCCTATTTTTATTTCCTGTGAATGATTGGATAATATAGCTCAGAGGATATTACAGTTTAATGGAAATGCAGCTTTTTACATAAATCCTTAATTAACTTAATTTCTCTAGGTACGAAATATATTTTGGACTAAATGCTCTTATCTCAAATGTGACATTTAAGAAGTGACTGCTTTCATTGACTGCTGTGCTATGGTGGGACTAATGTTTCCAGAATCTGATTCATTATTCAGAAAAGGAAAAAAAAAAAAAAAAACATTTGGAGACTACAAAATACATACGTACACACATCACACTCCCTCTGTTTTGAGCCTAGATGCTGTACAGACAGTAGTAACAGAGGATAAGATAATTTCTGAAAATATAAGAAAGGCAGTACTTATTTAAAATCAAGGGTAGGAATAAGGATAATTTCAGAGGATTCCAGTAACTCAGTGATTCTAACGATAAGCTGGTGCTTTCTCTCAGGGACACCACCGAAAGCAGCAGTAGTTATTACAAATATATGAAAACTGGAAGAACTGTCAACAAATGTCCTAACACTGAGGTACTTGGGATTCTTTTTATTCCAAAAATTCATCAGAGCATTTAAAAACTGGAAAGTAACATTTAACAACGGGAATTTCAGAATTGAAAAGCATGAATGCTTCATATCAGCAGTATACATTTCCTGTCGCCAAAATTCCGGGAGGAGTGGATTAAGTATACCCTGTGCTTGGATATCAGTGCTTGTGACACGGTGATGGGGCAGTGCTGCCCAATGCCCGAGGCTCAGAGACTGGAACAGGTCTAGAGAGGAGCGTGATTAATACTTGAATCAGATTTCACTTTTCCTCTGATACTTGATCAATGTGAGAAACTACTGTAGTAGTAGTCCGCTGAGAACTATAATGAAATCTTTAAGAAGGATTACTAATTCCTCTAGCATGAAATTCATTTATATATAAAGAAAGGAAGAGAATGAGACAGACCAAGGAATAGACTCTTCACTGCAGAGAAGAAACTGGTGGTCACCAAAGGGGAGGTGGGTTGGCGGATGAGTTAAATATGTGATGGAGATTCAGGAGGGCACTTGTGATGAGCCCTGCATGTTGTATGGAATTGCTGAATCACTATATTGTACATCAGAAACTAATATGACACTGTTAACTAACTGGAATTTAAATAAAAACTCTAAAAAACAGAAGACAAAGTGTTTAAAATTCAAAGTTTGCGATAACTACAAAAAATTAGAAAAGAAATTGGATAATTGTGTTAATTTAACTAAATTCTATGTGGGGACAACAATGGCATTTGTAATATTTAAGACATCTATAAGACATGATGTCTAAATTTTGTAAGGTTTCCTCATTACAACACAATGGAATTAAGACTTTGAGCAGAGTACATTAGTCTATTAGACATCTCTCTACATTTATTTAAATTAGTAACATTAAAAATCAATCTGTCAAAGTATAGAGTTAGATTTATTTATTTTTTTAAAGATTTTTATTTATTTGACAGAGAGAGATCACCAGTAGGCAGAGAGGCAGGCAGAGAGAGAAGGGGAAGTAGGCTCCCAGCTGAGCAGAGAGCCCGATGTGGGGCTTGATCCCAGGACCGTGGGGTCATGACCTGAGCTGAAGGCAGAGGCTTTAACCCACTGAGCCATCCGGGCACCCCTAGAGTTAGATTTTAAAAAAATTATTTTAGAGGAGCACTGATGGCTCAGTTGGTTAAGTGTCCAACTCTTGATTTCAACTCGGGTCAGGATCTCAGGGTTGGGAGATCAAGCCCCACCTGGGGCTCTGCACTCACTGGGGACTCTGCTTGAAATTCTTTCCCTCTGCTCTTTCCTCCCACTCCCATGTGCTCTCTCTCCAAAAATAAATGAATCTTTAAAAGAAATGTATATAAACAATACCAAATCATACAGAATTAAACTGCAAGTAGATAAAAGTGATAGTATTAAAAAACAAAAGTAAAGTCTGAAAGTCTTAACCAAAGTTCGTTCCCCAGAGGCAACTGCTTTTAAATATGTTAGTGCTTTTCCTGCTACTTATTTTCAGGTTTCCATAGCATATGCTTTTCTTACTATTTTTTTAAATAGTAAAATCTCTTGAGAACTCACTACAGTAGATGAAGATCTAGCCTGAACTCTTACATGCCCCAACCTCCATCCCTCTTCTATCTCCTCTTAACAACTGAGTGTATACCAAATGCAGAGTCAAGTGAAGTTACACTTTCAGAATGTTCAACTTGTTTCCTGCAGAACCAGGGGTAGAATATAATTGTCTGGCATGTTGGTTCTTTCTAACTCAATCATTGCTTATTTTTATTTACTTGTATATTTTTGTATGTACCATTTTTTTTCCTTCAGACTACCTTTACTGTTCAACCACTTAATTCCAAATAAACAATGGTATCTACCAAACCAACTGGGAGGGATCCCTGTTCCCAACATCCCTCAGTCAGTTGGGAATGTCCATTTCCCAACTTCCTTGTTTTTGTCTTTGTGTTTAACTACCCATTTATACATACCACTAGTCATTTAATAAAAATGACTGTGCAAGATAAAAATTTTACACTATTTTTAAGTTAAGCAGTTTCCTCTTTTTTATTATTATTTTAAATGTCTTTATGTCTTACGAATGCAATGTTCTTCTTTTTGACCTCCAGGAAGATAACAGGTGACCAGTTACTTTTATTTTATTTCTCTACTGTTTTTGTTTCTTTCCTCTTAACCATCATTTTTTTGTTTGTTGATTTCAATCTCTGCTCTTCTCATGTTTCTAGCTCCAGCTGGGATTGGTAGTGTCCATGGGTAAATCTCGGCTTCCTCTCAGGTTCTTATCTCTTATTCTATTCCCAGGGCTTTGTTTCTGGTGGGTTTTCAGGAAACTCTCATCTTTGGCTTACCTCTTCAGCCTTCCCCAAGGCCTGAGAACTCAGGAATGTCTGGGGAAGCTGGCCTTCACGTCTTGAGTTGTCATCCGAGCTGCTTGTGGTCCCTAACAGCATCGTACACTGTCTGCTTCCTCCCCATCCCCACCCAGTAGTGGTTCTCTGTGAGAGCCAAGCCTCCACCAGTACTGGATTCCCCTGGGAAATAGAAAATCAGGAGTAACTGGTGCTTGTCAGCTCAGATCTGAATTGCTCTCTTCTCTAAAGTTTTAGTCCCTCTACCTCTGTTGCACCTACATATTTCAGATGCCTTTAAAAATATGGCTTTTGCAACTTGGTCATTTTTTCCTAGTTGCTGTTGGCAGTAGCCTTGGCATGGGCTGATGTATTATCTCATATTTTGAAGAGGAGTCCCATCAAATTTAAAATTATATCGGGACTTATTTTTAGTTAACAAAATGTAATTTTCATACTCTGATTTCATTCCTATAGCATTATTCCTCCTTCTAATTAAAGTAGTATTCTCCACCACATTTTGGATAGGATTTTTTGTCCCGTCACCAGCTGGTCATTGGAAGATACTGAAGTCACTCAGCTGTAGCAAACCAGATGTTCGTGGAAGGCCCAACAGGTTCTTCTCTAACAGTGTGCTGAGATCTCAAAGAACTCTTAGACTGAGGAGTTGTGAGAAAAGAGCTCCTCTGTTCTCGGGTGCCTATAAACCCAAGTCGTATCTTTCTCCCAACTATGAAAACTTTGAGACAGGCAAATACTAATCCCCTTAAATTCACTAAGCCTTCAGGTTTAGAAGGGCTGCTTAGGAATGAAAGCCACAGGGAGGCACACACAGATTACATTTAGTACTCAAAAGTGGCTGAGCTAGGAGCTGCTACAGAGAACAAGACCACCCACCCTCAGGCCTGTCCCATCCTCCCACCCCTCCACCCCCCAACCCCCACCCTGCCACTGCCAAGGAGCCAAGTCTGCATTTTATTTCCACTGCACTACCCAGTTCATTCGCCATGTGATCCCATACCGGTTTGCACTTTCACGATTCTGGTAGAAATCAAAATGTGACCTCTAAGAGCTGCACTTTTGTGCCCACAACGTTGTGTTATTACAGGCGTGGAGGGGAGCTCTAGAGGAAGAAGGGGCTGGAAGTAAGGCAGAGATGAGCAGCAGTACCCTCTGGCCCCAAATGGCCACCACATTCAGTCCTCTGCTTCTTTTACACAGAATATAAATGGGTGTTACTTTAACTTAATCTGAGAGTTGTATCTTTTATAAAAGGGTTTAAAATATTAACAACAATGTCATAAATAAAAAATTAGTATGCTTTCTTTTCTTTATTGCTTTTGCATGCTCGATGTTCTCTATGTATTCTGTTTTCCTGCAGGGATTATGCTGTGTGACATTGGTTTTATGACTTGTCCCCTGCCCCTGGTTTGGGAGCTATAGATCTTGATTTTGTTTCACTAAGAGTCATTTAAGTTATTCTTAAAATCTGGAATCTCTTAATTACCTCTCTGTAATTAAAGTTAAGAATAAAATTACATTTTAGATATCCCCCTTATGAAGAAATGTTTATCTTATGTTTGCCTCTGTTCTTCCTGCCCTTCTAGAAATACCTGAGAATATGTTAATCGTAGACATAAATTCAGAGTGTTATTAAATTTTATTTTACCCTTTCAGTTTGTAGCTGTTATGCTTTAGATTTAAAACAATAATTAACCCTTTGTGACATTCCCAAGTTGTCAACCTATATAACAGTTTTCATGAATCCTCAAATATATGTCACTTTTGAAGTCTTTTTGTGTGTATATGGTACAGTTCCCTTGAGTATTTTTTTAATCCTTTCCTCCCAGTTAAATAAATTTACAATTTCCTATACTTTTAAGCTTCTCCTAAGGCTTATACTCTCGATTCATGTTTATTATTATTTTTAGTGAAGATTAGAGTCACTATTTTTTTGATCATATATATTTTTTAATGTTTTTGATTTTTGAAAAAAATCCTGTTTTCATTTTAACTCTTAATATTTCAGTATTTTCTCCAGGAATAATAAGCACATCCTGTCCTTTCACACATGAAGACAACTTGGATTGCATGGAATTCTAAGTTCACAACATTTTGCTTTCGATAAACACAATCCTACTATCTTGGTGTTACAGAAATGATATCACCATCAGTTTAATATTTGCCCCTTGAAAGGACAGTATTTTTTTTCCTGCCAAAATACTAAAATTAGCCTTGCAACTAATTATAGAGAGCCAAATACATCCAGTTGCAAACATGAGTTAATAAATTTAATGTAATTGTGAAGAGCGCATCCAATCTTTGTGCGCAAGTCTACATTTCAGAGGAAGAAGATTTTAACACACAGATTCCTCTGTGTTTTCATTTTTTGTGTGTTTTCTTTCTACCTCTCAATCACCAGTTATCCCTTCAGCAATGCCAGTACACGTTTGCCCTCTCTGTTTTGCTTGCTGCGTCGTCAGTGATATTCTCACCCAGCATTTTCATCTCTTAGATTTCTTTTCCCCTGAGTCCTGGGAAAGCTTTTCAAGTTCTTGAAATTTTCATGGCTACTAGTACTCTGCATTCAAAACGGTTTTAAAATCTGCCTGACCAATTTCCTTTTATATTTCTCTATGTTCATTGTAGTCATTAGCTACACACAGCCTTTCCTTATAAGGTCTCGTGTCTTCATCCTAATGGCCACTTTACGTTGCTTCTTGTAGGAGACATCTAACAGAATTAAACACACACACACACACACACACACACACACACATTCTCTCTCTCTCTCTAGGAGATGCCTATCAAAATTACACACACACATGCACACACACTCACACACACACACAATTTCAAAGTTTAGGTTTTCTTCGAATGCTTACTTTATTCTTTCTGACTTCTAACAATACTATTTCTTTTCCTGATACTATATTTTTCTTTCATTATATGTCCTTGCTGTTTATTTTTTCTGTTTTGTCTATTTAATTTTTCTTATATGAGGAGATATTTATTCAGGCAGAGTCACCTACATTACTATGAATTCATTTTCTAAAAATTTTGTAGCATGCATAATATGTGATCCAAATGGAATAGAGGAAACACGACTACCTCAAACTTATAATAAAAATGACAGTTACCTTGACGACTTAGACAGTGACTCACAGGGGCTAGGGATAAGAATAAAATTTGTTCCAGCTGTTGATTTTCAAGCAATGGGATCTGTAGCAATTTTGCAGCACCGTGTTAGTCACATTTGAAATACTCTGACACTTTCCTATTAAAATACCTATTAAACATTGTACAATCTTAAAATGTTTCAGTAGCACAGAGAAAAATACACTGTAATATTTTTGATGTGGAGAGAGAATGGAGTGTCAGGAAATGGCAGGACCTGAGTGCCCGGCTTAAGCATAACCTGAGTTTTTGGTTTCTTTCTCTCTAGCCCTGTCCCACATAAATCCCTATTTACTGTGTCTGCTTTCTCTCCTACTTGCAATTTTTCTTCACCCTTCATTTCAGAAGAGTGTGCCTCATTTTATTTGGCAGCTCTTATATTGCCAAATGAATGATTTCCACTTTCCACCTTTGCTCTTTATCCTTTTCTGCCAAAGTAATTCCCTCCTCCTGTTCTAACAGGAACTCTTGGCAAGGAGGAAGAAGAATACAAACTACTTTGGGTACAGGGCA
>CM053616.1:42842169-42862882 GCA_028646535.1 Procyon lotor
AAAAAAAAAAAAAGAAAATAAATTAAAGGAAGAGAGTCACCACTCCTGTTGGCAATGTATTGAGCCAGCAAACAAATGTCTTCACATATATAGACTTTAATAACCTTCACAACTTTTAAAATATGATCTGCTTAATGAGTTTATGAAAGATATTATCTATGTTTCTTTTTATGTTTTATTTATGTGCCATGGAATTCTCTGGGTCAATAATTAATGAAGATAATTGAAATATTACTTTGGATGTAACGTTATTATAGGTTTTTCCCTTATTTTCTGTCAGCAATATATTTTCCCCAAAACTAACTGAATATTGCCAAGATACAGAATGGAAATATATTTCCTCTGTTAAACTATTCTGATTCCATTGACCTTTGCCCTTTTCAAGGACTAAAGTGGGGAAGATGGAGGCGCATAAAATGACAATTTTGTCACACATATTTGGGAAGCTTTGTGATCACCTTTTAAAATTTTTTGTTCCTTTATTGTCATCTTTGGGGTCCACCTGGACTACTTACAATGGTCATGTCCCCACCTCAAGCCACAGGTTACCCACAGGTTACCCACACTGTTCTCTTTAAAGCTCTGGCTCTAGCACCATCCCTCTAAACTCTGAATATTTAAATGAAATTCTGTAATTGCTTACGTTTGTACCAACAAATATTATTGGTCTTAACAATGTTCTGATTGCTTTATTATTATCAGTGACTTTCTGGAATGTCTGTTTTTAGAAAAAAATTATTGTATGGAAAGGAAATTATGCATATCAATAGCATAATACAGTACACTGCTTACAAATAGTTAAATGCAGAATTATCATTTAAATCATGAGTTACTCAAATTTAAGTGTATTTCTTACAGCCCTCAAATTTTACAAGGTTCCTGCATTCTAAGACATGTCACTAAATTCTGTTCTTTATAATCTACCCAGTCCGTGGTATTTTGTTATAGCAAGACACTTATAAACTAAGACACTGTTGATGCTTGGTTTAAATCCATTTGAGCACAGATGTATTTTATTTCATCCCCATGTTAGAGAAGAGCCTTTACTACTATGGTATGATTTTACTTATAGGGAACAGTGTTTCTGGTGTCTTGGTGCCTAATATGTGCACCAAGGTCTCTCCAGCTTGCCTGCGAAGAAACTGCAACATTTTTCCAGTACCGTGAGACCCCTGAAACTCTTAGCTTGCTTTTCTGCTTGACCTTCTAGAATCTTCCATGTACATACTCTGCTTAGGAACCATCACGGGGCCGAGACATGTCTGTGCAGATGTTTAGAGCACTTCTTTATTCTTTTCTACTCTCTGAGATTTTGCCATTCAACTCCCAGCCATTTCCACAGCCCCTATGGGACTCTGATCGCATTTTCTCCACTCCGTGTGGCAAATGCTCTTTATCTGGTCCAATGGTCTGGGCAGCATTTTGAAAAATTCCCCCACTGAGAAATCCAGGGTTAATGCCCGTCTCCCTTCATGAGCTTTCCTCTCTTAAAATTCATAGTATAGTCCATTGCTCTCAAATGTGTTTTTATATATTTTTGCCCCGTTCTTATAATTGTTCGCAACCCTTGGATGGATCTGATGCCAGCTATTTTGTCTGGTTCAGAAAGTATTAAGTTCTTGACATCACTTCAGCCCCTCCCCTGACAAATCAGAAAATTCAATTAAATCTTCTTCTAAACCTCGTCCCCAGCACTCTGCTACCACTCTGGTCTAGATCATCATTCTCTCTTCCCTGTATTCCTGCACTAGCTACCAGCTTCCGTCTCCGGTACCAGAACATCCTCTACAGTAAAGAATGGATTCTAGAAACACAATTTATATTATGTCACTCTCCAGGGGAAAACTTTTCGGTAGCTTCTCATTAAACTTAGAATATTTGAACTCCTTACAATGACCTATAAAACCTGGGATGATGTAAGCCTCTGAAATCATTTTCTTTGCACTTCTTTGTCCCCCCTTTTATGTTTCCAAAGCATTTATTTTTTTTAATTTCCTAAACGTGCAAAGCTCTACCCATAATTATACTTAAGCGCATCTATTTTTTATGGCCCTGACATTACACTTAACCATTCTCCCCTGACATTACACTTAACCACTCCTCCCCTGACTTCTTTCTCTTGCTTAGGTGACAGCTTAAGTGTCACTTCCCTGGTGAGGCATTTTCTGATCACACAGAAATTTACTCTTAACTCACAGCAAACTGATCGTTTAAGTCTAGCCACATACCAGGTGTGATTTCCTCCTTGTATATAGGCATATGCTTTTGTTTAACACCTATATATTCTGGCAGCATCTTGAGGACAAGGATGTCCCTATTTATCACTGTATATCCATTGCTTCTATATGGTGCATAATAGGAGCTATGCACATGGTCATCGAATTAACGAAGTAATATATTAAACCTCAGAAAGAAAGTTTTTAAAATCAGCACTTTTTGAAAATTTTGAAATCAAAATTTGAAATCAAAATTTTCAAAAAATCTTAGAGTATTAGAACTGGAAAAAACCTCCAAGATTACCTATCCAATCATCATGTCGATGTAATAATCCCTCTGATAATGTTACTTGTACTTATATCCTTCTAGTTCTGGGGAACTCACTATTTCACGAGGAATTATATTCTATTTTCAGACAGTTCTCATTATTTAAAAAAATTAATTTCTTATTACACTTAATATAAATTAAGCCTTCTATTGCTTTACTTACTTCTATTGCTTTACTTATTTTCTTATAGCAATAGTTCTCACTTTTAAGAATTCTTAAAACAATAGTATTTTCTTTCCTTTTGTGATTTCTTCTAAAATTATACTACTAATTTACACTATAAAAATTGTAATTGAAAGTTCTTCCTACATTCCATTGAATGTTAAACTATAACATTCCATTTTATGCTTTGTCACCATTGGAATTCTTTAAGCTATATATTGGGTCTCTTTATCCACATCTGCATGCACTACAAGTAAGAATTTTGAATTTCACTCAAAATGAAGATTTTTAAAAACCAGTTTATAAAAAAATAAAATAAAATAAAAACCAGTTTATAAAAAAAGAAGTCTCCTAATGTTAGCTAACAGTAAGATATGTCAAAAAAATTCTAAATCTTTAGTGTTTGCATTTTGTCCATTATCTTATCACATAAGAAATGAAGATCTTTGTATGTGTATATATGCATTGGAATAAATGGAATAATTGTTTAAGATGCTATTTAAAATTGGGAAGACTTATATACAATGTGGAAAATGCACTTGCCCACTTTAGCTCAGCGTGTGTGTGTGTGTGTGTGTGTGTGTGTGTGTATCATTTAGAAATATCTATACTCTCTCACAGAATTGTAATGGTGATCAAATAAAAAAATATATTTGAAAGCATTTAAAAGAAATTTTAAGTGAACTGTTCTAATATTGCACACTATAACTCTAATTTTTAAGAATATTATTTAAGAAAAAATTTTTAGGAATTGTTTAAGAAAAATATTTTTTAAGAATTATTATACGTTTTTTAAATAAATAAAATGAAACAGCACTCACAGACACAATTGCTTGATTTTATATGCATGAAGCAATTTGCAAAATTGAATTATTTTGTTATTATGGTCCTTTGGTCTCTGTTTCTGAATCATTTTTATCACCACTATTCTTTAGGATATAGAGGTTTGCCTACAGAATGACCCACTTTCTCTTAGCCCTTCTTTGGGACGACATTAGACAACTCTAAAATTGCATTAAGTTTTATAGGTCACTTAGATACCACTATATGAGGTTATTGTTTCAGCACAATAAATTATATTTTCCAAATTGCTGCCTGTGGGCCATCATTTATTTTGAAAAATGGAAGTGTTTGGTGGTCTAATTACATATCCAATCCTTTTATGATTCTGGCTGATAAAAATATAAACCAAATGTGAGAAAATAGTGTTTTAGACATTATACTAAAATCTAATAAATCATTTTTACATTCATACGTAAAATGATTGCTGAAATAAGAATATGTAAGCAATCCTTGTCAAGATGATATTCTAAGATTATGCATTCATTGTCCTTCCTCTGTTCTGAACATAGAAGAAATAAGATTTATTTTTAATAAGTCATTAAGAAACATAAGCATGTTCAGCATACAAGTAAAATTCTCCACTGAGAATTTTGATTGGTCAGAACAGCAATCTATTTACAATTAGGGCTTTGCCTGTCCCTGGATCCAAATGTGGGTGGGCCATGAGGAACATGACCCTAAGAGGGACAACAACCAAAGTCACTCCTTATGGAGCAAAGTTGGGGAGAAGGAGAAAGACATTCAAGATAAACCAGTATTGGGGCGCCTGGGTGGCTCAGTCGTTAAGCGTCTGCCTTCGGCTCAGGTCATGATCCCAGGGTCCTGGGATCGAGCCCCGCATTGGGCTCCTTGCTCGGCAAGAAGCCTGCTTCTCCCGCTACCATTCCCTCTGCTTGTGTTCCCTTTCTCGCTGTGTTTCTCTCTGTCAAATAAATAAAAATTAAAAAAAAAAAAAAAAGTTTAAAAATAAAAAAAAATAAAAATTAAAAAAAAAAAAGATAAACCAGTATTCCCCAAATATGTCATCAAATCAAATGACTGTTACCTAGTCAATTAAAAAAAAAGAGGGAACACACCCGAGTAACTTAAAAATTTATAAATAGATTATAACTGCAGTTATAGTTGACATTAAATCCAAGATTCTGAAAAATTTTAATCTATTAAAGTTATAAATCTAAATACTTGAAAATTTCTAGAATATAACTTCTAGTACTCCATGAAAAAGTCAGAAAGAAACCGCATAATTATCATTAAATACTTCACTCATGCATCAAATTCCTTCTTCCTTCTTAAAATAGATAAACCAAGTTTTATGGCTGAGTTTTACAGATGAGGTTTATCAAAACCTTAAGAAACAGATTTTAAAAATGCTTTAGAGAAGTTCAAAAGAATACATTTCCTAACACCTTTTCTGAGACCGTAAATTATTAAAATGAACTTGATGAAAATAGTATGAGATTTATAGATTAATCTACAATTATGATTATAAAAATCCTAAGTGATGATCTTGGCAAATGGAATCTAGAAGTGTTATAAAACATTCATCATGACCATATGGTGTTTATTCTCAGAATTCAAGGAAGGTTTTTATCGGAAAAGTATTAATTTATTTCACCACTCTAACTGAGAAAAAACAGTATGGTTATCATAGAAAAAATGATAAAACAACTTAAAAATATTAAGCCTATTCATGATGAAAACTAGGAGCATAAAAGGACTTTGTTTACCTAGTTAGAATCTCTACTTGAGGCTTATATCAAATATCATTCCTCACATGAGTGCTAAGAAATGTATAGAATTGTTGAATTCATATTGCACACCTGAAACTAATAACACTGTTTGTTAATTATGTCTGAATTAAAAAACAGACACAAAAATGAATATTGTTCTTCACAGTGAGGCACCAAACCTCCCATCAAGTTCAGAAATAAAAATAACAAAGATGACCAGTAAATCTGCTATTCTGTGCTCTACCTCAGGAAAGCAAGAATGTATAATAAGAATGCAAAGAAAAAGTAAATACTGGTAAAAAAAGACAATTTTGCTACTATATACTGACAAAATATCTATCCAAGACAACGTACAGCCCATTTATATAGAAAGAACATAAATGAATTTTCTTGGCAAAAGTTCAAACCAATTTTAAAATGTGAGAAAAATTCCAACAATTTTAAACCTATAAACTTTTTTTTTAAAAAGGATACCTTTGAATAAATCAGACATCTATGCAAAACTCCTTTTGAGAGGCTTACATGGATTTTTGTAAATCATCGAAGTGTTCTTAAGTATTAGGAGCTATCTTGCATTCATGGATAATACATTATAGTAACAATGTCATGCTTCTCTGGAGTAATTTTAAGTTTATACATTTCCAAGCAAAATATCAATAAAAATCTGCAGGGAATTTGTCAAGTTGTACTGAAACTCACATAGAAGAGGGTAAAGAGAGTAAAGTTTCAAGAAAAACTATGTCATTCGTGAAAACAAATTTAAAAAAAAGATGTTATTTCAATCAACATCAGGTATAGACAGTTACTTACAATCATCAAGATAATGTCTACTGGCTCCGTGGATATTATTCCATATTTACAGATCTTGTGGAAAACTTGAGCAAGTAAAGTATGCTCAACTTAATTCATAGAGAAATATACTATTGCCTAGGGTTTTCTATTAAATAAAATCAAATACAGTATAAGAACGCCCCTGATATTGCAACGACGTGGATGGAACTGGAGGGTATTATGCTAAGCGAAATAAGTCAGTCAGAGAAAGACAATTATCATATGATCTCTCTGATATGAAGAGTTTGAGAGGTGGGGGGGGTCGGGGGGGGAATGAAACAAGATGGGATCAGGAAGGAGACAAATCATAAGAGACTCCTAAACTCATGAAATAAACTTAGGGTGGCCGGGGGGGTTGGGGAGGTAGGGATAGGGTGGCTGGGTTATGGACATTGGGGAGGGTCTGTGCTATGGTAAGTGCTGTGAAATGTGTAAGCCTGATGATTCAGAGATGTACCCTGGGGCAAATAAAAAAAAGAATGCCCTGGTATTTTTCTAGGAACTTTTCTTTTACAATTTGCATATTTAAAACAAAGTCAGGTAATGAGCCTTATGTCTTCTGACAATTGATATTACCTTAAAAGTGAACTAACAGCAGTAAACATAACCAAATACCAAAATGCTAATGGCTGTTTCCTATTTTTTGTGGATGCATTGTTTTCACTGTTTTTGGTAAAATAGTAATTATGCACACATATATAGTTTATAGACACAGATAGGATATCTATATCAGGATTGTAAGCTCCATGAGGTCAAGAATATCGTTTGTCTTGTTCACTGCTTTCTGACCAACACCTAAAACAGTATCTGCTACATGCCACATGTATCGGAATTATTTTTTTGAATGAAAAACATTAGTTATCCCTTAAATAAGGTAGATTCCCTTAACTTCATTCCATGTATTTAAAAGCACGTTATCATGGCAACTGGATTAGAAAAATTTGTGTTGGAAATATTTAAAAAATCATTTGGTCTTTTTCCAATTTTTAGAGATAATTTTCTTGGGGAAAGCTGTATAACTAAGACATTTTATAAAGTAGTAACAAGGAAATATTCTAAGTGTCAGCTTTCCAATTTTTCTAGACTTATAAGTTAATAAATCCTTGAAAAATACTCTTTTCAGGTTGAAAACATATGTACAAGATCTATACAAATAGATGCACAGTCTTTGTTCTTTTGTTTCTATTTAAGTTTTAGGGGCAAGGACAATATTTTAATGGGAAAGCTTTGACATTTTAAAAGATTGGGATCCCAAGACAGCAAAAAACCTATTTTTTCTTGGCACGCGTGTGTGTGTGTGTGTGTGTGTGTGTGTGTCTTTGCATTATTCTTTAGAAAATGAGCCAGAGATTATTTCTCATATATTTGCATTTAATATTTTGATTTATAATTTTTTTCAATAGACTCAGTCTTTTTTTAAAGTTTCTGTTTAGAGAAGACAAATTTCAACGTGAATAAGCAGATCTGCTCTTTTCTATGTAGTCTATGCATTTCTGAATCCTTTCCTATTTCCATGAATAAGAGGATTATAAAACATAAAATCATTCTATGACTGTTTAGTTCTTCATGGTGTGGGGGGGAAGAAAGTAAAACCAAAATTTAATTAGATTTTGAATCTAATCTAATCTAATAATTCTAAAAGAAATTAAAACCAAAATCTAATTAATCTCACGAATGGATAACCACATTGTATATGAAATCTTATCTAATTGCACTTTTTTAAGATAGTCAAGTAACTCACAATCAGCTACCACGAGATATACTTTTAATAGCATCCTTAATGAACCTACCAGGAACACTTTTTAAATATTCTGTTTTTAGACCACAGAAATAAACATACACATTTAGTCATTACTTTTATTTTTTTTAAACATATATAAGCTAACTATAATTTGGTGAAAAGAATTGAGGGATAGGAGGCAGGTTAAAGGTACAGACCCAACTAAATATCTTCCTATGATTTTTATATGATTTATATTTCTATAGAGGAATTAATATAATTTATTGTTCAGGTTGTTTCATACTATATGGTATTCCTATGTACTTATGACCTCTAAATGCTGCTCTATATATTATCTTCATCATTATTTTATAATATCTTTGCTCATTGCTAGATTTTTATACAGAAAAATGCTTTAGAATGTGAAAGCAGGGAGTTTGATCTATTTAAAGGAGTATCTCCCTGTTGTAGCCGCAGTGATTTCTAGAGATCAGAGAAATGGCCTTGAATTCAAGGGTAAGTGTCTAGCTCTTCACAGTAACCAGATTAAGCTAACCAAAAATTATGCAGGGTAATGGAACATTTAGATTCCACATTGCTTTTCAATTGTGACATAAAATAAAGAAACCGTTTACACCCAAATATATCCTATCATTCTTTAAGGATTCCAGAATATGAATTATTAAGTTGTACCTTATCATATTTTACAATATTTGTGTACATCTTTTCATTGCATTTTGTTATGTTCTTAAAATTAAACAGAAATTCTGTAATTTTTTATTTCCCCATTAAATTCCATATATTCTCTTCACTTTGAAAATGCCCTTTGTGAGTAGATTTCCATTTCCTCTTGCTTAATTTAAGCATTTGATACCCAATATGTTTCTCCTCCCATATCTATGACTGTTCAAGAACTTCTTCAATTACAATATGAGTATTTCTAGTGAACTTGTTCTGATGAGAACTAAATGCCCACAACGTCAATGAACTAAAATACTGCTGTTGGTGACTGTTATATGTTCAATGATGTCCAATGTTGGTATATTTTCCTTAATATTTAACTTCAGTATTTATGCTACACAAGTTTTTGACTTTTACATCAGTAGGCACATGGGAAGTAGAGTACAGCAGCCATATCCCTCTTTACTTGAAGATTTGCAATATTATCTTATTATTGCCATGTCTGTCAAGAACACTATAGAACCCTGACTATAAAATTTGCTTATGCAGTCAGATGTGAGGACAAAACTATTGATTCAATCACAGATGATTTTCTAGTAGCACAGTGGATGTCACATGTTTACTTTTGGTTATTAAATTTTAACAATTATTTCTGTCATGTGTAATTGATGGCCTCAAGAGCAAAAATTCCTGGTGACATGGCATTCAAATTGTAAGAATATACCTTCCATTTTTAGAAATTCACATTTTGAAAAATGTCAGTATCCGGTAAAAAGAAAGTGGTGTAAATTGTGTATGTAAATTTGCATGGGAATAAGCAGGAATTTGACCCAGTTGGCATTTTTTAGCAGTAAGCAAAAAAGAAAAACCTCAGTGGCCTAAACAAAACTGGAATTTCCTCTTTCATGGAAAATAATGCAAAGCTCACAAATGCAAGTCATTTGTAATATAACTCCCACAAAATTGTATTTCATTCTATCCCTTTTTAATCTCTTTATGGAAAATAAAGTCAGCGATATTTGGGCCTTATTTGTGTATTATAGAATTGCTGGTGCAGAAACAAAAAAAAAAAAAAAAAATGTGATGATGGGTAAGAGGGAGGGCGGGAGGGGGCGTTGGGAGGAAAAATTAACTAAGCTGCTTTTAACTTCTAGAAAGTAGTAAAATGAAGAATAAAAAGGAACATACACCATTAAATCTTCTGCTTATGTTACACCTCATCCCATTAAGTGTGCCCAAACTCTACTCCTTTAAAGATACATTTTAGCAGTATTAACTTTATTAGATTTATTAAAATAAGTCTATTACTTCTGGGTACATAAAAAATAAATGCCTTTATCTAGTTCAACCATATAGTCAAAGATTAATTCTAGCAGCAGAACGTAAATTTTAGGTTTCCACAGAATCTAAAACTTAGTGTATACTTTTAATTAAAAATAATAAATTTTTAAAAATGACTGAAACATTACTCAGCATTAATAAAATTTGCATATATAGTTTTACAGACCCAAGAATTCCCACAAATAGAATTTCTCAGTTAGGGGTCAGTGGGTGTCTGGTGGATTTTATTAATACTATATTATAGATCTGATTAACATTTGTAGGATACTAAGAGACTATCATATTAGGATATTAAAATTCATAGATGGTCAGTTTTTTATTTTTAATTTCTATTTAAACTCCGAAAGTCTTTACTAACTACTCATATATTAGAGAAACATAGACAAGAGATCAAATGTAAAAATCATTTGTGTTTAATATATTTGCTTGTTATAAAAATATACTCTATTACTAATTTACTTATTAAGTGGAAAAACTGGGATTCACCTTTAGGGTTCATGGTTATGGTGTCTATGTTCTATACAACCTCTCCCTGGACACATATACACACACTCAGAGTCATACATATGCTAAATATGTAACTATGTGCTAAATACAAACCTATATATTGCAACCACAATTGCGATCTCTGTGCATATTTGAGCTCGCTTTTTCACCAAAATTATATTTTGACCATTTTGCAATCTAAAACTATTCTTTAAATGCTATTTTAATGGACTCATAATATTCTAAGGTATGAATACACTATTATTTGAAGTCATTCTGCTACTAAATATTTTCTACTTTCAAGTCTTTAAATATTATAAATATTACAGCAATAAACATCTATGCATATAAGTTTCTGTTCTAATTTCTCATTATTAACCTCAGAGAAACTCCTGGGAACTGGAACCTGCCCTGAGGAGTGGAACAGCTGGTAGGTTATGGCACTGATGGTCTCTCAAGAAAAGATTTAGGGGCGCCTGGGTGGCTCAGTCAGTTAAGCCTCTGCCTTTGGCTCAGGTCATGATCCCAAGGTCCTCGGCTTGAGCCCCAAGGCTGGCTCCTTGCTCTGCTTCTCCCTCTCTCTCTCTCTCTATCTCTCTATCTCTGTCAAATAGACAAAAAATATTTTAATTTCCACTGCTATTAGGGCATTAGCCCTAAGTCTATCATATGGCATTCATTAAATAAGCAGAAATGTAATGGGCAATTACCCTGTTGCAGATACCGCACTCTGGGACCCAAGACAGGTGCACAAAGTCACTGATGTTTGGGTGTGAGAGTGAGTGTGTGCGGGAGGAAGGGCCAGGGTGGCAAAAAATCAATGCAAATATGGTTAAAATTATCTACTGTTTTAAGTGTTCAACAGGAAATGTCAAGGATATTATACGGACAATGGTGGGATTGTAGCTACTGTATGCTTTATATTATTTGTAATAACAGAGTATCATGACTGAGAACTATAATTTGACCAGGAATTCTAATGGACTTCTAAAAATTTTTTTCCAAGGATCTGTGTGTGGAAAGGAGAAATTTCCATTCATATGAAGAATTTAGTAAGAATAGACTGCCCAGTCAGATAATCCTAGTCTCCAGATAATCCTTTTTAATTTTGTTTTCTTCCACAAATTGCTCAGTTTTCCTGAAGGCCACACCTAAATTAGTTAGATACGATCCAAACTCCTTGCTCTTGATACAGTGTATTGCTCCCCCTTCCTGTTTTCTTAGTTTGCTTGGGTTCTTGCCAAACCATTCTACTGCTTTTTGGTTTTCAGTCTCGTCAACGCCATGGGTAGTTTACGTCTTGCGGTCTCCAACCAAATGATCACTGAAGCAAGACTGCTGAGGACAAGAAGAGCTTGAGGCTAACCTGATTTTTGTGGCTTGCTGCACTCATTTCTTCCAGGCACTGCCTCAGGGCCAACTGGCTTTGTAGTGATATACTCATATAATTCTGATTTAATTTTTCTTATGGGAAATTATGCAAGTTCAGGAGTTCTACACCCTTTTGCAGAAATAATTATTTTCAAATCCCCTGAAAGTGATTACATAATTCAGGGGGAGTAAAACACTCATTGCAGTACTAGTAGAACATCCACCACAATTTTTTTTTTTTTGAAAAGTGATGTTTCATTTTTCTTAATACACTTCTTCCGTAAAGGGAAAGTGGTGTTTTTGTTCGAAATTATAAAGCAAGAAACTATTCCTAATATTTACATTCTAAGCTGGAAAAGGATAGATATGCTTTATTTCAAGTATATTATTATAGTAAGACGTTCTGGTAGCCTTTTACTCTAGTTGAGAATCTGTGTTTTAATTTCTCCAGAAGACAACCCCCCTCAGTATGGAAATTACATTGAGTCATGGCTGATCATATAGAAATTATTTTTCAGGGAGGCCGGGAGGGAGAGAGAGAACTATGGACCTGCAAAATAGTAAAGAATCCCAGTCTTCTGATTAAACCAAAGGAAGTGATATCTCATGAGCACACAGGATCTCATGGCTAATTTTCACAAACTCACTTGCTCAGCCTTCCAGAATCTGGTGTAGCAGTCAGCTCAGCCTTTTCCTAGTTTTATTTTCTTTGTCTAAAATATATAGTCTTTACATCAGAAACACCTCAACAGTTTAACATTTCTTGTATCAAAAGATACTATTTAGAACATTAAAAAAAAATTCTAGTAACACTATGAATAGGTTTTCCTTCAGTCTGAAGTAAAGGTCATCAGTATCATTAAAAATGTATCATTTTTCCAGTTCTTTGATTTTTGTTTCTATCTCGGGGTGAGGGAGGGGGGACAATTCAGATGAAGCACGTTCCATTCCATTTTCCTTCTGCTTTGCTCCTGAAATATATACAGTCCTACCTCTGCATCAATTTCAGTCTGTTCAGGCTCCCGTAAGAAATTACCACAGACAGGATGGCTTACAAACACACATGTACAGAAACCACTTACTTATCACAGTTCGAGAGGCTGAGCATCTGAGATGATGGTGTTGGATTGTGTGGAGAGGGCTCCTTTCTCTTTGTGTCCTCACATGGTGGAAAGGGCTGGAGAGCTCGGGGGGGTTTCTTTTGCTACAACACGAGGCTGGTTCATGATGCTTCCACTCCTCATGACCTCATTACCTCCCAAAGTCCTGGCCTTCTAATACCATCTCGCTGGGCCTAAGGAATCTGACACGAGAGTCCTGGGACCACTCAGACCACGGCATTCTCCTCCCCACATCCCTCCTTGCCTTCTTTGTCCTGCTGACTCACCCCGCAGCAGCGGCCTTCAACAGAGCCCTATCAAAAAGGCTGAATGATGCTACGTAAAGTTCAGGTTAAACACAATGATCCCTTGAGGTCCAAAATAGAAATGCCCACAGTGGGGCTGAGCCGAGCTCCTGCCATGTTCACACTACCACTACCTCCGTAGTTATGCATTTCTTCTAGCAATGCAGCTGGTGTCCCCGCAACTTTCTCAGAGGCCTTCAGTCCCAACTCTAGGAGCTTGGCCCCCATCCTTATGATGCCTTCAAAAGTTTGAGTAGTCTGTTCATATACACAGAAGATGATGTTTGGTTCTGATGTAGGATTTTAGAGAAAGCTAAAATCCGAAGTTAGATATTTATCGACACAATATAGAATTAAGCATTAACTTAATCTAATCCAATCTAATCTAACTTAATCTTAATCTAATAACTAATCAGCAATATCTTCTAGGTATGTGTGCGAGTTTTCCTGTCCGAGGGTATTTTCTGGGTGGGGCTAAGAGTTGTTCCGGTGAGCACGTGTGTGCCAAAGCTACAGCAAAATTCAGTTGTACTCTCACGTAAGCAGTAATGAAAAGAAATATTTCCATCTAGCCTATTACCAATATTTTAGCTTCCTATGTGCATTGGCGATTTTTCTTTATCTTAGATGATGCCTTCAGGTATAAAACTGTCATCCTGCAAACTTTAAAAGTAGTAAAGGAATCTTAAACACCGTCTATTTTGTGATTGTTACCCTGCTCCCACTGTTTCTGCTCAACACTCCCAATGTCCCAACTGTGGGTTTAATGATATATATTCGTATCTCAGTAATGAACTTTATTGGTAATTTTTCCTCATTTTTCTATCCTCTTTTGTGTAGGGTGCCATGATCCTGCCACATTTTAATTATTTTAATCATCTTATATTGCTCGGAAAATCAGATATCCTGTCCTACTTCCTCTGACATATCCCATTTATATAATATTTAAATGATTTTAAATCTGTGATTATATTGCTTTAAAAGTGGAGTACAGTTAACTCCATGTGTGATCATATAGACGTCTGTTGTTTCATCAACGGACAGCTATGGTGTCCACTTCCCCGCCTTCCCACTGGATCACATGATGCTGCGCTGAGCCGACCCAGAGTTGTTTCTGGAAGTTGTCTCCAGCTACATATGCCAAATATAAGCACCCAGCTCACTATATACTTATAATAGCTTACTAGAAGGACTCACAAAAATTTTATTTATGGCAAGGCTTAGAAGCAGAGTTTCATACTAAGAATCTGCCTACTGACCAAGTCAGGCTTGCGTATGCTTCTCACACACGCCATAGATGTTATGGAGTCACTGACGGGTCCGTGCAGCAAAGTGACCTCATCATACAACAGTAGCACTGGTCAGTGGATTTTCTTATTTATGTAAAATATTGGTCTTTATTTATTATAAAATGCATGCATTTAAGTTTTTTTCCCCAGTTTTTATTTATAGTCCGGTTAATTAACATACAGTGTGATATTAGCTTATGGTGTACTCAACATTTCCACACATCACCCAGTACTCATCACAGCGAACACACTCCTTAATCCCCGTCACCTATTAAACCCATCTCCCCACCCACCTCCCCTCTGATAACTATCAGTTTGTTCTCTATACTTAAAGCTCCACAAGAGATTTAAAAAAAAAAAAAATAGCTTTCCTTGGGGCACCTGGGTGGCTCACTCGGTTAAGTGTGTGCCATTGGTTCAAGTCATGATCTTGGGGTCCTCGGATCCAAAAGGCTCCCAGCTCAGCGGGCAGCCTGCTTCTCCCTCTGCCTCTGCCCCTCCCCACTGTTTGTGCTCTCTCTCAAATAAATAAATAAAATATTTAAAAAATTGCCACCCTTATCTAATCTTGTTGGGGTACAGTGTCCTGCATTGAGGGGTTTCATGGGGTGGGACTATTATTGATGTGATCTAGCAAACTGAAGTCATACATGTGCTGGGACTTGTCCAGTTGCAGATGGGTGGGACATCATGGGACAGACTTGCAAACCCACGTCTACTACATCTTATTGTCCATTTTCTATGCATTTGTGATACCACAAGTCTGGACCCTGATATAAAGGCTCTGCCATATTTCAAGCAGAATAGAAGGAAGTCTAATACCCAGTTTTATTTTCATGAGAGATGCCTTGTGACACGGTAATTACTGAATTTAGAAAATCAACTTTTGATTCAGAATATTTTGTAATTATGGTAAACATCTCGCCATAGTTCTGACCCTCAATGAGAATTAGACTTGTCTTCTTACCTATGATTTTATTTTCTTTTGAAAGCTACAAAATTTTCATTTAATATTTAAACATACAGAATCCATATATCCTATTAATACTAACATTGTATTCTGCTTTTCTGGCTTGAACTTTTAGCTCTTACAATATAAACAGTATATACTTCATATTTATGATTAGTAACTTTAACAAATGCTTTTTAATGTATCCTTCACCTTGTTGGTCCTTGTGTTTTAGATTAATTTATATCACATTTCATTCTATTTTTGAGTTTTCACATTTCTTAATTTTATACATGATCAGTTTAAAAGCTTAGGGTTGGGCGCCTGGGTGGTTCAGTAGGTTAAAGGCTCTGCCTTTAGCCCAGGTCATGATCTCAGGGTCCTGGGATCGAGCCCCACATTGGGCTCTCTGCTCAGCAGGGAGCCTGCTTCCCCCTCTCTCTCTGCCTGCCTCTCTGCCTGCTTGTGATCTCTCTCTGTGTGTCAAAAAAAAAAAAAAAAAAAGCTTAGGGTTTGACAAAAGAAGTTACATTTGAAAAGGGAGTTTTTAAAAGAACTTAGCAAAAAAATATTAAATTTTTCAGTTTACATTCAGCATGTTTTTTTATAGAAGGAATTTTGGGATTCCATGTATTTTTGTTCAGAGAAGTTTAGAATTATTATTGATAAAAAATTATTAACTTATTATTTATGGTATAAATTGGAATTTAAAGGACATAAACCACAGACTAGATGGCTTATTCAAAATTTGACCAATTGAGGTTTTTTCCTCCTTAGTAGTGTAGTGAAATATATATCAATAGTCTTTTCCGTTGTCAGATATAAATCTTCTCTTCCCCATGGCAGTGATCTGTTATTTTTTTTTATATCAACATGAGGAATCAACACCCTCATACACATTAAAAAAGAAAATACTATAACTTTGAAAGTTTTAAATTTTTAAGCCACTATTTCACCCTCACCCCTGTTTAGAAATGTTGAAAACTATTTGTGCAGTTGAGACTAGGATTTCATCAAGCATTCTGTTCTGTGACATGCTCTTAGTGTTATCTTTTTTTAAAAATCTACTTATTTGACAGAGAAAGAGACAGCAAGAGAGGGAACACAAGCAGTGGAGGTGGGAGAGGGAGAAGCAGGTTTCCCGCTGAGCAGGGAGCCCAGTGCAGGGCTCAGGGCCCCCCATCCCAGAACCCTGGGATCACAACCTGAGCCAAAGGCAGACACCCAATGACTGAGCCACCGGAGTACCCCTCTTAGTGATATCCTTAAACAAGGCTTAATCATATTGATTCTTTCCCCAGTGAAGAAATAATGGGGATTTGAGAGATTGTGTTTTATTTCTTCATAATAAAGGTTTTATTTCCAAAACACAAATCTCATAGAGTCAGTCTTTATGCTCATGAAACCTAAGTAAAAATTTAAACTAAAGACTTTTCTAATAGTCTCATAACTGTACCACATTTTCTCTATCAATTGAGGACATGGTAAAATTGATTTGGAAGTCCTACACCTGGTTTATTACTTACAAGATCTGTGACTTTGAGAGTTTGATCTTAGCTGATGCTCTCATATCTATAACAGTGCTACTACATCAGCTCTACTACATCAAATTATTTTGACAGTGCAATGCATACAAAGATACAGAATTTAGCATAATTGCTAAGACACTGAAGGTACCATATAAATTTTAGTTTACTATTGATTATTTGGAAGACATGGACTGCTCTTATAGCTCAGCCGAGAACTCAGAAAATATTTTAAACATTTTCTGTAGTTATGATGGATAATGGTTTCTAAGGTTTTGACTTTTAGAAAGTGCCTATATAAATGTATTTTAAAGCATTCATTGTCTCTTACTGAATTTAATCCTATTTTTATGAAGCAGTGTTTCTATTTTTAAAATCAGCTACCTGTAAGGATCTGTCCAAACCATTGATTCATAGGTGCAGGTTCAACTTTTATTTCTACAAATGGAGAAACTTCTACAAGGAAATAATTAAAATAGAAGTCTTACTTACATGACATATAGAGCCAAGAAATATGTAAGGCTTCTGTGTGTACAAAAGAATCAAGAGAGGTGGTAAAAGACAGTAAAGAATTAAAACCTAATTTGCATGAGCATTCTGTCCCCAGTTACTGTGACCCATTATAACTTCTCATAACAGAAAACCTAAAAGTATAAAACAAAATCAGTCGTTTGCCAGTTGCATTCTTGCTGAATCAGCCTATTTGGTATGATGCCAATTTCTATTATTCCTTACCAAGGGAAAATATCCCTGAATAAAATGTTAGTAATGCTTAAAGGGAAATAACAGCCTTAATCTGATTTTGAAAGCTGTGACTAAGAAATATTGCACCACAAAATAAATAAAAATGAGAAAAAAGAAGTGCCAACTTAAAATACACAACACTGAAATTACAGAATCATTTGTAACCCCGAAGAGCTTTTCCTAGAATTACTAAATGCCGACAATACAAAAATAAGGAAAACACATTTTTGGTAGAGACAATGTTTGGGAGAAACTGCATAATGAAAATGATGTCTGCTTAGTCCCATGGGGATGGGGAGGCAATCACTAACCAAGTAGAGAGGAGGCACTGGAGATAGAGGAAGTGAATCACATTTGTGGGCAAGACTACCTCAAATCATGGAAAGACCTCAAGCTGAGAAGCCAGAGTGTGCATGTCCTTTGACAATGTCGTCAAGCAGTTTCCTCATCTACAAAATTGGGCTAATGGTAATTGTTCATGTTGCCACTAATAGCCAATATTGTATAAAAGCACCTGGGATTTTAGACCGATTTAGTGAATTGAAGTATTAGGAGGAAATTTGGTACCCTATGTTCTACCCATTAACAGATTTATTTCCTAGATAACTTTTTAAGAAGCAGCAAATATTTTGGAGAAAGTCTGACCTGGGTTTAAGTACTGACTCATCCTTGAAGCATAACTTACAGAAATGATGTAAACTTTATTAAGCTTCAGATTTCTTACCCTAAAAATAGGTAGCAGTTTGGCTTCTCATCCCTTTTAAATAAATGTTAGCTCTTATTGTTATTATTCAAAGACCCATGTTATCTTAGCATATAATTAACAGACATGTACAAATTCTGTCCCTGTGTCAATGATGAGCACTTGTGTCCAGCTCCCATGTGCGTGACATAAATAATTAGTCACTTATCAAAAAGACTTGGAAAAATTTTATCTGGAATTACTAATTCAAAGTTACTACCAAGAGCATCAGGCTGTATTTAAGACACTCATTTGGGGTCTTCAAGGAGCCTGATAGAAGAGACAGGACATAGACGTGTATGTTTCACAAGCTTTGCGTGGAGACAGAACAAGAGGACACATCACAGAGGTTATTATGGATCAAATATACGGAATGAGTTTGTAGGAATTCAGAGACAGGATAATCCATGTGGAATGGACGGTTTCAGAAAGGATACAGGGAGGAGGTGAGTGTGGGTTGTGCACATAAGCCTCGAAAAGTTTTGAATGAATAAAATGATGGGACCATCAACAAAGACATGACAATAGCATGCAAAGGGCACAGCAAAAATAATAACAGATAGTTTCAATGTGGTGTTGGGGAACTAGCAGGGCATGCAGTTGGATGGATAGGAAATTGAAGGCAGATGGAAAAGGTCATAGGTTATTCTGCTTCTAAGTTTGGGTTGGGCATCCCACCACAGGCCTGTGGGAGGGAAGTAAGGTGTCTCCTCCAAAAATAAGCAGGCTGAGGTGGATTAGAGTTCTGATCTACCCTAATCCTAGAATATTAGCATGTTCTGGGAGCTGCAAACTAGCTCCTTTTAGATTTGAAGCTTGTCAGGACAAGATTCATGGGTTCACCTCCAGACCTTACTAGAAGTTCCTTTCCTGTTTAAGTCTATGTTGTTCAGTTGTAAAATGCAGCCCCCATTAGCTCTCTTAGAAAATGAGACTACTATACTAATCTGAATGTGATTTCAAAAAGAAAGCATAATATTTTTAAATGTATCTCAAACTAATGCTTAGAAGCAATTGTCTAATTTTTATGGCTTGATAAAAATGTATGCACATTTCATATATAAAATATTAAGAAATTCAAGCATCTTTAGAAACAAGGACTTTACAGGCAACATGATGTCAATAAAAACTTATCTTTCAATAATCACTCTCAACGTGAATGGCCTACATGCTCCCATAAAATGGCTCAGGATGCAGACTGGATAAAACAACAGGACCCATCCATATGCTATCTACAAGAGACACATTTTGAACCTAAACATACATCCAAACTGAAAGTGAAGGGATGGAGAACCATTTTTCATGCCAAAGCGCCCAAAAAGAAAGCTGGGGTAGTGATTCTCATATCAGATAAATTAGATTTTAAGCTAAAGACTGTAGTCAGAGATACAGAAGGACACTATATCATTCTTAAGGGATCTATCCACCAAGAAGACGTAAAAACTGTAAATATTTATGCTCCCAACATGGGAGCAGCCAACTACATAAGCCAACTGTTAAACAAAATAAAGAGTCATATTGATATGAATACATTAATTGTAGGGGATCTTAACAGGCCACTCTCAGCAATAGACAGATCACCTAAGCAGAATATCAACAAAGAAACAAGAGCTTTGAATGACACATTGGACCAGAAGGACCTCATAGATATATATAGAACATTCCACCCTAAAACAACAGAATACTCATTCTTCTTGAGGGCACATGGAACCTTCTCCAGAATAGGTCACAAATCAGGACTCAACTGATACCAAAAGATTGAGATTATTCCCTGCATATTATCAGACCACAACGTTTTGAAACTGGAACTCAACCACAAGAAAAAGTTTGGAAGGAATTCAAACACTTGGAAGCTAAAGATCATCCCATTCAAGAATGTTTGGATCAACCAGGAAATCAAAGAAGAACTTAAACAATTCATGGAAACCAATGAGAATGAAGACACATCAGTCCAAAACCTATAGGATTCAGCAAAGGCGGTCCTAAGGGGGAAATACAAAGCCATCCAAGCCTCACTTAAAAAAAAAGAGAAAAATCCAGAAAACACCAATTCTCTTTACACCTTAAAGAACTGGAAAATCAGCAACAAATTAAGCCAACCCCAAGCACAAAAAGGGAAATAATTAATATCAGAGCAGAGATCAATGAGTTAGAAACTAGAAATACAGGGGTGCCTGGGTGGCTCAGTGGGTTAAAGCCTCTGCCTTCGGCTCAGGTCATGATCTCAGGGTCCTAGGATCGAGCCCCACATTAGGCTCTCTGCTCAGCAGGGAGCCTGCTTCCCTCCCTCTCTGCCTATTTGTGATCTCTCTCTCTGTCAAGTAAATAAATAAAATCTTTTAAAAAAA
>CM053616.1:42862982-42896540 GCA_028646535.1 Procyon lotor
ATAAGATCGATAAACCATTGGCCAAACTAATCCAAAAGAAAAGAGCGAAAACACAAATTAATAAAATTATGAATGAAAGGGGAGAGATCATGACTAACACCAAAGAAATAGAAACAATCATCAGAAATTAGTATCAACAGTTATATGCCAATAAGTTAAGCAACCTAGAAGAAATGGATGCATTCCTGGAAACCTATAAACTTCCAAGACTGAAACAGGAAGAAATTGAGAACCTGACTAGATCAATACCTAGTGATGAGATTGAAGCAGTGATCACATACCTCCCAAAAAACAAGAGCCCAGGACCTGACTGACTCCCTGGGGAATTCTACCGAACATTCAAGGAAGAAATAATACCTAATCACCTGAAGCTGTTTAAAAAAAAAAAAAAAATAGAAACAGAAGGAAAACTTCCAGATTCTTTCTATGAAGCCAGCATTACCTTGATTCCAAACCATGCAAAGACCCCCTCAAAAAGGAGAATTCCAGACCAATATCCTTGATGAATATACATGCCAAGATTCTCAACAAGATTCTAACTAATAGGATCCAACAGTACATTAAAAAGATTATCCATCATGACCAGGTGGGATTTATCCCTGGGATGCAAGAGTGGTTCAACATGCACAGAGCAATCAATATAATAGAACAAATCAGTAACAGGAGAAGAACCACAATGGTCCTCTCAACTGACACAGAAAAAGCATTTGACAAAATACAGCATCTATTCCTGAATAAAACTCTTCAAAGTATAGGGATAGAGGAAACATTCCTCAACTTCGTAAAAAATATCTATGAAAAACCCACAGCAAATATCATTCTCAATGAGGAAAAACTGACAGCCTTCCCACTGAGATCAGGAACATGAGAGGATGCCCACTCTCACCACTGGTTTTCAACATAGTACGAGAAGTCCTAGCAACAGCAATCAGACAACAAAAAAATATAAAAGATATTCAAACTGGCAAAGAAGTCGAACTCTGTCTTCGCAGATGACATGATACTTTATATGGAAAACCCTAAAGACTCCACCCACAAACTACTAGAACCCATAAACAATTCAGTAATGTGGCAGGATACAAAATCAATGCACAGAAATCAGGTGCTTCCTTATACACTAATAATGAAAATATAGAAAGAGAAATTAGAGAATCAATTCTTTACTATAGCACCAAAAACCATAAGATTAACTTGGAATAAACATAACCAAAGGATTAAAGAATCTGTACTTGAGGAAACAGAACTCTCATGAAAGAAGTTGAAGAAGACATAAAAAGATGGAAAAGCATTCCATGCTCATGGATCAGAAGAATAAACATTGTTAAAATGTCTATAGTGCCCAGAGCAATCTATATTTTCAATGCCTTTCTGATCAAAATTCCACCAGTCTTCTTCAAAGGGCTGGAACAAACAATCCTAAAATTTGTATGGAACCAGAAAAGACCCTGGATTGCTAAGCAAATGCTGAAAAAGAAAACAAAGCTGGGGGCATCACGTTACCTGATTTCAAGCTTTACTACAAAGCTGTGATCACCAAGACAACATGGTACTAGCACAAAAACAGACACATAGACCAGTGGAACAGAGTAGAGAGCCCAGATATGGACCTGCAACTCTATGGTCAAATAATCTTTGACAAAGCAGGAAAAAATATCCAGTGGAAAAAAAGACAGTCTCTTCAACAAATGGTACTGGGAAAATTGGACAGCTATATGTAGAAGAATAAAACTTAATAAAACCATTCTCTTACACCATACACGAAGATATACTCGAAATGGATAAAAGCCCTCAATGTGAGGCAGGAATCTATCAAAATCCTAGAGGAGAACATAGGTAGTAACCTCTTCAACATTAGCCACAGCAACTTCTTGCAGGACATATCTCCAAAGACAAAGGAAACAAAAGCAAAAATGGGCTTTTGGGACTTCATCAAGATAAAAAGCTTCTGCACAGCAAAGGAAACAGTCAACAAAACAAAGAGGCAACCCACAGAATGGGAGAAGATATTCGCAAATGACACTACAGACAAAGGGCTGATATCCAAGATCTATCCTCAAACTCAACATTCAAAAAACAGATAATCATGTCAAAAAATGGGCAGAAGACATGAATAGACACTTCTCCAAAGAAGACATACAAATAGCGAGCAGACACATGAAAAAATGCTCATCATCATTAGCCATCAGGGAAATTCAAATCAAAACCACACTGAAATACCATCTTACACCAGTTAGAATGGAAAAAATTAACAAGACAGGAAACAAATGTTGGAGAGGATGTGAAGAAAGGGGAACCTTCTTCCACCTTTGGTGGGAATGCAAGTTGGTGCAGCCACTTTGGAAAATAGTGTGGCGATTCCTTAAAAATTAAAAATACAGCTACCCTATGATCCTGCAATTGCACTACTGATTATTTACCCCAAAGATACTGATGTAGTGAAAATAAGGGTCATATGTACCTCAATGTTCATAGCAGCAATGGCCACAATTGCCAAACTGTGGAAAGAGCCAAGATGCCCTTCGACAGACTAACAGATAAAGAAAATGTGGTCCATATATACAACGGAATACTACACAGCCATCAGAAAGGATGAATACCCAACTTTTGTATCAACATGGACAGGACTGAAGGAGATTATGCTGAGTGAAATAAGTCAAGTAGAGAAAGTCAATTATCATATGGTTTCACTTACTTGTGGAGCATAAGGAATAACACGGAGGACATTAGGAGAAGGAAAGGAAAAGTGAATTAGGGTAAATCAGAGGGGGAAATGAAGCATGAGAGACTGTGGACTCTGAGAAACAAACTGAGGGTTTACAAGGGGAGGGTGAGCCTGGTGGTGGGTATTGAGGAGGGCATATATTGCAGGGAGTACCGGGTGTGGTGCATAAACAATGAATCTTGGAACACTGAAAAAAATAAAGTAAAATACAATTTAAAAAAGAAAAGAAATTTCTGCACTTTTGTTAACCCTGCAAAAGATAAGGATTCTTGGATTTGGTTTTTATGATCTGGCTCATGGATAGTAAAAGTGTAGGTGATGAAGCAAGGAACTTCTTCCCCTTTTTGGAGGGGGTTGGGGGTGAAGAGAACAACTGATGAGCCTATCCCAAAGAAACGGTTCAGGAGTCAATTTACTAATTGTAAATTATAATTAGTAAATTAGTTCAGGAGTCAATTTACTAATTGTAAATTGTAATTAGTAAATTAGTCAATTTACTAATATGATTGTAAGATGGAAATGCCAAGACACATGAGGATAAGGACCACATCTTGTTCATGACAGCCCATCCAATGAGAAGCATGATGCCTGCCCCTTAAGAAAGCAACAATGATTGGAGGAGATGGGCGCAGGCAGAAGAGAAGTCACAATTTCAAACTGATCTCTGGAAGTGTAGTGTCTCTACTGAATAGGGGGTTTGCCCACTGGGCTGATTAGATTAAGTTCCCTCTTCATGGGGATGGGGGGGAAGAGTAAGAATCATGTTGAGTAGAGCTCATGAGAACCTCTCACAGCTGTATGTCCCCTAAACTAACATTTAAATGATTGTCCAAATTCAGGGTATGATATTTATCATGTGTTTTGAAGAGTGCCTGTCCCAGAGGCATCCCGCAAAATGATTATCTTAAATTGTCTTTCTGTAGAGCTAGGGTTTGGACTCAGATTTCTATCAAAGTCAGTAAATACAAATGACCCCATTGAGCACAAAATGCTCTGGACTTAGGACCTCAAAATTAGGCATCAAGGGGAGCCTGGGTGGCTCAGTCCTTGGGCGGCTGCCTTAGGCTCAGGTCATGATCCCAGGATCCTGGGATTGAGCCCCGCATCTGGCTCCCTGCTCAGCGGGAAGCCTGCTTCTCCCGCTACTATTCCTCTGCTTGTGTTCGCTCCCTCTTTCTCTCTGTCAAGTAAATAAAATCTTTAAAAAAAAATTATGCATCAAAGTTATAAAGACAATGAACCATACTTTCACCTTTCGATGTTCTAGTTAACCTGTTTCATGGCTAGGGATACTTAGGAACGCACCCACACAGGTGCACGCTGCATTTTGTAGTCCTCATCCGAACCATGTGGACATACTCACCATGATTAGGGGCCACACGACCCTGGATGTGTATTCCAGACACAGTGTGAGGCTTGGGCATGTCCACTTACCTCGTGCCTTTGGGCACCAGGGGACCAAAAAAATGTATTAAGTTCATTTTTAAACAATAGTAAAGAATGGGTCTGGCATTCTAATATGATATGTCCTATTTTATGAAAGTGTCACCCTTTTGCTAAAAGTATCCATACATAATTTTTCCACTTGCTTTAAATGTAGTGTCCTAATTGATACCTTTTTGAAGTTAAATATGCTTCAAATAGAGACTCAAAGAGTCTGTTATCACCAAGCAATTACATTTGGTTAATAACCTGGTTGTATTTTCTGTTCACATAGGATGGCTTTGTAAAAGCCTTAGCATTAATGGATTTTATTCACAGTGACAAAGGAAATATTAAAGTTGCAATACAATTTCCTTTATCTTCTCTTATCTAAATGGGGAAGCCGTCTGCATCACGGCATTAACTAACCCGGAGATGAGGAAGTTAAAATAATATTTCTGCAGAATGACCTTTCCACTACCGTATTTGCTTGGCTTAGAATCAAAATTTGGCTACAAACATGTTGTTTAAAATATATGGGTCTAGAAATGAGTAGGAAATCCAATTTTTGCACACATGCAGTAAAACTTGTACAATTTTTCTCTATTCCTTATTTTTATCTCCTACTATTTAAATCAAAATGTTGTCAGTGCTTTTCCTATATCTTTTCATAATTTCTCAAATCTCTATTTCCTATTCACCCAAATGGAGTGATAATAAAAACAGAAGCAAATTGGCAAAGCTGCCACTGTGAAATGTCCATTTTAATAATCATTCATTCTAATTGAAAGATTGAAATGGATGAACTGATACCACTAAAAATATAAGCAATAGATATCTAACTCAATAGCAACTCTTATCATAATGCACATATATTTAAAAATACACAATATCTGCAGCAATGTTTTTCCAAGAGATACAAATTAACAATTGAGTAAGCAAACTAAAGTCATGTTTTGAGGTCTCAGTCAACATTTTATAATTGACCTGAGATTGCAGTTTGGATACAAGCGCCAAATACAGTCGACTAAAAGAACAGTCACTGGACACTTGTATGGGAAACAGCTGGATGAAAAGTCATAAAACATCCGGTTCATTCATCCTCCTATAATTTGAGACAACAATAAGCCAATCATTTTTCTAGACACTAGGGAATGAATTGTGAACAAATCGCGACAAATGTAGACACTGTTGGAACTTATATACCAGTGAAGGAAGAAGATACATAAACTTAAATTTCAGTAAAATTGATAGAAATCTGCGCTGACCACTGTGAGCCTGAAGTTGGGTGTTTGGGGTTATACACAGATGTGTGCAAAGCCAAACAGAGCTCTGCTGTTTCTACACACACCTCCCTCCCCCCAATGCCCAGGTCTGAACAAACTGCCTGGCTACAGAGAATATTCCTCCACATAGATTTAATTAAACAAAATCATTATTATATTGTAAGAATCACCGTACCCTTGGACATCAGTTGAATCAACAAATGAATATTAAGAAATTTGATTTTGTCCTTTGTTTTTAAATGTCTTAGGTCTTCTGTAAATAGGATCAAAATAAATCAAATAAGGACCAGAAGCCTGTAGCAGTAGGAGTCCGTGAAATGTACCACGTATGGGTGCACATGGCAGAAGATGTACTCAATGACTCAGGGGTTACTGTCCTTAGGTTTGTATTTCTTTTAAAAATAAGTGCACATTAATAACTGTGATATTAACAGGATTTTTTTTTAAAGTATTGCCTTATTTTTCTTACATGTGATCCTTTAAAGTTCATTGCTGCGTTGCAACATGTGTTGCAATATTTAAATTCATGTGAAATCACATTGCTCAAATTATAATCAAAGCTCAAACAATATTATTATCTTAACATTTAATATAATGTTTTTGGCAAAAAAATACATGTTGAATGTAAGAGAATCTGATTTTTATATCTAGATATGATCTTTACCAATTCACCTTATATTCTTTTAGGAATAAAACTATGTATATATAGGGGCACCTGAGTGGCTCAGTCAGTTAAGTGGCCGACTCTTGAATTTTGGCTCAGGTCATGATCTCAAGGTCCTGGGACAGAGCCTCCTGCTGGGCTCTGTGCTCAGCAGGGAGTCTGTTTAAGGATTCTCTCTCTGACCCTCCCTCTGCTTGTACTCTCTCTCTAAAATAAATCTTTTTAAATTGTATGTATACACACACACATATATAAAGGAATGGAGGAATACTGCAATATTTCCATCATTTCCACATTTTATCATCTTCCTTGATAAACACTTTTCCCCAGCTCTTCATAGTTTTCAGATTATATATATACCTGACCAACCCCTAAATCCAACCTTATATCGCAATGCCCATTAAATACACATATGAGCCTCTTATTCTGAATATACATTATTCTCCTAAATCAACATTTTCCCACATGGCTCTGTTATACCTTTAATAATGACAACTTATAGTCATATAATTGATGTGACTTTGTTATAAAAGGTTATCCAGTCTTGAGGCTTTGATCCCAGGAGTACAAGATAAAGATTATAGAAGGAAAACATAATTTTAGCATGGCTAGAAGTCTTCCTTGCTACATTTAATTTAGCTGGTTTAATCAAGAAACTGCAAACACACACACACACACACACACACACACACGTATGTATCTAGGTATTTATATTTGCTACTTCCAATGGATTCTGATTCAAATGATTTCAAAAAACTTTAACTTGACAAATTTAGAATGATATCAGACTTACTTTATTAACCTATATTTTAGGCCACTTAAACACTGAGGCACTTTTTTTTTCCTTTTACCTTTTGTTTTAGATTTTACTTTATCCCAGAAATCTGGAAAAATATGGTATGTGTTCTAGGTTGTACCAGGCATAGGAATGGAAAGTTTAGCATAATGAGGGCTCGATCGAGGCAGGGGAACCTTAAGTAGGGATTCCACTTACAAGACAGTCACAGGACTCTAAGTGAGAAACAGTTTGGGAATTGGATTCAGAAAACATTTAGGTCTAGATGCCCTGAACTCTACTGCCATTGAATTGGGAAAGAGTGGGGAGAGCACAATGAGAGAGTCTGCATTGGGATTTACTCACCCATTTCACAATTGCACTGTGTCTGTATATATGCACGTAAATCAATATATTTTATATTTATAAATAAATACATAACGGGGTACAGGAAGTGGAGCATGTTTTATGCCAAGAATGGAGAAATAGTGACTTTATATTAAAACGTCAATTTGTACTATCTTGAATCTGGCCAGCATGTAGCTGAAAGTATAGGACCCAAGAGCAGAGGGGAGAGTATTTGGGGATGAGATATAGTCCATTTTATGAACTATGTACCTTCTGCAGGCAAGCCCAGATGTCTTCTCCGAATAGAGGCAAAGTATCAGGTTCTTAAATGATTATTTTAAGTTATTTTTATAAGATCACACTGTAAAGTGACGGGGGTGTGTCTGAGTAGCTTAGCCGGTTAAGCGTCTGACTCAATCTCAGCTCACGTCTTGATCTCAGGGTTCTGAGTTCAAGCCCTGCATTGGGCTCCACACTGGGCATGGAGCCTACTCTTAAAAATTAAGTAATTAAAGTGATGGATTTATGTCACTTAAATGGTGCATAGACTAGAGCCACATAACTGCAGCTGGAGAACACTGCTGTTTTCTGATCCCAAAATTGTTTTAATGAAAAAGAGACCAAAGGTTTACAATGTCTTTTCCAAGTTTCCGAACATAACAGCAGGCTTGAGATATGCCAGGTAATAATTCAGTTAGTACCGTGGCTACAATACGACATGGAAGTTTGGACCTTTTTGCACATTGGAACTTTGTAAATGGGTATCCACACCATGACAAGTACCAGTAAATATTCTGGGCTTTGTTCATCAGTTTAGATTTCCAATATCTAACATAAGTATATTTGCTTTAATGCACTTTTGTAAAAAAAATAAAATAAAATTACTTTGCATTGGTCTTCTTGTTTATATAGCAACTAACGTATCAAAAACAGTTCAAAATATTCTTCTACGTTCTGTGATGTTTAGAAAAGATAATAGATTTTTCTACAAAGGGATGCTTTAAGAGAATCTCTATGCTCAGAATGTTCTGGGAATTGTTTAAAGGCTCTGAGTTCATTACTTAACAAAGAAGCTCTTTGCCTTGATTACACAGAGTTAATTACTTCTATTTATTGTCTTTTCCTACTGCTGTTCTTCAAATGCATGCAAAATAATGGCAAGAAGGGACACACAACAGGTTCTCTTTACAACACACTTACAGTGGCTACATATAGATTACTATGTGTGGACCAAAAATGACCGATTGTCTACAATGAGTATAGTATCTCTGATCACATAATATAGCTCAATATCAGTATGGAAATCAAAAGGTTTCTTGGTCCTGAGTTTGCTACTTGGTTGGACAATAGTCTGCTCAAGACTTTGCTCGGTAATAGTTACTATATATGTGCTAAATAGGCCACAGGTCCTTGGGGGACAATGTGACCCAGGACATTATCCCTACCTTTAAAATACTTATGATTTAGACTAATGAGGAAAAAAAGAGTAGAATATTTCAGGAAGTTCTAAGAAGTTATAAGATGACGTAAATTGTCAACAATTAATGTTTCAGGCAAGGATCAACAGTCATTTAACTGTGGCTTGACCAAAGAGTAAGCCTTACGCAAGGGGACCAACCAAATCAAGGAAGGTATCCTATGTGCTCCTATTTTTATGACACTTTGGGCACCATTCTTATTTGTGGTTTAGATGAGACCATGAGAAAGAGTTGTGTATTTGTATATTCAGTAATTTTAAAAGAAAGCCTAGTGGTCTAATTCTAGACATACCTTTGTTAAGGACTAGGTCTTATAGATATATGTGGTGATAATTCATGGTTGTATAATTGAAGTGATAGTTTTCTACTTCATTGGATATGTGTAAGTTTTACTTGGTAATCTCTAACCTAAAAGGATCAATTAAATATGATGTATACATCTGTCAAAAAAAATCTTGTCACAGAAAATTCATTTTGTATGGCTTAGATCTATGGATTTATTAAAATAAATTCAGAGAAGGTGCATATCTGCTTACGAATAAGTTATCTGCTCTAGTAAAAAATATGGGGTTATTAAAAAATATAAGGAATGATTTAGAATGTCATGCTATGTTTTGAATAGATGGGGAGTTGAGTTCATATAATGAAAGTCATTATTGGATCTAGAATGATCTGCCTGGTCCACTGTCACTTTACTTACTAAGATTTTCCAAATGAAGCAAAGTATGCATGGAGAAATCATTACAAGGTTGGAAGATACCACACATTACATGTAAACCCCAATGTGTAGCATATAGAAGCTCAGTGTATAACATATGAAAGACAACGTGTTACACATAGAAAAACTATAAACTAAATAACTACCAAATTTACCCTGGAAGCAGTACTGAAAATAGTGTCACCTTGGTTTTCTCGAAGAAACTGACTATTTTACAATGATGCTTACCTTTGGTTTAAAAGTAGCAGAAACATAAGTAATTATGAAACTTGAGGGTGAATTTCTTATAAAATAATGTCATGCAATATAACAATTTTCTCTTCAATTGTCTAAAAGGCTGCTTATTTTTATTTTGCATAAAAGTTTAGAAGTTCCAACTCCCTATTCAGATACTATAATGGATACTGATGTGGGTTTTGTCCCTTTACTCTGATTACATAGAACAAATACACACATATGTGTGTGATAGTGTGTGTGTGTAGATATACACACACACACACGTAATTAATGTTATCTCTAACTACTGATCTTGTTTGTTTACAACATACAGCAAGGCCCCTGAAAAAACTAGTGAAAAAAAAGCTATAACATCTGAAGTATTAATGGGGCTATTTAAAAATAAAGACTATGTTTTAGTGTGAGCATGACGTGTTAGTGTTACTTATTACTGTCACTACTAAGTGAATTCTAGAGGTACCACTAAGGTAACTGCCTGAAACCTGTCACATGGAGTCCATTTTTCAGTGGCCGCCATCCTATGAAATCCTGTCACTTTTCGTCACTGCTCTACTCCTTCCCAATTTTAATTAGCACTGTTTGGTTTGATTAGTGCCTGCAGCTGTTACTGAAAATGAAGTTGCTCTGTCCCGTTGCACTTTATCCTCCTATTGTAATGGGCAGGCATTTTTGGTAATTAGATTATTGTTTACTTCAAAACCTGCAACTGAGCAGTCATTGTCAACCTTCAAACCCATCAGTATGAATTCACACAGTACCTGCCATCTGTTCCTTTCATGGGGTCATAACAGATCATTTCTGAATTTGAATGGCTTTCCTATCATTTCACTGAATGGTGGATAAGAATATCCAATAATCATCATCAAGCAATATACCTGCATTTTCCTCATTTATATACATACCCACCTAGTTAAATACTAAAATGCTTGAAGACTGTAAACAATGTCACCCCCATAAACGATCAAGTAGAAATGATCTCCCTGTAAGGAAACATGAGAATTTCTTCCATACAGTGCCCTGTCTACACTTGCCAAGAGAAAAATGAAACCTTAAGAACTATAATCTCCACCCAAGCTTTTCTTATAGGTTTACTCACTTCATGTTTTAACATAGGGGTATCTAAACAACCTAGGATACACATTGACAGAAATCTATAAATTCAAATTTTGAAGATATAATATTTATTTTTATCTTTCATGCAGTTATTTACCTATATAAGAAACCCTATTCTAGGTGTACAAACTGTATGATGAATGATAAAAGTATATACATTTTGGTCGCAGAAACTTGCTTGGCTACATTCAGCTGGCAGAGACAATTTCTTTGGAATTCGTTCTCCGCCTTGACTTTCAAACTATTCCATTGTTCCATTCTTAGGAATTGACAGTCTTCTATACTACAACATTGTGTTCAGACAAGGGCCCAGCCCAAACGCTGTTTTCTTCGTGTACCCTTCCTTTCTGCCTTGACGTCTTTTCTCCATGTTACATGAATAAGGTCAACTGTCTGATGTCTTTTTTTCCCATTACACCCAGTCTTGCATCTTGGGATTTTTCTCTGCTACTCAACCTCTATCAGTTTGTTTTGTTTTCCCTACAATCACCTACACTTCTAACTCTTTGCAATTTCCCTGTCCAATTTAGCCAAGATGGCACATAAATATCTTCTGATTCCATTTGTGAATCATCTTCAAATAAAGAGATACATTCATTATGTTTAAGAATTAACACCCATAGCAAAAAATGTCCATGTGCAATTAAGGAGGAGGCTATTCATAACATCTTATTTAAATTTCTTATGTGTTTATTCAGTTCATGTTTTATGCAAGATGTTAAAGTAGAGGTATCTAAATAATATATGATACACATGGACAGAGTCTATAAATTCAAATCTAGAAGAATGGAGTGTTAATTTATTTCTATCTACCTTATTATAAAGAGAATAAATAACAAGCAGAAAAGTTGGGCAGGAGTGGAGGTGTTAGAATTCTGTGGATCAGCTTGTTTAATAACCACTATTTGGAGGCAGCTGCTTGTCAATTTATATTCTTGAAGATTCACACCATGTAAATGTTGACTAGAATTTCACCAGGTGCACAAAACCCTCTCAAGTATAATCAATTAAAAGTGCATGAATGCCATTTAATTTATCAACATCCATGGAGTCCTACTGAAACCAGAGAAGTTACTGCTCAGTAAATATACTTGTTCACCTTGAATTATAATGTGATAAAAGTACTTTCACAATGAAATAATCCCATGTCTAGTATTTTCACATTTTTAAAACTTGTATATAAAATCAATTTGTATAAAATGGGAATATGATTAAATACACAGAAAATCTGTATTTTCTTATTTTTATCTATTTGAGTTCATTGTGTTTTATAAGTTATGTGCAGGGTTTTGGGTGTTTCATTTTGTTGACATTTATCCTGTTTACTGTTCTCAGCTTCCTGGATTGGTGGTTTTGTGCCTGACATTCATTTGGAGACATTCTCAACACCATTTCATGTTTCTTCTATTATTTTCTCTCTTCTCCTTCTAGTGTTCCCGTGACTTGGATGTTATACATTTTGTAGTTGTTCTGCAGTCCGTGGATATTCTGTTCTGGGTTTTTGTTCTCTTTGCTTTTTGTTTGTTTGTTTGTTTAGAGATTTTATTTATCCCTTTGAGAGAGGGGGAGAGAAAGAGAGAGAGAGAGAGAGAGAGTGAGTAAAGAAAGGGAGAGTGAGAGAGAGTAAAGAGAGAGCATGAGCAAGGGGAGAAGGAGACACAGACTCCCCGCCTCGCAGGGAGGCTGACGTGGGTCTCAATCCCAGGACCTAGAGATCATGCGTGAACTGAAGGAAGATGCATAACCATCTGAGCCATCCAGGAATCCCTTGTTCTCTTTGCTTTTTTTTTTTTTTTTAAAGATTTTATTTATTTGACAGAGAGAAACACAGCGAGAGAGGGAACACAAGCAGAGGGAATGGTAGCAGGAGAAGCAGGCTTCCTGCAGAGCAGGGAGCCCAATGCGGGGCTCGATCCCAGGACCCTGGAATCATGACCTGAGCCGAAGGCAGACGCTTAACGACTGAGCTACCCAGGCGCCCCTCTTTGCTTTTTGAGGAGTCTTCTGATATAGTCTCTAGCACAGAGTCTTTCTTCAGCTGTGTCTAGTCTACTTATAAACTCTCTTATAAACACTCTTCAGGTCTATTACTTTTTTTTTTTTTTGGTCTCTGGAGTTTCTTTTTGGTTCTTTCTTAGGATTCTCATCTCCTTGCTCTCCTTGGTTACCTGTTCTTGCACACTTGCTTCTTTAATGGTAGAGAATGCTCTACAGTAATCACAGTTATTTAAAATGTGCAGTCTGGTAATTCTAACACCCCTGGTCATGTCTGGTTCTGATGCTTGGTCTGTCTCTTCAAATAGTGTTTCTTGTCTTTTGGTAGGTCTTTAATTTTTTTATTAATAGATGAACATGATGTACTGGGTAAAAGGAACTGTTGCACATAGGCCTTTAGTGATATGATAAGGAGATGCAAGGAAAGGAGAGCATTCTCTAATCCTGTGATTAGGTTTCAGTCTTTTGATGAGCCTATGTGTCCTAGACTGGGAACATCATAAGTGTTTCTCGGTTTTTTTCTCCCCACCTAGCTGGGACGGAATGGCTAGGGTGGGTTGGAGTTGGGTATTTTCCTTCCCAAGTTCAGTTAGGCTCTGGTTAATTACTTTGCCCTGAAAGCAAGCCTTGCTAGGAAGAACCAACTGCTCTCTATTTCAAATGGTTCCTTTTTTCCTTTTCTGCCAGAAGCCTGAGGTGGTCTTCCTCCAATATTTATTGTGGGAATCTGGTCAAGGTTCTTGAAGTAAATCTCACAACACAACATATCAGGCCTCTCCTGTGATTGGGTCTCTCTTGAGTTGGGACTCACAGCTGTCTGTCTACACTAAGCTACACTAAGTAATTCATCAATTCAGTTCAGATTTTTCTACCCAGCACTGATTACCATGGAATTTTACACATTCTGCTTGGACTCACTGTATTCACTTGTTTCTTCAATCTCGGAGGCAATGGTTTGACCTGTGTCTTCTTTTTTCTGGAATTTCTCAGATTCCAAAAGAGTTAATGATTTCTCAGACTATCCAGATTTTCAATTGTTAGAATGCAATGGCAACTTCCAAGTTCATTACATGAAGAATTGGAAACCATAAGTCCACAGTTTGAATGTTAATTTTTAAACTTTAATCTTTAAATGAGATTTGGTCACTAAATTTTTATAATGAAAACATTTAACAAGTAAAACTTCTGATTATTTAGATATCTTGATTTATCAAATGAGAATCATTTCCCATCTCTCCAAGACTATGCTTTGCTTTAACAAGGCTTTCTATTATCTGGTTCCTTCAGTGGTTTATTACTTCTATTTTTTAGGTTTGTAGATAAAGCCAAATTTGTAGAAACGGTTGCATTGCTATACACTCCTTTTCTATACACTCGCTTGTTTTTCTTCAAGTGGGAGAATTTGTGGTATGTAAATTAGACCTCAGTAAAATTGTTTAAGAGAGTGAAGAACCAGATAAATTTAGTTGGATATACAATCACTGGATATTTTTTTTTTATTCTCTTCAAATATTGTGTTTCACTGATTTGGAAAATCAGCATTTAATTTTATATAACAATTATTTTTTCCCTAAATGTGGATATGCATTAGTCATCACTGGAATGACCAGAAGTAAATCTTTGAGTGTTAGGAAACTGAGATTTTCACTTGACAAAAATGGAAAAATTAACATTTTTTTTCAAGAGCCACAGAACAAATTTCATGCCTATTAACCTATCATTGGTTTTTCTGGAAAGCTTTATAATTATAAACAATTATAAACATAACTGTCCAATAAAATAAAAATACAGGAGACTGAATGTTTTTAGGTAGTTTTACATCCTTTGAATTGGTATTAGAGAGGAATAAAAAGTTAATCTAATTTTAGACTGGAAATTATAATGAAACTAACATAAGAACATGAAAAGTATTCAATCATCTTTAAGACAAGTCAACTTTGAAATTAATGTCAAGAGGAGAGCCTAATATTTTGCTGATAAGCCATGATTTTCCACTTAATAATTACCTTTTAAGAAAGTTGCATTTTATTAAGATGATTAATTCATTGTACTACTTTCCTAATAGCACAAGAACCATGGTAAGTGAAAGGAGATAACAAGTTTTCAGTAAAAGTAATACATGAGTGGTGATAGGGTCTTCATTCCAGTATCAATTCAAATGTAAATACGTACCCACAGTATTGATACCCTTTATAGAACCAGCAAAGATGGAAATCTTCTGCTTGGTTATTAAAAGCACCCTTAATAATGATGGTGAATGTCCTAGAAGATTTAGCACTAATCAAATCTGAAATTCCCCTTTATCTTTTGCATTGAATTCTAACAAACCTCACGCAAAATCTCTAACAGAAAGAAGTAAATTGCACCTCAGATAACCAGTTAAGCACTCTAACAATCCCATTAGTACCAAAGCTATTGAATTTGCCTAGAGTTTTGTGATAAAATTCAGCATCTGTTTTGCTAATCCCATGTATGTAAATAAAGAGTGTTTTGTTCTATAGGATAATCTGAGAAATTTGATCTGTATCTACAGAGAAGGAAAATTCCCTCTACCTATAAGGATTTTCAACTATGCTGACAAATAAATGGTATTATCAAAAGCATGGAAGCTGGGTATCTTTAGCACATTCAAGTAAAAAAGAAGTCCTAGTGGTGGTAACTGGGGCTTATCAGCTGGAGTGACTCCACCTGACGTTAGAGAGAAGTAATTACTCAGGTTTGAATTCCCTTCTGAGGAGCACTTTTTGCCAGAAAAACAGAATTTGTAAAATTTTATTGCATTTTCATAAATTTATGTACTTGCCAATTCTCCATAGTGACTGAATTTGGAGTTCAAAGATAGGAGATATGTCCTAACTAGAAAATTCTAAATCCCATAAAAATATAAATTATCATGTTATATTATGCTTCTATGAAGTTGTTAAAGAATTTCTATCACCTGAGTAAATGGTGTTGCATCCTTTGAGATATCAATAAAAACACCTAATTAGGGTAGGTGTTTCTGCAAAGGAAAATAAGGCTCCTCCAACAAGAAAGATGAAGATGAATTTCAGGAGAGGCACTGCAATCCTGTAGTTTCATGTGGTTGCGAGGAACTCCAGCTTCTAAATGTCTGCATCTCTATAATCTTTGATAACTCCTAGACACTGGGCAGTCGTGTGCTGTTTCACAAAGGAAGAGGTTGGGAACGCAAGAAGAGCATGCCCCATGCTACGATAGTGTCTTGGAAGTGCCACCTAACCACACTGCAGACATCCTACTGGCCAGGCTTTAGTCACAGGGCCACAAATAGCAGTGAAGGAGTCTACGTTACAGGTGGCGATGTGCAGAAATAACAATGGGATATCACGACTAAAGCAGAGAGTGAACATGGATTTTGAGAGGCAGCAACAGTCCCTAAAACAACCAAAAATGTATCTCCTTTAATTATATAGTATTAATTTTTGTGAATCCCCCAAAGGAATTTTTTTTCAGTTCACCATATTTAAAGTTATTATTAAAATACAAATACCCTTTACAACGGTTCCTAATTCTGCCACAGCAAAGAACTTGCATTTTGTTATTACCAAAGAATATCAGTACCCCACTTATATAATAACCTCCCCACCTTCCTACTCAGCTAAGGGGTGTCATCTCTTTCTCACCATCTTTGTGAATAGCTTTCTCTACCAGCAGAATACACTTTCCTAGATCTTTCTCCCTCTGGATGTCTTGAGAGTGTGATCTAGATTTTTTGAGACAGTATGGTTTATTTGGGGCAAATATCAAAGCCTACAATTTTCAGTCCCAAAGGCTGTCCTTTTCTTACCCTTTCCTCTGAAAATTAATGTATTCTGAGCAATCCTGCCACTCTGTTGGTATGGCAGAGGAAGGATTTCCGGATTTATTCCAGTTGATTCTGCTATGGTTGCCTTTAGCTTCAGAGTATACTTTGCATTGCTGTGTTCAGTCTTAACAGCACAAAATGGGAAAGAATGAACGGGGGTGGCACTTATTCATTCCACAGTCATTCTGTAGCCCTAATGCCCAGTGAATCCAAGGTGTGGCTTTGCCTACGTGGTAAGATGGCACCCATGGGCTGCCTAACATCGATGCAGGCAGAGTAAACCAAAGTAAACCAAGTAGAACATATGAGCTGGTGTAGCTCTGCAAGACTGCCAGGGTGTAAATTGGCAGAAAACAGATTCTAAAAATATCTGTGTGAATTAAATTGAAGAATTTAAATACCTGGATATAGAGAATTGTTGGTTATCATCAAACACTTTTATCACTCTTCTTGATAGCTGGCTCATAGTTGTGAATGCATTGATGTGTATATGTGCACATGCACATGCATATGCTATTATATATATAGTATATATGTGTAATATATGTATGTATATATGTGCACATACATATATGTATATGTGTATATGTGCACATGCATATGCATACATTATATATAGTATATATATGCAATAAATATGTATGTATATATGTGTACATACATATATGTATGTGTGTATATGTGCACATGCATATGCATACGCTATTATATATAGTTTATATGCAATATATATGTATGTATATATGTATACGTACATATATGTATATGTGTATATGTGCACATGCATATGCATACGCTATTATATATATAGTATATATATGCAATATATGTGTGTGTATATATATGTACATACATATATGTATATGTGTATATGTATACATGCACATATATGTGTGAAATATATATGTAATATACATGTGATGTATATTAATTGTAAGAGCATATTATTTCAGCCTAGATTTGCAGATGGCTTAGAGGTTTCTCCCAAAGATGCTTCTTATGGAAAAATTAAACATATAAGTAAATTCAACTTTTAGAAAACAGGTAAGTTGGTGAATATTTAGAAGTAGATAAAAATATATGTAAGCATGAGATATTTAATATAGAGAGATATTATATCCATATATAAGACCATTACATTTTATAATTATAGATAAAACATGTATAAATAGATAAAACAAGAAAAAAGGAGACTACTATATGTGTAAGAGTATTTGTGTAGGTATGCACACACAGAAGTCCTCACAAGATCTCTAGACAGGGTTGGGTTCTAGCTCATACTCCAGGAACAAGATGTATAACAGAGTTACTCAATTAGGTCTTGGAGCTTCAGTTTGCAAAATAAGAGGGATTAGATTATTCTGGATGATTTCTCAGTGTTCTCTTTCAAAACATCTATGATCTTTAAGAAAACCATATGAAAACAAAAAGAAGGAAATGGGTCATTTCTGAATTAGTTCTGGACCCATTCATAAATAAAGCTACTTTAACTCAGTGTGAGTACCAGACTACAATCTTGATTGAGAACTGTTGTCATTGCTTATAAAGTAACTCTTCACAATACAAACAGCACTCAGACCAAGTCAATTTACCTTCGCAACACTTTGTAACTAAAAGAAATTAAGCGTACCTTCAGCACTACCTCCTCTTAGGAGGGGTCAATTCCAAAATTCTTTGTCTTTTAATTAACCAAAAAAAAAAAAATCATTCTTATGATTTTTATTCCAGCAGATACACTGGACTCATATACAAAATCTTTAAAATTTAAGTTATACATCCTTTTTTGGAGGACCAGCTTTATACTTTTTTAAATCTTACATACAATAGGTCCTTTAAAAAGATGAGCCAATAATAAGAATTTTTTTCTTATTGCATTGCTGTGTTCAGTCTCAACAGCACAAAATGGGAATTGACACAGCATGGAATATGGATTGTCCGAAAATTATGTTCAAATGTGAAGATTCATAAAGTAGCCTTATGCAGGCACAAGAATTCAGAGAGAATTCTATCAACGCCATGTCCTCATTTCCCATATTAACAAGCAGTCTCTTTGAAAGCAGTAAAAAGAAGGCGTGGATTTCTTCAGGCTTCATCCCTGAGCTGCTCTGACCCTGATCAGAAGGATCACAAGGAAAGAAAAGGACACAAAGAACTCAGAGAACTTGCACAGTAGACTTTAAGTTGAGGTTTAGGGGAAACAGTTCATAGCTGGTATTAATGGCATGATCATTTATAGCACAATCAGGGACTTCTGAGTAGTCTAGCTGAAAGGGACCTTAGAGGCCATCTGTTCCTCTCCATTTAAGGTTTATCAGCAAGAAAAGAAAGGCACAGGTAAATTAAATGACCTGTGCAGGATTTCAAACATTTTGTGGGATGACCATTTCACTTCAACTGGACTTCCAGCGCCCTTCCTCTCTCTCCTAATTATCCACCTGAGGATTCATCTAACTTTTCAATGAAAACAAAAGGACACTGAGAACTTTGGCATAAAAGACCTTTTTTGCATTACACATCTATTGCACAGGGTAGCTGAGATTTGACAGATAGTAGTCCGGATAAAGAAAATAGCTCTACTAAGACAGAAAATCAAACATCACACAACATGCGGGTAAACCAGTAATGGAATTAGGTTTAAAATTGTATTTGAGAAGCACAGAAAAAGTAAAAATAGGATGTGAAATCATCCATACTTCCCCAAGTTTAAAACAACATGGTGTGAACTCAAAGGGGAAAGCTCTCCCTCCCCACCCTGCCAGGTGTCAGAGGTCCCCACCGTTTGCCCTTTAAGACACCACATCTCTTACCGAAATCAGTGCCCACAGGACAACGGCATTCTTTAAAACTAATCAGCGTTTCTCCTGCAGATCATTGTTTTATTGCCCTATTTCAAAAATTTGAGTTAGGAGAATAAAGAATTTTGAAAAGAGACTGTATCAAAAGTTTTTTTTTAAAAAGTTGAGCTTTTTCCTGTGCTTGGATGCATCCATCCTTGAAGTGATCCTGTGAAAGGGAGCTTCTTGAAGAAAATTCCAATCTTTCCAGTCACAGTCTGTACATTTTTACACATGAGTATGAACGTATGTACGGGTTGAGAGGTAAATGGAAAGTAGGGAAGATAGATTCCATTTTTCACTAATGAGCTCATGTTTTTCTTACTTCTAGGCATAACTTTATAATACAAGAGGTAAACAACTCTAAAAGTCGTGCTAAATTTTCTATTAAGGTTTTCTACCTTATTTTGGTACCTCTCTGTCATTTTTACACCTCCATGTAATTCTGCTGACCTGAATGAACACGCAGCTACCAATCCTCGAAGTATTACAAGACAAAGGGAAGTATAAGTAAAAACTACACTAATTCTAATGAGTGTTCCTCTTATTGCTATGTTCGGCTAATAAGTCACCGCTATGGCGACATTTTCTTGGGAAAGTTAGTAGAACCAAGTCACCATTAATGCCTTTAAACTAGCTTTCAAAGTTCTACAAACAAGAAAAATACTTAATCCAAATCAAAAGTGAGTTGATTTGCATAATGGACTTTTCTGTTCTTCCATGTGCAAGGTGAAAGAATTCTCTGAAAGTTGTTAAACCATGTTTCAGCTTTGTTTCAGTGCACCTGAAAAGTATAAGATCATGAATCTCACCGGTGGAAAGGATACTGGTCCTTCCATCCTGTTTGAGACCCACCTGTCTTTTGATAAAATTGTTCTCAGACCTAGCTATATTACTGGTGAAATTAATGTAGGTGAAAGCAAAGACAGTGCTAAAACTGGACTTTTATTCAGAGGTAAATAAAGAGCTACTGTGACAGGGGCATGACCCAAGATATTTGGGGAAGACCAGTACATTGGAGAACAGAGACGGAAGACAAATGCAGAAGAAGAAGGGGTGCCAGGGAGTGGGGAAGGGTGCTAGGGCTACGCAGGAGAGAGAGCATGGAGTGGCCGTGCAGAGACCAGGATGTGATATGATGCTCGTATATATGCATTATATATGCTTATATAATAACATAATAGGGTTATGAATAAGCAGAAATTATGGATTATAGGCAGCTCCATTATTTTTCAGACATTTGTGGGTTTTATGATCAATAAGCTTTATTACATTTATGTATGCTGACCTTCCAGAAAAATTAATTACAGAATTCCAAGTGCATACATTATTCTTAAATACTTTATGGTTCTAAATTACAAAAAAAAAAGTGTTGCTGTAAAGTGAACCAATCTTTCATCACCTGTTAAAGTTGATGTTGTTCTTAATATAATTGTTCATAATATAATAGCCTGTTATATAGCTACAAAACTTTGTTTTGTCCAGGTAAATAACACTTCACGACATTTTCATGCCCATTTCCTGCCCTACACAAAACTAATATGCAACAGAGAATAAAGTAACCGTTATGCTATTTCAAAAATACTGAAGGCCTGCTTTGAAAAAGCTGTCACTGATCTATTTTCTACACTGGCGAATGAATTAAATTAGAGCGCATGCTGTGTTATTCCATTTCTATAAAATACTAGATATACAAACTAATCAACAGTGAAAGAAAGCAGATGAGCAGTTGCCTGGAGTGGAAAGGTACAAAAGTCTGAGAGGAAGAGGCATGAGGATACTTTTGGGGATGATGAGATATGCTCCCTAAATTAGTATCAAGGTTTTATGAGTGGATCAGTGACAAAACATACTAAGTTTTACAACTTAAATACTGATAGTATTATATATCAATTATATCTTAATAAAAAGGTTAAAAATAAGTATAGTTTCATTTACAAGATTTCCATTTCCCAGAGATATTAGAATATGTCTATTTCATTGAAAATCAAGCACACTTAAATTTCCACGAATTTCTAAAACTATCATCACTGTCCTATTGGGTATCAACTGCACTTAGGAATTTTTTATTAGTTTTGTGAAAACTTTCAGAGAAGAGTAGCTTGGCAAATTAGTACACATTAATGGGAAACAAACTTTTAAATTATTTTAATAAATTGTAAGAGTAATTAATACAATTTTAGAGTAATATATGTTTTTACAACACAGTTCTGAGCAGTATTAAAATCATAAAATTTTTTTTGAATGTTGAGACCTACCAAAACCAAATTAAAATCCAAATTCTACCAATGAGAAATAATCTTTATAAAAATCAGGTGAATACTATTCCAGATGTGTGTGTGTGTGTGTGTGTGTGTGTGTTCCCAGATATAGATGAATGTTGAACAAGAAACTATTTGCACAGATCTATACGTATTGAACATGGGACTATCATTTTAATCCATCAGTATTTCTAATCTTGATTATTTCCCCTTCACAGGCCCTCACTGACCCCACAATGACTTAATATCCATGACAACAGAGCACTGATGGAATTTTTACTTGAAGTGAAATGTGCTCATATAACGTGCAACTTTTCTTTGGTGTATACTTATCTAGTCTTTCCTGTAATTACAAAATGCGTAACTTTATTTCCCTTTAAAATAATTTTTTCAATAGGAAACAGGGGAGGGAATTTTATCTGAGAAGGTTAACATGATATCATGAAAATTAAAATGATATAATATGATATTAAATCCATCCATGTAATTTAGAGTAGCTATCAGAAGGACCTAAAACATGCCCTTTAATACTTTCATTTTTTATACTGTAAATAGGAGCTTGAGATACTTTCCTTTCTAAATATTAGTTATTATCTGTAAACAGTGCACAAATATACTTGATCTTCATTATAACTTTCTGTCTAGGAGACTTCAAGGCATTCAGCATTCTGCTTTACAACTTCGTAAAAAAATGTTATATAGAAATATATAAAGAATTGTCTATATCTAAAGCAAGTTCTTCCACAGTGGATTAAAATGTATAAAGAAAAATTAAGAAATTAACAAAATTTTTAAAATGTGAGTTGAATTCATTAGTGTTTAAAATGAGGCCCTGCTTAAACCAAAAATGAAACTGTCCAAACATTTTATAACCAGGAAACCTCTCTGGCCTTTAATTACCTGAAAACATCACTCCCCATATAGGAAGAAGCAGTTTTGAGTTATTTCTCCATGAAGGGTATGGGAGATAAGACACGAAAGACAGTTTTTCCTAAACATCTCTTCTGTTAATTTTGATAAAATAAATGTCAGAGTCTAAAGCTCCATATAAAGTATGTATTGGGATCCTAAGTAACATTTCCTTTTTACCTATAGTCAGCCAATTTATTCAACAGTTTAAAAGGTTGTTTTTGAGGGACACTTGGGTGGCTCAGTGGGTTAAAGCCTCTGCCTTCGGCTCAGGTCATGATCTCAGGGTCCTGGGATCTAGCCCCGCATCAGGCTCTCTGCTCAGCGGGGAGCCTGCTTCCTTCTCTCTCTTTGCCTGCTTGTGATCTGTCAAATAAATAAATAAAATCTTCAAAAAAAAAAAAAGGTTGTTTTTAAAAAAAAAAATAAAAATTCCAGGGGCACCTGGGTGGCTCAGTAGGTTAAGCACTGCCTTTGGCAGTGGTCATGATCCCAGGGTCCTGGAATCAAGCCCCACATTGGGCTCCCTGCTCAGAAAGGAGCCTGCTTCTCCTCCTCCTGCTTCCCCTTGCTTGTGATCTCTCTCGCTCTGTCAAATAAAGAAATAAAATCTTAAAAAGAAAAAAAAAAAATCCCATCCTAGAACCAGTGCCCTGGGATCCCCGGGTGTGAATACCCCTCACGGAGCCTCCTGGTGCTGAAGTCCATGTGGCTGTAGGATCCGGGCCCTTCCTTTCTGCTGAAGGACTGATTAGGAATAATTGACCCCAGACTTAGCAAAGGCAAAAGGGCTAGGCTCAAGGAAAAGACTCATGAGGTCAATTTCACTGACAGCCCAACTTTTGGTCACTTGACAAATTCACTGTCAGTAACTGTTGGGATGAGCTAATGCTAAGCAGCCTCTGCACACAGACACCGATCTGGACTGAAATGGGAATCCAGAATTTATTACTCAGCGACAGCGTTCCTGTTCAGTAATTTCCCCTGCAGGCCTCTCCAATTTCAGAAATGTTTAGAGAGGTAAAAATACGATTGAAATCAAAAATACCAAAGAATTTGAATGTTTTGCTCATCTGTAGAATCATTCCAGTTTTTCACTCTTTTGAAACCTCCTGCTATGCAGCAGGTGTGGCTCAGCGGGAGGACCCACACCGCAGCTGTGAGCGCACCCCCCCCCCACGGCTCTCCCAAAGCTCACATTCCCACGGGAAAGAGAGAACCCCCACCCCCACCCCACCCCCGCCCCTGACTCTGTTGCAGGGCAGTGTGTATATGCGTGTGTATGTGCCACAGAGACAGGGCCCCACGCCTGCTGGGAAAACAGGCGGGCTCCGTGAGACTGATCTCAGCAATCTGAAACAAGTGAGAAGGGGAACCACACAAGTACCCAGGGAAAGGGAACTTTAGGCAGAAAACCCCCAAAAAGCTACAGCTTGGAGATCAACAGGGGCACGCTGAGTTACAGGAAATTTTATGTGAAGGAACTTCAAGAGAGACTGATTTCTACATTTCCCCAAATACAAATTGGTCAGTGCTGCCCTTTTAATGATTTCCTGTACATTCAAAAACCCCTAAATACATTATACTGATACCTTTGGACATTCTGTATATGCGATACACCTTTCAGATCTTCACGTGTGTATTATTGCTGAAGGTGCCGCCTCAAACTGCACTTAGTGACTTCAAATAACATTTCAAATTCTTACAAAGTGGCTCAGAACTCCAGGCAAAATCAGAAGTCCTTTTCAAGGCTGACCCCAAACTGGACAGCACCTCGAGTCTGCCAAACTCTCTAGCTCCAAGCAAACGCTGAGGCTAACAATGAACCAATGGACAGGAAATAGACAATACTCATGCTGAGCCCATCAAAATAGGATGAATTGTTATATGTCACCTCTAGAGAAACTTCGCGCGTGGTCCCCATGTTTCAAACTAAACTGGAATTTAACATTCAATTTTAAATATATTCACTTGTGTAGTCTTTAAATGCTTATTTATCCAGCAATAATTCTAAAACTATTTAGTATTTATTAATAGATACATTTAATAAATTGGTAGCTAAACATAAAACCTACATAGCAAGAGAAACTAGAAAATAGATCTATGGTATGATTCAGCAACTCCACATCTAAGTATCCACACACAGGATACAGAAGTGATAGCTCCACGCTCATGTTTGTGGCAGTATTAGTCACAGTAGCCAAGATGCGGAAAACAACCCAAGTGCCCATGGGCCAATGAATGGATCGATGTGACTTTTTATTTACACACACACAAAATGGAACTCTGTTCAGCATGAGAAGAACATCCTGCCAATGGTGGCAAAATGGGTGGGATTTGAGCACATTATGCTGAAGTAAGACAAATACTGCCTGGTGTCACTCATATATGGAATCTAAGAAAGCCAAATTCATAAACACAGGGTAAATGGTGGTTACCAGGAGACAGGGGTGATGGCAGGACAGATGTCATTTCAAGAGACAGACTTGCAATTAGTAAATAAGTCCTAGAAATCTAATGCACACCATACGGAATATTGTAATCAGCAAAGTTACTAAGAGGCTAGAACTTTATTCTAACCATTAAAAAGAAATTATAATTATGTAATATTATGAAGGTGCTAATTATTACTAATTATATAATCATTTTACAATATATAAATGTATCAAATTAACAAGTTGTACATATCAAATTTACACGATGTTTTATGTCAAATATATTTCAATAAAAAGATACAGAAATGTTTTTAAGCCCAAACTCAGTTAAACATGTGCAATTTAAGTTGACATAAAGATGTGTATTTGACCACTGTCCATGGACACGGATATTCTTTTAGCAAAACTGACTCAAAGTACCTAAGTTTGTGATACTTAGAAACGTCAGGCCATATAACACATTAGAAGTGGTACACACTGAAGAAATTTAAAAAAACCCGCAAAACCGTGTAACAGCTCTGACACTTCTCAGATACATCTGTATTTAAACACTTCATAGTTAAGAGTCTCTTATGGTTTGCTTAGAGGAACAAACGGAGCGCTGCTGGACGGAGGGGTGTGGGATGGGCTAGATGGGGGATGGCCATTAAGGAGGCCACTTGTTATGATGAGCACTATTATATGTAGTGATGATCACTGAATTCTATGCCTGAAATCAATATATAACCTATATGTTAACTAGAATTTAAATAAAAACTATAAAAAGAGTAAACATCCACATCCCCTTTCTTACTTCTATTTATGTAACAGAATTTCACTTAAAGGGTATAATATGATCTTAACAAGTTGCTTAAAGATACTAATCTAAGTTCTTACTCTACCATCAAGGCATATAATTGATGTTGCTATCACCTTTTAGATTTTGTAAATGCATGTTTATCTACATTTTTTTCATTTGCAAGGCCTTTGCAATTTTTTTTTTTTTAAGATTTTATTTATTTGACAGAGAGAAACACAGCGAGAGAGGGAACACAAGCAGAGGGAATGGTAGCAGGAGAAGCAGGCTTCCTGCCAAGCAGGGAGCCCAATGCGGGGCTCGATCCCAGGACCCTGGGATCATGACCTGAGCTGAAGACAGACGCTTAACGACTGAGCCACCCAGGCGCCCCGCCTTTGCAATTTTTGAATATTTAAGCTTCCATGCTCTTGTAGCCCTTCCCAGATATTTCTGCTGATTTGGTTTGAGATACAAATTACCCAAATAATTTTAGCATATATACCCTTAAAAGTGACCAGGATATACATCTACATTATCCTTTTCTGAAAGTCCCCTATAGTTATGATCATTTACTTTAAAGTCCAGGACACAAAGCTGAAGTCTGAGACATTGAAAAAAATGACACAGCAATGCGTGATTTTTGGGGACAAATTATTGATACACATGCTGACCAATCTCCCTCAGGTTTTATGAGATTTTATCACCAAAGATCAGGAGAAACTCTAGTTCAGTTTGCAGGACACATATTAATTGATAGGTATATTTTTCAAAGGCAATGGGTAAAAAAAAGTCAAAGTAAGGAGTTCTATCTGCCAGAAGGATTCTGTTCAGGGCAACAGAAAATGAGAATCAGATATTACTTCTTCTGCCTTCTTAGGCCTTTGCTTTTCTTGAATTTTTTTTTTAATTTTCTAGCAGAATTTGGAGATTCCCATCCTTCCTCCCAAGTCCTATAGAGGAGTGATAGAAATGCATCCTTCTCTCTGTGCATGATTTAATCACAGCTTTCTGTTCTCAAAATAACTTGCTCTCTTTTTTATCTTAAGAAGATTGTCAGTGATGTCATGCAATTACTTTTGCTTTTTCAGTGGAGTGAAAAAGAGCACGTTATAAAGCTGAAAAAATACCTCCTGTTTTGTTCTTTTTTTTTCCTCTTTGTTGGTAATTATATATGAATTCTCTCCTAGCAGTGTAAGATAGCTTGAAAACATTCCACAAACTCTTTGACCCACCTTTCATAAAAGGATGGAGCCCACTTTTTCTCTCCTTGAATATGAGCCAGCCTTAGTACCTGGCCTCCAGCAGCGATAAAGCATTGGAAGTGATCTGTATGGCTTGTAAAACTCGGTGAGAAAAGGTGATACAGGTTCCACTGGACTTGCTGTCTCTTGAGACCTGCCTGAGTCACCATGTAAGACATCCAGCCTAGCCGACGCCATCTTGAAGGGACCAGGAGACCACACTACATGATGCCAGTCGCCCAAGCAGCTGAGGTTCCAGCTGCCAGCTGTGTGAGGCTTCCCAGCAGCAACTGCCAGACATCAAACACCAGAGTAGCTGGCAGAAGATTCCATACCTTGGTCTTCATGCCTTCCAGGAGGCCTCAGAAATTGTGAAGCAGAGAAGACTCACCCTTCTGTGCTCTCCTTGAATTTCTAATCAATGGAATCTGAGCAAAACAAATGGTAGTTTTATGGCACTAATTTCTTTTATATCCACTGGAACATAATGGGCTAGCTCAAGTCCTAACACCATGTTTCAGTGACAGTTAATAAGTCCATCAGGACATGTTAACCCATCTTACTGGGGTAAACACTTCATGATACATACACATGTCAAATCATCACATTGTACATCTTAAACTTGCACAATGTTATGTCAATCATATTACAATAAAGCTTGAAAAAAAATTTTAAGTGAGTAAACCCACTGTTTCTAGATGAAGGAAAGGTGGTCACATGACAAAGAGACATCAATGACTATGCAGCTAACCACGGAGGGATCCTACACACATCCAGTGTCACAGTGGACACATCTCTAACTTTTATGAATGTTGCTTGATGTTTTAGGAGAACTTGCAGTTCCTTCTTTAAACACAGTACTTACTAACACGTTACTTTTTGAACTTGTACCCAAATATATTCACTAGCTCATTAGACTTCATACTAAAAATGCAGAGTTTTCATTGCTTAGGCAGTGCTTCCTTGAAAAATAATAAAAAATTTAAAAATTTAAAAAACAAATTCTGGAAATCATTTATGACAGGTTTTTTCTGGTATTGAGAAGTATAAAAATGATATGGCAGTATAAAATAAAATGTCTGCAACTTACACCATTTTCTGAGAAGTACTAACTTCGTTAATATTCTTTGAGTAAAAATATCTTGGCTGTAAACAACAGATGCTTCCGTTCCTGTGTGCAGACTCAAACCGCAGGTAGGAGCAGTTATTTGAGATGAATTCTTCACCACTGATGAAAAATGTGAAGGATATTTTGTATACTTTATTACATAATATTCTTTTCTCGGTTGACTTAAAAGAAATGTTCTCTCCCACTAATTCAAATTGATAGTCCTAAAAATGTCTGAAAATTCACTCTGTCAGTCATCTTCATTACTATTTCATCAAAAACAGCAATAGATACCAAAATGCATGAACTGGAGCTTTATCTGCTCTTTCTTCTGCATATTTGCTTCTATAACATGCTGGCCATTCTCCCCACAACCCAACAATGGGTGTGGAAAACAGCAAAAAGTGGCCAAACAGAGGAAACACAAGAGGAAAGAAATCCTTGGGTACAGAGGAAGCAGATCATTAGCCTCCCAGAAATTAAGGTTTCCTAACACAAAATTTATTATGAATAAGAAACTTAATGTAGCCTAGACACAGGGATCTTTTTTCTGTTTGGTAACCTTTTCCTAATTAAGAATGTTACCTCAGAAGTTAGTTTCATATTATTTGCTTCTACAATTCCACTGAAACACCAAGATTTTCATTCTTCTAAAAGCATTTTTCTTGGCTTCAACATTGTACAGTGAACATAACTATTTCAGTTCCATCCAAAGGTTGTCTTTAAAACTTACTGACTCTCAGATATTCCCAACCATTTGTCAAAGTTTTGCATGTTGAATCCTATGGAAGAAGTGGAGATATACCATTTGAAGATTTAAAAAAAAAAATAGGATAAATGAATGTTCTGGTCATTTTTAAAAATTGAGTTTATTTTTGTTCTTATGTATGGTCCAAATGTATTTTTTCCTATTAGCTTTTTTGCTTTGTGGCTACAGCCCTTAGTAAGAGTTTCACTCCAAACATTCTAACTACAGCACCATTTAATATTGTAAGGAAAAACGGGAAAAGTAGGGCAAGTTTGGTCTGAGTACAGGACAGCACACTGATGGCACGGCACCCCCACACAGCCCCTGCCGGCAGCACAGCTCCATGGTGCCTACCACATGTCTTATCATCTGAGAGAGGGCTACCAAAATGGCTTTCTGAGGACAGCTCCCTGGTTTCTCTTACCGACAACTGGGTGCCCATGGAACCCGGACAAGCTTCCTGATGATCTGTCCCTAAATACCTCTACTAGAGATTGTAGGCATGGTTGGAATATCTCAATAGGTTCATCTCAAAATCTTTAACCAAACAGCATACACAGTCTGTTCAGGGAAAATGTATCTATAATATGTGTATATTTTAGGACAAGCCTCCTTTCAGGATTTGCAGACTATGATTTCCCTCTAATCACTGTACCATTACCCTGATAAAAACTCTTATCAAGATTATTCAGTTGCCACATTGGGAAAGCTTAATACCAACCAACAAACAACTAACCAAATATATGATAACCAAGTAAATAAATGATTGAATCGACAAATGAATGAATGCTGCATTTACAGAAACACTAGTATGTGTGATGTGAACTATTTAGTCAGAGAAATTAAGTTCTAGCTCTCTTAATTCCTAGGATGCTGTTTGGACCAATAATCTAATCTCACTGACTCTTATGGGCTCCTCATAAGGAAAAGAAAAAGAAAAAGAAAAGAAGAACCACATCCATCTGTCTCTCATCACATGGGGACATCTATGGTAAAGGTACCACACTGAATTTCTAGCATAAATGACCTATATACACTTTGTTCCACACCATGTGCTACCAATAAGACTAAGATCTTGAGCTATTAGGGGTTGCAGACTGATGTCCATCCCCAAAACTGGAAGGCCATCTCCTCATTGGTCGCCTGTAAATGCTTAAACCAGGAGATCATTTTTGGTTTTCTAACAAAGAAGTGCCATGAATAACTTGAGTCTTTCCCACATTGAGCATCTGCTGTACAAATATAAAGAAGTAATGCTTGGGGCGCCTGGGTGGCTCAGTCGTTAAGCGTCTGCCTTCGGCTCAGGTCATGATCCCAGGGTCCTGGGATCGAGCCCCACATCAGGCTCCTTGCTCGGCAGGGAGCTTGCTTCTCCCGCTACCATTCCCTCTGCTTTTGTTCCCTCTCTCGCTGTGTTTCTCTCTGTCAAATAAATAAAATCTTTAAAAAAGAAGAAGAAGAAGAAGAAGTAATGCTTGACCATGATAAGCTCCAAGACTGCATTAAGATGGAGGACACCGCAAAAGGCAGACGACCCAGGCATGCCGACTTCTCCCCAAGAGACAGGCTGGTGTTGATCTCACTGGTGGTGTTCTGTCTATGCACCATGAAGTCCAGAGAAGCGAAAACCACAATGGAGCATTTGCTAAATTTACTAGGATCCCAACTGTGTCACTCCGAAAATTCAGCAAAATTAGCTTATGTGAGTATATAATCTTCCCTTTGTAAGCCATAAAATCTAGATATAACTTGCATGTTTCATCTATGGCATCTGTACCAACTTACTATATTGTATACGGTTTATAATAAAATGAGAAAATCACTATACTTTTGCATTTCCTTTTGTATCATATTGCATCTATAAAACTGTGTATGCTTTTTGAAACTTATTATCTATTAACCTAAGAACTGCCAAGATGGCAGACCTAGTCAGGGTCTACTCAACAGGACTTGTCTTTGCTCTGATACCTTATTTAAAATGTGGCCCTCCTAGGGGCACCTGGGTGGCTCAGTGGGTTAAAGCCTCTGCCTTCGGCTTGGGTCATGATCCCAGGGCCCTGGGATCGAGCCCCACATTGGGCTCTCTGCTCAGCAGGGAGCCTGCTTCCCCCTCACTCAGCATAATCTAACTTCAGTAAACAGCAGAGCACCAACACTGCTCCCTAACCTGCCTATACCAAGTCCCACCCTCCTGTGCTCTGCTGGTGCTGCTTTTCTTGGGCAGGTGTGCCTAATGACCAGTGCAGTGGGCCTGTTACCCAGAAGACCAGCACAAACCCCCCCTGCATGCACAGACCACACGGTTCTGTGTTGCTTCAACTGTAGTGGGAATAGCATCAGGTCTCTTAAGAAGCAGGCCAGAGCACACGTAGTTATAACTTGCCACATTCTGGCCAACGTCCAGATACTCTCCAGGCAAGAAGAAACTCTGCAGAGGGCTGCCCTGAGGGATAGAGTAGCCATAAGAAAGCAGTGGAATGCGTGCAACACACTCCAGAGACACTTTCTAATGTGCGAAGCCCTGGACTGTTTATGACCTCTTCTTCATAAAGCCATTACTCGCAAGAGCAAGAAATGTAACAGGTTTTCCTAACACAGAGAAGACAGAGACCTAGAGAAAATGTCAAGATGGAGGAACGCATTCCAAAAGAAAGAACAAGAAAAGGTCACAGTCAGGGATCTTATCAAAACAGAAAGTAGTATGTCTGAGCCAGAATTTAAAGCAGCAATCATAAGGATATTACCTGAGCTTGAGAAAAGCATAGAAGGTCTCAGGGAGACCTCTACTGCAGAGCTAAAAACAGATCAGGCTGAAATCAAAAATACAGTAACTGAGATTTGAAATAAATGGATGCAATGACCACAACGCTAGAAGAAGCAGAGAAACAAATCATCTAGAAGATAGAATTATGGAAAATAATGAAGCTCAACAAAAGAGGGAAAGAAAAATCTTGGATCATGAAAGTAGGCTCAGGGAACTCAGTGACTCCATCAAGTGTAATAACATTCATAGCATAGAGTTGCAGGAGAGAGAGAAAAGGGGTAAAGATAAAACCAAGATAAATTTGCAAAACATAAAGAAAAAAGTCCTAAAAGCAGCAGACAAAAGTAGTCCCTTACTTAAAAGGAAAGACCAATAAGTTAGCAGCAGATCTCTCCACAGAAACTTACAAGCCAGAAAAGAGTGGGATGATATATTCAATGTGCTCAATGAAAAAAAAAATCTGTAGCGAAGAATACTCTATCCAGAAAGGCTGTCATTCAGAATAGAAGGAGAGATCAAGAGTTTCCCAAACAAAAACTAAAGGAGATCATGACCACTAAACCAGCCCTGCAAGAAATACTAAAACAGACTCTGAGTGGGAAAGAAAGACCAAAAGCAACAAAGACCAGAAAGGAATGGAAAATCTCCAGAAATGATGACAGAACAAGTGATAAAATGGCACTAAATACATAACTCTTGATAGTCACACTGAATGTAAATGGACAAATTCTGCAAACAAAAGACAAAGATGTCATAATAGATTTTAAAAAAGGATGCATATATTTATGCTGCCCACAAGAGACTCATTTTAGACCTACGGAAACCTACAGATAGAAAGCGAGGGAATGGAGAAACATCTATGATGCAAATGGACATCAAAAGAAAGCCGGAATATTTGACAAAATTCAGCATCTGTTCCTGAATAAAACTCTTCAAAGTATAGGGACAGAAGGAACATTCCTTAACATCATCAAATCTATCTATGAAAAGCCCACAGCAAATATCATTCTCAATGGGGAAAAGCTGACAGCCTTCCCTTTGAGATCAGGAACATGACAAAGATGCCCACTCTCACTACTCTTGTTCAACGCAGTACTAGAAGTCCTAGCGACAGCAATCAGACAACAAAAAGAAATAAAAGGTATTCAAACTGGCAATGAAGAAGTCAAATTCTCTCTCTTCACAGATGACATGATACTTCATATGGAAAACCCAAAAGACTCCACCCATAAACTACTAGAACTCATAAGCAATTCAGTAATGTGGCAGGATACAAAATCAATGCACAGAAATCAGGTGCTTTCCTATACACTAACAATGAAAATATGGAAAGGGAAATTAGAGAACTGATTCCATTTACTGAAGCATCAAGAACCATAAGATACCTGGGAATAAACCTAAACAAAGAGGTAAAGGATCTGTACTCGAGGAACTACAGAACGCTCATGAAAGAAACTGAAGAAGACACAAAAAGGTGGAAAAGCATCCCGTACCCATTGATCGGAAGAATAAACATTGTTAAAATGTCTATACTGCCCAGAGCAGTCTATACTTTCAATGCCATCCTGATCAAAATTCCACCAGTCTTCTTCAAAGGGCTGAAACAAACAATGCTAAAATTTGTATGGAATGTTGAAAAGAAAAACAAAGCTGGGGCATCACGTGGATTTCAACCTTTACTACAAAGCTGTGATCACCAAGACAGCATGATACTGGCACAAAAACAGACACATAGACCAGTGGAACAGAGTAGAGAGCCCAGATATGGACCCGCAACTCAATTGTCAAATAATCTTTAACAAAACAGGAAAAAATATCCGGTGAAAGAAAGACAGTATCTTCAATAAATGGTGCAGGGAAAATTGGACAGCTCTATGTAGAAGAATGAAACTTGAC